>QDHC01003552.1:1237721-1460423 GCA_013186455.1 Papilio dardanus tibullus | reverse complement strand
AGTGTCCGGGGTTTATCACAGTGTAGCTTAAATGGTTCTGAGTGTCTCGAATGTTGTCGGTGCCGTTCTGGTACCGGTCGTTGTTGTAGTGCACGGGGAAGGGCTGGTTGGTGCGGTCGTGCAGCACGAAGCCCTGCGGCTGCCAGGCGCGCTCCGCCGCCGGCTGCGGGGAGGGCGACCGCCACGTGCGCTGCGCCGCCTCGTGCGCACCATACTGCTGCTGCTGCTGCTGCTGCTGCTGTTGGTGGAGCTGGAATAGGAAAATTTAGCATTTATACTCATCGCATTGCAATATCAGACAAGCGGGCAATAATCATTATGTGCGGAGTGTTGTGTATACCTGCCAGCCGCGCAGCTCCGTGTTCTCGTGGTGCGCGTGCGCGTGCGCGTGCTGGGCCCAGGTGCGGCGCGCGGGCGGCGGCGCGGGCGCGGGCGCGTCGTGCAGGTAGAACTGCGGGGGCTCGTCGTGCTCGACGTAGAGGTGCGGGGAGGAGCCGAAGGCGGCGGGCGCGGCGCGCGACACGTTGTGCGCGGAGCTGAACTGGCTGTGCTGTAACACCGCAGGGCTCAGCGTGCGCTTGCCACAAACAAAGGCTGGTGCAATAGTTTTATTTAGTCCGTGTCAAAGCAAGGCACGTGCATGTGTTTTTAAATTTAATTAAAGGCCTCCTCGAGTTTCTCTCACTTTGTACTACAGTACACTATTCTAAGTCGCCCTGAACTGCAATCTGTAGACTTAGTCCAACTTATATTTAACGTGATTTACTCACCAATTGTGGAATGTTTTGTTGGAACTGTTGTTGGAAGGGCGACTGGGGCGGCTGTGACTGCTGGAACAGCTGCTTGGCCTGCTGCTGGTGCAGCTGCAGCTGTTGCTGGAGGTGTTGCTGCTGCTGTTGCAGCTGTTGTTGCTGCTGTTGTTGCAGCTGCTGTTGTTGCTGCTGCAGCTGTTGCTGTTGTTGTTGCTGGTGCTGCTGCTGCTGTTGCTGCTGCAGCTGGCTCTGCTGGCTGGCCAGCCGGGCGATATCGCTCTGTATATCCTGCAGGCTAGAGTTCATTCTGTAATGGTTAGACACTTATTGTGGCGATTCCTTTTACACACACTATGATTTCATAGAGTAATGATAGTTACATTCTTCTTAAGTCCCAGTTCATCATTACCAAACTGCTCCATTGTAAATATTCAATTAACAAAATGTGTCTGTCTTTATAATAAAACTGTATGTCTTACTTGGCTATCGACTGCTGGTACTGCTCCAGGGCCACATTCTCTGCTGACTGGCCGGGAGGTTCCACCACCATGTCCTAGAATAAAGGATTCAAATGGTATTTTCAAGTTTACAAGTCGCGCTAAAGTACAGTATAATTTGATATGTAACTGCGACCCAATACATGTATTTTTGTTGTGATAAAAAATATATTCTATTCTATACTAGTAGAATTTCTGTCAACAAAAACACAACACGAGAACTAACAAATGAACAACATACAAAACAAGATTGTTCAAACATGCGTTTTAATCACAACAACATGCACACGACATTTTATATTATTCGGAATTCAGAAAAAAAATCTTAACATGCCTACAAATGGAAACTATTCAACATCACTATGGGTTTCGACTACCGAAGCAATTATTAAAAATATGGTCATCCCTCTTATCCTCTATGAAAACACAGAAACGACGACAATAAAAGCTAGACGTATTTACCTGTGCAGTATGTGGATCCTCCTTAAGGTCGTCATCGGCGGGCGTGCGCGCCGCCTTGCCCTGCAACACGCCCGTGCACCTCCACCGTAACAAACATGACGCGTACGGAGCGCACGCGCGCAGCCAGCCGCGCGCGCCCGCGCTCTGTGCGCGCGCGCAACGTACGTGTGTTAACATGCTATTAGTGTGTATGTTACAGTGTTGCTAGCTACGAGCGGTTACCAATAATAAGGGCAAAATCAAGTATTTTGTCAACTCGGAAGATTGGACGAGTCACTGCGCAGAACATAACTTTTACATGTAACAGATTTTAAAGAGATACAAAGATGTACGCAGCGCCGCCGCCAAAAAGATTAAATTTTTTAATGTTTTTTTTCTTTATTTATGTTAAATAAATATTGAATACTCATGTAGGATATCTTTTCATTCAAGTTTTACTATATGATCTTAAGCATCTTACCAGTATTGTCAGCTATTTCATAAAAGAAGCGTTGAACAGCAATTTTATAGCGTAGATTGAATGCTTGTACTAATAAGCTGTTATTAATAACCGCTCTAGCTAATTTAGTGCCGCGGGTGAATCTAGATGTCGCGAGTGAATTTACGTAGTTCGGTTGCAATGAGTGTTAATTATGTTTTTGAATTAGACTAAAATTATATCGCTAATTATTAGCGTTTAATTTGAATGAATTTACGATAAAAAATATTTAAAAATCTCGATTTTATTATACAATTGATTTTTAAAAGTAGAAAAAATAAACATAATAAAATAAATCATGCTAAAAATTACGAGTAAAATTTATGTTTTTTTTTTTTATTTTAATGACAACGAAATGACTAAACGTTTACTAAAATATCCATAGATGTCTTATAATGTTAAGCTATATCAATAATACAGTGAAAATTATGATGTTTAATCTATGACTGATATAATTTATGATATTTTATCTGCTTTTACATAAAAATGATTTTACATGATATTGCAACGACTAGGAAATGGTATCAATATTGCTCTGTTTATAAATATTCTAAATACTTGTATTCTGATGAAAGCTGTGTAAGCAACTTTGGTCGATAATCATTTTACTTAAAATAAAAAACAAAATAATCTGTAAAGAGCTATGGCAAATAAAACAGGACGAGATGCCCTGTACTGGCCACTCACCAAGGAGGCCAACTGGTATTGCAAAAATGCATCCTATTGAATAGAGAAAAAAATATTTTACGATTTGAAACAAATATTGAGTGTAAGTTAAGTTACAGTTTAAAATAATAGTTTTTTTTTAAATTAAAAATAGAATTTATTTTAGTGCGTAATTTGTTATAGTGCAGAAGTTATTTGACATATTAATTAAAAATATGCTAATTAAATTAATTACATAAGATTAAAATATAAAACACGAAGAAAAAAGTAAAAAGTTTCAGTTTTGTTGTGTAGTATAAATATACCAAAAATACATAAAACCTATAACCCAAAAACATACACACAAACACAGCAGACACGTAAAAAAGGCTAAAAAGACAATTTTACATTGCATAGTACCACGAAGACAAAAACGATAAACAATTTTGATATGTGCCTTAAAACCCGACAAATATTTTCGACACTAACTACGATACACACAACCCAGGCTTGCAGTATTTAATTCAATCATAATTAATAAATAGAATATTGCATTGTGATAACCAAATTCGAAAAGTACGACTACATTTAGCACAGGAATGTGGTCCGTTTGTGTTAATGTGTAAGTTGGTGTACGTGTAGGTTGGTGTGTGTATGTCGCGGACGTTAAACAGTTCCCGCGACCCCGCCGTAATACGTGTGAGGGCCGTCAGGTTTTAGTTGGTATTACGGTCACCTTCTGTGGCCGGCGAGGCCCACACTCTCTACACCATTGCACGTCCGGCGTAGAGGTGCATAAATGCATTTCCTGACGTTTAAAAAAAAAAAAAAGGTTGGTGTGTGTATGTAAATTTGTGTACACGTAAGTTGGTGTGTGTAAATTAGTGTGCGTGTAAGTTGGTGTACTTGTGCGTTGGTGTACGTGTAAGTTTGTGTTGTGCGTGTGTGTTGTGTGGTGAGCGCGTACGTACCCTGGTGACGGCCTGCAGGAAGGCCTGCTGGCCGAGCTGCTGGCTGCGGCGGGTGACGGCCACCTCCATGCGTCGCTTCTCCAGCTCGATGCGGCGCCGCTTCTCCTCCAGCTTCAGGCGGATGTTGTTGAGCTGCGCCGCCATCGCCTGCCCGCCGCTCGGCGACGTCGCCTCGTCTAATACTTCGTCACCATCTACAATGTACATGGACACTTCAAATGTAACTTGCCTTATCTTTTTAAAAGAAAGACTGCCATCACTGTCTGTCTTAAACTCTTGATGAAGCTTGCGGACTTGAATAATAATAGGACATATCACACGAGAGATTTTGCTTAGTCAAAGAACAAAAATAGAGCATGTGGTCAGTATACCAATGAGGTCCCGTAAAGTTTTTAACATACCCAAAGGTCAAAAAGAAAAAAATAAAACGAAAATGTTTGTTTTTGCCATAACCAAGAATACACCAAATGACACTATGACGAGACAATTGAGAACTGACTGGGCTGGTGCTCCTGCTGCATGAAGTGCTGCTGCCAGGTGGTGGTGGCGGGCGGCGGAGTGGAGAACGTGGTCGTCTTCCGCCGCTCCGGCTCGCACTCGCTCTTCATCTTCACCAGCCCTGATCACCACAACCGGGGTTAATCACGTGGAAGATAAATTAGTAATGATTGATGATGAAATGATTTTCCTGCTACGGGAATATGTGATCACGAAGCACAAAGCATGTTTTATAAAGCGTGTTACTAAAAGTACATGAATTAACAAATTGAAATGATAGGATCATTTTAATATCATTTTTAAAGGAATCACCATTTGGACTTGAAACCTTCAGCTTTAAGGATCAAAATATAAAAAACAAAATATAGAATATTAAAAATATTAAAATTTTAACAAAAATCACCATCACCAATACGAAAACACAAACCTTGCTGGTCACCATTGCTCCTAATTTTGGTAAGATCTGCGAAGCTTGTTTTCGTTCCATCCCCGTCCGTGGAATCCCTATCGTTTAGGTAATAACCATCCCCTCCTCCTTTATAACTCATCCCGTGACTCTGATTCGATGATATCGTGTCACTACTGAGCTGTCTTCTCATAGGGTAGTACTGCTCTGTGGCCTGCGGCTGGGAGTGCTGACGCTCCATCTTGTTCCGCTCCTCTTGACCGTTCTGATAGTCTTCGTGGAAGAACTGTATGGAGCCTCTGATGTCTTGTCTCGACGACCGGAGTGGTGGATTGTAGTCTATTGGACCTGGGATGGAAGGGAAAAAGATAGTAACTCTAAGGCGTCATAAAACCGATGTCACGCAAAATCGGCCTTACGCCAAAGGAAAATTTGTTTTTCGCACGTACTCAGTCTAATGGAGCCGTAGGGTAGGAGAGAAATATAATTCTAATCATAAAAAGCACAATAGAAAACTTTGTATATTACCGGCGGGCGCTGATATCTTTCTCTGATGAGTCATAGCGGCCACACTGGCCACCGTGGCCAGCTCCTTTTCTGGGTTGCGTCCGGCGAAGTGCAGACGGTCCTGCGAGCCACCGAAGTTCTCCACCGTGAGCTGGCTGTCGTCGGATATGGAGGAGCGCCGCGAGCGCCGCCCCGCGAACGACTCGCGCGGCCCGCGAGACGACGGCCGCCCCGCAGCCACGCCCACAGCCGCGTACTGACCGAACGCTGTACACAAAATGAAATTCAAAACACTTTAGTTTGACGACTAAGAACCTATAGTGGGAATTTTGACGTCGTTTGACGTATTTTAGGAGATCGCTCGACTAAAATATCTACTCTTTGAACATGATGTCTCTCTGTATGTTCCTAATAATCTACCAATGTACAGATTTAGTATGAAAAACCTAAAATAAGGAACTTCCTTAATGTTTAGACACCCGATTGTGAAAGCAGCAGTCATTGTTTTCTCCTTATTACCGTGTTCCTCTTCGCGTCGTACGAGAGCGGACAGCGTCGTGATGGCGCGGCCTCTGTGCACCACGAACTCCTCGCGCTGCGGGCTCATGCTGCGCCGCTCGGGCGTCGAGCACGCGGAGCGGCCCGCCGCTCGGCCGCGCACGCCGCTCGCTGACGGCGACCGAGACACTGCAAAATCAACTCTATCCAGTTAGAATAAAGTACAAAATTCAATTGCAGTAACTTGTGACTGTCAATATGAAATCGATAGACGATTACAGTAGTTTTAAATTATTCTTAATTCATGTAAAATGCCACATTGCCTTATAGTTTGTAATATTTAGTGCTTTGAAAACTTTAATAACAACGCGGCGAACAAGTGCAATCACTTTAACCAAAATCTTCTGCAAATGCGCTTTGCTAATGATAAATGTAACTTTGGAGCAATCGAAGCGTGTATACTTCATTTAAAAAACATGAACTAGCAATGCTTGATATGATACCAACTTCGACATTGTGTTGACACTCGTATAAAATCGTGCGTTTAAGCATGTTCTTCGGCGCTGTAAACTCAACTCTAAGCTTCATAAGGTTCAATATATTTAATAAACAATGTGACTACTGTATGACCAAAGACTATAAATAATGTACTACCTATCAACAAGAGTAGATCAAAACTAAAGTAATATTATACTAAAATATCTATAAGTATAAAGGTATTAAAATGTAACAATTCTATAATCATGATAATGTAATTATGAAAAGATTAAGCAATTCACTCAAAATAATACAAAAAAATATGGTCACACTAAACAAGTACGATTCTATCATGAATCTGAAGTGTAAAATGAAATGACGTTTGAGCACATATTAATTCACAAATTCCTGGGAGTCCTGAGGGCATAATGTCAGAACTCCTAAACGCCTCGTCAGATGACGAAATTAAACATTAAGAAAGCCGTTACACATGCACAGCGTAGACCAATTGAAGCGTTAATGTTGTGAAGAATAAAGCAAAGCTCTGTCGATTGTGACGATGTTACGTATTAAATGCATTGGAAAAGTAAAATGTCGCTAATCGGCTTATTCTAAACAGAAAGCATATGATTTAAAAATACAAAGAAACCCTCGGGGTAGCAACTAACCTTTCAACCGCGGAGAGACAACCATTTATTTTTCTTCATAGAACAATCATAATTTTGAAAAAAGGAAACCATTTTTTCAAAAAACATGGTATTTCTTTATATATTTTAAAATAGATTTTGTACTAAGATTGTAGGTTGTAATCTGTTGTGGGTTCCTTTGTGATGTAGTGAGAGACACAGCACACGACACTCGGTACCTGGCAGGGGCGTGTTGGCGGCGTGCGCGTGGGCGTGCGCGTCCGCGCGCAGGTCCGGGATGGGCGTCGGCGGCGGCGGCGGCAGGCAGCGCTTGTGGCGCACGCCGTGCGCGTTGCAGTCCGCGCGCGCTGCGGACAGCGCACACGCACGCTCAGCCGCACGCACGCACGCGCGCACGTGCGGCCGAACGCCGACACGCAGTCACCCTGCCTTCACTTACCGCCGCGACCCCCGCACTCAGTAGTAGGCATTCAGAACACATCCGATGCGAGTGACTAGCGACTGAATGTTAGATGTCGAAGCGCATACCGATCCATGAATACGATTTAGAAAGTATGGACAACTTGTCAGTGCACTAGTCTATACCGTACATTTAATTTTTTACTTAGCTATTTTACACAAATATTACTAACGTCAATATTAATGTGAATGAATTATCAAAGTGATTAAGGATTTTTTGAAAAAGACAGGGTGACCTGATATACAATAGAATGAGAACGGTATCAGCAAAGCGACATTCTTACGTCATTCGTAGTATTTTAAAATGACTTACCTCCGAATATTGTCTTAACTTAATACAAATAACATAGTAATAATTATTCTTTAAATTATATACTGCAAATAAAAGTATTGCGTCCATTCAAAACCTTCCTATAAAAATCAATGGTATACCACAAAGCCCGGTATTGCCTAATGTACATCTGCGTTACAAAAAGCGTTTTGGACCATCCCACGATTATTTACTTTTATTTATAGAGATTTATAAACAAAATTAGTGGGCAGAGGACCTTTGATATTATGACCACATACTCCCATTAGAGTTCTAGTGCATGCAACATCAGTAAATGTTAGAGTAACGAAACTATATCTTTACTTACCTATACCAGGGTATTTGACTGATTTCACAGGATGCAGTTCTAGCAAATTGAACAGGTCAGCGAGCATTGCTACTAAGTTTTGACGCATCGATCTGAAATAGAAAATTCACATTATTAAGTTTTCTGAAGTTTGCATGAGCTAATTTCGAACAGTAAGGTAACTCACCCGCGCATATAAGCGACATCTTCTGGCATCATATGGAAGACGTCGTGAGGCAGTCTGTCGCGGCAGAAGTCCCTCACCAGCATGAGATTGTGCAGACAGTCGTGTATGGAGGACATGCGGCCGACGCGCACCGCGGACCGCGGCAGCGCCTCCGGGCAATAGAACGAGATCAACGCGGCCAGCGCCGCGCCGTCGCACGCCTCTTGTAGCGACCGCAAAGAGGGCACTTGATTTGAAGATTCATCCTGGAAGACGAAACAAATACATTAAAATGTAAAGTATTGTACTTTATCAAGAGTGCTTCAAGCACAGCAGAAACTTACCTCGGCATTATTTAGCGCCGCGCAGGCCGCATTAATCCACGTAAGCAGGCCGTCTTCGTGGTTTGTGATGGCGGACTGTTGGGAGAGACCGAACCTCTGCACGGCGGCCGACACCCGGTCTAACGTCACCACCTCTCGCGCGTATAGCACCATTAACGCTTCCATCACACACATATGCGCACTCTGGAATATGGAAATATAAACTTTATTACATTAGTGAACAAGAATGAAATTGTATAAATTGATTATTTTTTTTAACCATCGTCAAAAGACATCGACACCGAAGCAATGCGATTTCCATCAGGAATATAGAATTAAAAACATGTTAGAGATGTCAATGTGCCTATTCCACGGTACAATATTTATTAGACCTAAGGAGACAACTTTGGTCGTCTAACATTTATAAATTAGATGTCACATTAAATTTCAATCAACTACACAAAGATGGATTGATTCGGTACAACTTATCGCTTGCCTTATAAGGCACTGCCCACACTAGTTAGTTCGGTTCGCGCTGTTTGGTACAGAAAATATCTAACCTATGGATTACTGTGAGATGTAAATGCCAACAAACAGCTACATTATTAGAAAGAAATATAATTAACAAAATATTGTTGAATAAATCATTAAATTCTTTAAGAGTTTTTAATCAACGAAATCATACTTGTAGATTCTAAAAAATGCAATATAACCAACAGTGCGTTATAATATTTTACTACTAACTTTGCGAGCAGTTAGTTTCAAATCAATTTCAATCCAAATTATTAGCATTTATTTTATTCAGTACACGCCTTTCACTTAAATTGTTAAACGGGACTTAAATAAATAGGGATATCCTTGTTACCGGTGACTGAGGAAATTACAAAATAAAATCGATGTAAGTACCAATACACAAAACTATTTTAATTTAATTTGATATAAATAGAATTGTATTTAATTATGTAGATAATTTAAAAGTCTCTGAAGTCTGATATTCACGTTTGACAAGATATTTTATAAAGCTTAGAAATTCGCTAAGAGACAATTACACAATAGGAAAGTTCAACAAACTAATGCAAAAGTAGATATCAAAGAAATGGCTTATAGACAAATAAACATTTTACACTCACATACCACGCTAAGTGGTTCCGCCTTTGTATTGGTCGTAAACTATAAGCATACTAGTTTTCTTTATTCTCAGTTGTATAAAAAAATACTTAACCTAATTAGAATTTTAAATGTACACTAAGGGACTCCCTAATGACCACTAAATGACTCTGAGTGTGGCAGTAAAACAAGACGGAACACGGTCTATTCACCATTTTCAAAGGGTTGGTCTGTATAAGGACGGTCTCTGTAAGCGCGCAGTCAGCAGGGTCGGGCACGGGCACGCCCTTTCTCGCCAGCGTCTGCAGGATGTTCCAATGGCTGAGGCTGTGGTAGTTGGGGTCCGAGTACATGTTGGCGAGCGCTAAGCAGTACAGCTCCGCGTTCGCCAGACCCCCTACTATAGGCGGCTTGAGGTGCTCTTGATCCTGGAACGGAAAAAATAAAACTTATTTACTAAAGTATACCCTAATCTACTACACTATACGACATTAATTAGAGTGTCATGAGTTTTGAGTTTTAAGCTTCCATCGTTTCAATACAACTCAGCATCTTGTTCGCGTCCAATAGTTGTAATTATTATTTGTCCTTTTTTTGCGTCTTGTATTTAATAACGAGTTAGTACAGTAGGAGTGACAAAGATTGCGTCATTGTGGTACGAAGGTGCGTGCTCGCGGTCAGGGCGTGGCGTTACATCACTTGTTAAACAAACCTCGACTCTTGTAACAGTTAACACCACGTGGTCATGTCGTCCTGGTACACAGACTTTGCATAGCCCCATTTCATACTGATAGTTCGTAGTAATATTTATTTATACGTGAAGTAAATATAATTATCAACATATGGTCGATACCTTAGTACTGTGGTACTATAAAATTAACATTTCCATTTCACACCTCATTTCGTATATCAATCTAAACATATTGCGTATAAAACTATTATGGTTATAATAACACTGCGGTTATAGTGGTCGCGCCAACACCAGATCAATAAGTCTAGTCTTGTTTTACTTCCAACTTGTACAAATATATTATTAGATTAACGTCTACTTCATTAAAAGTTGCTACCGATTTTTTCTTGATAAGACAGAGCTTAGCTATGGTGTTTTGAAGTACATTAGTAAATAAAAATTACTAGTACTAGATATTAGTGATGTAATGGTTCATAACAGAAACATTTGTAAAAGGCCAAACGTGCAATTGACAACTTATCTCACTGCAAGAGGTCACTTGTGTATTAGTGGTGACAACGAGCATTATGTAAATACACAGCGTGGGTATGAAGATACATAAGTACTGCGACCCAACTTGTCTTACATTTGCGTAAACGTGTCCGTCGCTTTTGTTCAAATATTAGCAAGTGTCGTCAACCTGGATGCCCCAAACATACAAAAGTTAAGTAACTTCCAAAAGTTTCTAATTAGGTTTCTTTATAATGAATAAACTCAAAAACTACTGGACCGATTCATTACATGTCCAATCAAAAATTAATGTTCTTTAATGACCTACATATTTACATTTTTATATTTTTTGTTATAACATTAGGTAAGACATTGTGAAAGCTCAATCAAGTTCTCTAATCAATGAAACTTATTAAAGCCAATTTCAAACCAATATTTATATACTCGTAGTATGTTACGTCACTGCAGGAAATTATTTCGGGCAATCACACTTATTACAAGTATAAAGATATTATGCTACTCTGAATATAATTAGAATTAATCTATTTTAATATATTAATCCTAGTTGTTTAGATTTAATCTGTTAGATACGCTCTCGGGTAACTTGAAAAACTAACTAACTAATAAGACATACATATTCAACTTGACATAAATAAAGTTAAATTAAGCATATTAATTACTTACAAACTTAAAATTATCACACAAATTGGTCACAGATATAAAAAAGAACTCAAATAAAGTGTTAGTCGGTCGCTTTTAAACAATAAACAGGTTTGTCTCGCCCATTATGACATTATATTAACATCTCATTGACCATGAAGTGCTAAACAAGACTAAACGATGATATATGACTGGGGTAACCATTCATTCTGGGAAGGCACGGACTAAATCCTAATAAAAGGTTTCATATAAAGATATAACTTATAAAAAAAAAAGTCATTGACCATAACACTACTATGATATCGTATTTATGTATTTTCAAACTGATAACATTTGAAACCTATTCAGACGAATTTTATTAATTGTAGTTGTAGGTATTGGTAGTAAACTTATCACCAATTGCAGTTTATTACTCACATTCCAAATATTTCCTTGATAATGAATGCAATCATTATTAATAATCTAAACAACGAGCAGTGGAGTATGACAATAGGAAATTATTAGAAAATCAACTTTAGTGTTCTTGCAAATGACATGCAGATTTTCAAAATTTCCATCACTTTTCCTATCTCCTAACTAACTCCATAAAGTAATAACCTTGTTAATCAATTTAATTTAGTCAACATTGTCTTTTACACGTATTACAAAAAGCTTCACCTGTAATATTATGTGGTCACCCTGCACACGGCCCACTATTCGACACACGGCCTCATAGTCACTCTCACTTTTAATCTGGAACAATTGGTCGGCATCGGCCGCCTTGTCTTTACGCAACCAGCTGTTAAAGCGTGAATATAATAGGTTGGGGAAAAAGAAATCCATTATTTTTACGTGAACTTCAAGACTTTATTTAACATGTTTTGCATTATCCGATTTAGGTCAAATATGCACCATTTTGTTCTATAATTTGTTGCCATTTTAATGGTAGCTTCATTATGCCTCTCTCGTAAAAGTCTTGGTCCTTATTAGCGAAAAACTCCAGCAATTGATTTTCACACTCTTCCCTTGATGCCAATTTCTTATCACTAAAAAAGTTTTGCAATGCAAGAAAAAGATGGTAATCGCTTGGTGCGAGGTCCGGACTGTATGGTGGATGCATCAAAACTTCCCAACCAAGCTCCTGGAGTTTCTGACGAGTCACTATAGAAGTGTGTGGCCTGGCGTTGTCCTGATGGAACACGACACCTCTTCTGTTGGCCAATTCTGGCCGTTTGATGCATCCACCATACAGTCCGGACCTCGCACCAAGCGATTACCATCTTTTTCTTGCATTGCAAAAATTTTTAGTGATAAGAAATTGGCATCAAGGGAAGAGTGTGAAAAACAATTGTTGGAGTTTTTCGCTAATAAGGACCAAGACTTTTATGAGAGAGGCATAATGAAGCTACCATTAAAATGGCAGCAACTTATAGAACAAAATGGTGCATATTTGACCTAAATCGGATAATGCAAAACTTGTTAAATAAAGTCTTGAAGTTCACGTAAAAATAATGGATTTCTTTTTCCCCAACCTAATATTTCGGTGAAAATTGATCGAATTTGCTAAATGACGGCCGTCTCAGGTTATTACAGGTCAATGACCTAGCATACATCAAATACGTGTGCTATAAAAGAAATTAGAATGATCGTTATCAGTCGTATCAAGATACGGTAGGATTTATAAATAAATCTACATTAATAAATACTAAGCTCTATTCGGACATATGCAAAAACTAGCTGTTGCCCGCGACTCTGAACGCACTGAAATAAAAAAAAACATAGTAAGCCCTGTGTTTTTCCAGACTGAATTTTTCACCCGTACTTTTCACGAACATCCGTTATGTCATTTCAAAAATACCTACAAACAAACATACATCGTTCCATCCATCTTTCTTACTTTCCCTTCTTATCCTTTTCTTATAGGAAAATGATGGGAAGGGGAAGTGGATTGGCGGGGGAGGGGACGCATAGGAAGAGGTATTAACCTCTTCCTGCTGCGTCTCCTCCATAGATTAAGGGTAGGCAACGCATTTGCAATTGTAGATGGCCGTAAATTTTGCCTTGTTAATTTTTTATTAACTACTGCTTTACAAGTAACATATTCTTGGTGATTAAGTCATAAAGTGACAAAGCCACCAGTGTGTGTCAATTAGATGAATCTCTGCAGATGTATCGTGTGTCCCGCTAAGAATAATTAAGACGAGTACCAAGTCAGGGTTGGTAATAGTGATTTGCGGTTGCTCAGAAATACCTGTAAAGTGCACCTCCTGTGGACCAGTCAATGGCTAAAATAGAATTGTATCCCGCTCTATCAACTTAAAAAATAAGTACAAAACAAACACATGAAACTTATTTAAATCAACAGATTTACAAATTTAGTATATTTCCGTTTACTATTACAATTATTCTTTACATTTAGTTCATCAAAAACACGAATAAAGATTAAAGACTAATTACAAAATTCAGCTTCAGTTATTTTCGTTCAGCCCTAAGATAGTATCTGAGATGTAACAAAATAACTACACAAAAGGACATATTTGTTGTGCGGTGGCGCGGGTCAAGGAGATAGGCGCCTCGCCTTTGTAACATCCGACAGTCTTTTTTGTTCCGCTGATAGATATACGACGGAACGTGGCAACGACTTGTTTGTACTAATTAAAACGATCCTTTGTACTCACGCACTACTACTAGTAAACAAATATACTGCTACTATTTTATCTAACAATCGTTTCACTATTCAAGGAAATCTATTTGAACTTTTAAACATCGATCAACGGTCACCATAATAGGCGGATCATAGATAAAGTACACTAGATACGGCAACAAGCAAAACAAAACTTCTCTTCCTTCAACTGTCTCATCAGTCGAATTCTAGTACTTTAGGGAAACTATCTTTTCGATGATTATAACAGCTTCCTATTGTGAATCAATAAATGATTCATTGAAGTGCTTTGGGTCCCTGACAACCAATGCGTAATTCGATTGATATCTGAGTCATTTGAAAGGGGCTCGCATCGATTGCCGTTACGTTAGGTAAATACAAAACCAGATTACAACCGATTGCAAGGCAAACGTACAAAATATTAATATTACTGTAAGGTTATTAAAATATTTTAAATTACATATTAGTATCATAGCTTACAATACTATTATATAATATGCCGTCACCACCAGGGTTTAATTGCTTTCAAAATATGCTCACAAAAACTACTTCCATAATCATAGGAAACCTTTATTTAAATATATTTATCCGTTCCCGAAGAAAAACAAATAACAAGTACATTATTCAGATATCCGAACATTATGATTTGTTTCGCTCCATATATCTTTTTTATTATCCTTTTAAGATCATAATTTTCTTTCGATATTTTTGTATTAAAATCTCTCTCTACTATGAATATTTTGTTTATATTTTACGTAGCTATTATTTCTGACACCTACATATTGACCTAACTACTTGGTTTATAATTGAAAATAAACATAAATTCCCTAAAACCACCATCGGATTCACATAGGAACAAAAGAGCAATATTTCCAAGACGGAAATGGCACGGGTCTATTTTTAAGAAACTCCAATTCCGCATTTGCTATGAATTAACAATGCAAGCGATTTTCGACTTTAACGCCTTTGTAATCCGTCAGAATGGTCGATATCTGGGTTTCCGGTGGGAAAAGTTGTATGCATCTCGCATCAGACGAACTACGTTCATTAGGGGCTATTTCGAGGCTGCGGCGACGATGCAGAACGCCGTGGCTTATGGGGTTTAGTAAACACGTGATAATGGTTAGAAATCGTAAACTAATTAGGCACACTCAATGTATACAAGAAAGATAATTAGGAGCAAGTAAATATTTTGTGAGATTTTAAGGTGACTAAATATAATAAAAGGTCTGCCAGCTTCTTTATTTATAGTGAAATCAACAAAACAATCTAAATAATGACCTGTCAGGATGATTTTATACCACAAGAGATAATCATAAATACAAAATATTTAATACAGCACTATTACTAAGTAATGACATGCTACTCCTTACGATGCGCATTTAAATGTAGCTCTTGGTAAAAATAAGTCAACATTCCAACTATATTATTAAAAAATATACATTCTTTTCTTTTTTGATCATGTAAACATGACACATCAAATAATTAATATTCACGGGTTATTCACCGTGGAGAAGTAATGACTGTGATCCTGGTTTGAGTTAGCCAAACGATTATGCACTTTAAATTGTAGTTGATTGAATATTAATCACTTTAGCAGATACTTAACTATAATTTTTACAAAGATGCAGTGGTAATTATGAAAATAAATCCTGTTTATATTCACTATTCGGAC
Source organism: Papilio dardanus tibullus (assembly GCA_013186455.1). Taxonomy (NCBI): domain Eukaryota; kingdom Metazoa; phylum Arthropoda; class Insecta; order Lepidoptera; family Papilionidae; genus Papilio; species Papilio dardanus. Next base: position 1,444,757 of record QDHC01003552.1, on the reverse strand, counting down.
AAGATTTATCTAAATTTGACACTTTTCGCAATCGCAATTGGCAATTAACTTACCTTGAACTTTACCCTAACAATTTGCAAGACCGCATCCGCTGGTGTGAAATTTCGAGCATTGTAAAAGGGGCAATGATAGAAAGGCACCGTATAATAAAATTAATAAGTCATTTATATGGGATTTTAAACTAGCCCAGACGACATGATTAAATTAGGGCAAGGTTTAAAAAAATAATATCAAACCACACAAACAAAAAACGCGAAATTATTTCAATCTAATATACCTGGAACACGCAAATTCCAAACGCTCTACCCATGAAGAGGGCGGACTAAAACCATTGGTCACGAGACATAAGGTCCTCTACACACTACGTTCCACTCATCATAATTCGCGTGTCTCCGTGAGCACCAACCCCATACAACTGACGAGATCGATAAAGGTGTACTACGAAGACATTGCAAATACGGGGTTAATCTTCAAGGACGTTGATCGGGAGCAGATGTTATGCCAATAGGAAAGGTGCATTGTAACCTCGCACAAATTTAACAAAAACATTATTCGACTTGTACACGCGGCTCCATATGGCCGATATAGGTACTAACATAGATTTATAATAAAAAAAAAGTGTAATCCAGTATTTATTTCACTTTTCCGTGATGTAGTGCACTAAATACCGAATAAAAGACGTTAGTAATTCTACATTTTCTTAATATTTATAGCAGTAACAGGGACTTAGGTCTTATTCAAGCTGGTGCGCAAACCGGCTGTAAGTTCAATGGACAAAAAGAAAATCGCAAAAACAAAGGGGCGAAGTAAAGGTGTGTATATCGAATCAGCCGGCTGGCTGCTTCGACTGCTTTTCTATTATTCAAGAGCAAAATGTTTTTTACCTTTTTGTACGTAACAAGTAATGTACCCTGGCGTTTCCATTGCGTAATTAAAACTTAATTAAATTCAATAGTTTATACTATGGGTTTTGTTACAAAATTGTCTCTATCTATCTTAAAAAAATATTACGAAGTAAAAACACAAACAAAGAAATAGTTAAGTGAATTTGAGAGCAGTGATCTTTTATCTATGTTGAATTAGTTGAAGATAACGATAATATTTTTTTACCGTGTAATATTTACACAAAACTTCATGTATGTAGGTTTGTAAGTATTAATGTCTGTTTCATTACGAGCCAACATTCTAATCGTGTTCTTCCCGATAACTTAATGTTAGCAATCGGCCAAGCTACATTGTTTTCTAATTACTCCACATTATATACTTCCACATTAACGATAAAAGCTTGTGGTTAAGGGAACTGACCTCATGGTCCCTGTAAAAGGGCTCCTGCAGGTTCTCCGGCACCCTGTTGTTGAAGGCCTTGGACAGCAGCCATTTAATCGACGCCCTCTGCTTCGACTGAAACAATACAAAGTTCTTTATTAAACACTTTTATAGGCTTTACCAGCAAGTTACACGCAATATTATTAAAGTAAAGGTTCAAAGTCCATATTGTAATCTGGATAATGAAATATAATAATTTTAACCATAAATTGCTAATAACTTCGACATATCCGTGAAGCATTTTCATGCAGAATCGTCAACCCGATAACAATGTATAACAAATCATTCAATTCCGTGCGTACCAATCCAGTCTGTAGTAAAGATTTAGTACATTGTGTAAGTAAATGTAAAAGAATTCACGATAAGAATGCGTGTGGCGCATAGCACGCGACGCACGTGCGTACTCCGCCGGTCTATTGTACCACTGCTGTACTATAAACACGACTGGAATACCCACTTACTGGACGACACCTTCATTAATTCTACAGAATATCTTCAACGGTGTCATTACTTATACTGTGGTGAGATTCCTTAACAAATAATCCCTACTATATTATTAGAAACCTAGACGTCTGTCTGTCCAAGTTTCTACAGAGCTCCATAATCATAGAAAATGTACAATAAGCTTAATTAACTTTTTAACTAATTCTCTATGAGCAGTTGCACCTGCTTGGCGCAGCTGGTGCATTAGTACTAACGATCTTCCGATAACAGCAACACAAACAAACTTTGGAATGGCTATTGGCCGGTGACGTCACACAATTATAATGAAGAGATATGGCCACGTCCGCTCATTGTGTACGCATTCATCTGCAAACTAAACTACATCCTAATACGTCTTATAAGATGCATAAACAAAGGTGTTCAATAGAATAAGAAATTAATTTAGAAAGTAATTGATTGTGGCCAGTGTTTCAAGAATTATCTATAACATGTTACAAATAACCACGTCTAAATTTAACCAGTGCAACAGGTGCTCCTTCGCTGTGTTATTGCTCTTCTAATTTTGGAATTGGAATATAATATTAGTAAATTAACTTGTAATCTTTGTTTATTCAAATACCATAAGTGATATAAACATATTTTTAGCGTACGAGGCTAGTAATGTACAATTTTTGAGGGACATAAGGATTGTAGATTCTATACCCTTGATTTAGTATGGAATAGTATCAAAGAAATCATAGTAGTGCTAGTCTAGGCTAGACTACACGAGGCGATAGTCTATGATCACGAGTGAGAACAATGCGACGTCAAGTCGCCCGCACCGACATTGCATTCGCCTTCAATTGACAATAATCGATACGGGTTGAGATGCAACGAGCAACTTTAATACTATGTACTTTTATTTCTGCAATTGGATATCGTCAGGCATTCTGAGAAATAGCTAATTATTTACCATGACCGTAACATATGTACATATACTGTAAAGTTAGGAGAAGCCACAGAATGTAAATTGGAATAACAGATCTTTTATTTACTCTGTTATCGAGATCTTGAATGGCTTCACAATTCTCTAGTATTACTTATATTTTATTGTGTAAAAAATGTACTCACAGTGAATTAATTACATTTGTCTACGGCACGATAAAGGTAACAATAGTAGCACGCCATTACCAAATTGTACTTGAATGATTGATCGATAGTAAACTCTCGTAGAACAATTGTCCTAGAACGGTTAAATCCTCAGTCAGTGTTACAGTATCTGTGTCAGGTTCGTGTGAACGCAAATACCGTATGTTATAGACCCGTCAGATAGAAACATCCATACAAATTACAGTACTTTTTTACCGAAAGGAGTAATTTCATTGAGTATGTATTAAAAATAGATTCAATTAAATAAATTCACTACATTCAATCCACATTATTCTTGTATTCAAAATATCATTTTATCGATTTTTATAAACTTTTGAAGACAAACAAGCTACGCCTTCAATAACGGAATATCAGTGTGCCACGGTACCGGACGAATTATAAGGCAAAAAGGTCGTCCGCGTGCCGTCGCATGCCGTCGACTATAAATAGGCCGTCCGCTGTAGACTGCCGAATACGAACCCATCGAGAGCACTCCATCATACTAAACTGACAAAGTACTACCATCTATGATATTAACTGTAGCATTAGAACAGCTGTGCACAGCCATGGATCGCAATGAAATGGTAACGAGCTTTTAAGTGAAATTTCTCTCAAACCATTTTAAAATACACAACGATATTGAACCAGCCAAGTCAGTTGGCATGCGAACCTATGACCTTCAACTAGATAACCTTTGCGATCGTATTCCAACGAAGTAATTTCACTCAGCGCTGGGCGTGCGAGTGTAATCAATGCGCACAAACATAAACAATAAACAAAGTGCGAACACGCATCAATGAATAGACGTGTTTTAGCAGACTGTTGAATTTTTCGCTTGACCAAGCAAAAAAATTACACACAATATAAACACTACTGAGACTTACAGTTGTTTAATTTTATACAATGTTGTTGAATAACATTACACAGGTGATATAAATTCCAATGTCATTGTTGTACATTATCATAAACTACAAAATATACCGTTCAACTTAATCAGGGATCGGAAGAGAGAGCCCTTGTGCAAAGCTTAAGGCATACCTAAGCAAAGTGTCGTCCTGTAGAGAATGGTGTCTAGAGAGATGCTTGAATAGCCTCCTTAAACGTTTATTCATCCTTCAGGAGATACGTGAATAGAAACCTTCAAGACAATTTTGTTGCTGTATGTTTGTTCACATATGGTATGAGACATTAAAGGAATAGTAAAATATCTGTAGTTAACTTCCATAAAATCAAACAAATGAAAAAGATCACGATATGAGCCCCGTACCTTAATATGGAAACCCCTGATCAGAAGAGTATTTTTAACTGTATATGGCTTCACCACCATTTTTATCCCGTACACTAATGAACACTAACTAAAAAGAAATTCAAGTAAATTAATAGGCTGTTGTAGTTTAGATTAAAAGTTGATTAATAATAATTAGAAAGATGAAAATAATTAAATTAACACACAGACACACGTTCATATCGTCTGAAGCAGCCTTAGCTACTTTCATGCGCTGAGCTGCAGCGCAGCACAGATGGTAAGTGGAGCGGCCAGGGCACTCTCTACAAAATTCGTACAGTTTAATTAGTGTACTCAATTAACGTGCTGTTCGACCACATTTCACTCTCTCCTGTACGTCCATTAACACCTCACCACCTTTGAGTGTAACCTATATGTTTTAATGTGCTATTGAAGTAATCAAAGTTCAATTCAAAGTACGATACCGGAAAAATACCATATTTTATGCCTCATCTCTTGCTCTTTTGGTTATTACTAAAAAAATTAAACCAAAGAAACATTAAACAACTCTGCTATATTCTATCCATTAATCAATTCCGGACACATTCTTTGTGTCTATATTAATTACCTTGTATCTGCAAGCAACAAAAGCGAATAGTGCATTGACCTAACAAAAGGCGGTGTGCGGTCGAGATGGTATCGGATTTGCAAAGTAACCCCGTAAATTGTCGAGCGCCGGTGATTCAACGAGCTGCATTGCGTCCAGCGAGACGGGACACGAATTAATGGAGCCGTAGTTTCCGTATAGAGCAACTCGAAGGATATTCAAGCAATTTTACTACAGCAATTACTTAGTTTAGTGCGACGTTTACGAATTAAATACAATATAAACTTAACAAGATCTTCTGACCTACTATCACCACTGTGTACAAAAACCTCTTAAACATTAATCAGTAGACTTCTTAAATTATACGGTAAAAGTTCCAATTGATCCTAATTATGAGCTAAAAACATTTGATGAAACTAAACTCGCTACTTTGTCTCCAAAGGTATAATTGATTACCTATAGCTTGCAAAAGCTCAACTATCAGCAAATAAATTATCGCAAGGACCGTCAGCGATAATACACAGTAACAGGCGATTACGAACAGTACCAAGCGATTACAGGCGTTAGTGAGGCTCTACGGTGGCCCGTTAGCACCTGCCCACGCTGCGAGGTCAAGCCCACGCGGACGCCTACATTGACGCTTTTAAATCGAAATACAACATACATTCAATGACTCGTCTCTAAGTTTAATTTCTCAGAATTGCAAAGTCATTAAACTTTTCTTTTGGATCTCGTTATCCATGGAAAGGTAAACAACTTATACAGTTTAAACCTCATCTTCACGGGATGATATTTTAATAATTTGCATAAATATTTATAGAACAATTCTAATAACAAGAACTCCTCCGATAACTGCAAATGATTATCTAGTAGCTATCTGCATTAAGTTAGCTCTCTCGGGTACTGTTATTATGCAGCAATAATAAAGATAGCAGCTGCAATTTCCAACTGTAGGAACGAAATATTGTTATGACATAATCTGAATACTACTGTCATCATTCAGCCCTTGTCCTTATAGAATTGGCACTGTTTGTTATTGTTCCCTAAACTTAATATTCAGTTTGTTACTGTAAGATAAAAAGAAATATCAATAACAAACGACCACATTATTTTATGCAAAATCCATAGATTTATTGAATAAAAGACGTAATTATAAAAAAATGTTTACTTTCAAGGTATAGAGATAAACACTTTTAACGCTCAGCAATAAATTAAATCCGACACGCAAGGAGACGTGGTCCGGTGCGCACTCTTCAGAATTAATTGGGAAGATATGGGATGTGCAACTTTTTATTCCTCCGTAATTACAGAGGTACAACAAAACCAGCATCGTTTGTTACAGCTACTGGGAATAATGTATCTGTTTCTTTAAAGTCGGGTAAAAAGTACGCCAACTAATACCGACACAACCATTCCTACAAATATAGTGACTAATATAGTTGGTAACCAAGTACACAATCCGAACGTAATGATGCAGCCACAAGGTCGTACAAAATCATGATCTCCAATAAGGTAAAGTAACATCCATCCAACAACATCCTCATGAAAAAATCCTAAGTAAATAAAGCAACAAACGTAAAGGGAACAAGAAGTGATTAACGCAGCTCCGAATAAGGACGGCTCGGACAAGCTGCCGAAGGTAAAACTCAACTGGCTTACTGTCTACAGGTCAAATGCATTATTTATTATGCACCTAAAATGGTCACAATACCATATAGAGAAAAACCAGCGTCTGGTGTTTAGTAACAAGATAATAAGATATTTCTTACACAAATATTAAATGTAATGAAATAACCACGATGACCTAATAATTAAATAGACCACTTCCATATCTAGAAGACGATGGAATCCAGAATGATTAACCACGCCTTTTAATCCTTCATAGAGTCGTGAGAACTTAAATCAACATTACCGAATAACGCCACTTATTTTACAACAAATTATGACTTTGCTGTATTGAAATGATTCATACAGATGAATATATCGGAAGTATTTTTCGGGTTAATCTCTGGCCCGAGTCAAGGGCAACAGCGCCAAAGTGGGCACAACTTTCGAGGCTAGCAGAACTAATGACAGTGCAATTAGCTTGACGAGGAAGTGATGAATTCTACTAGACCTGCTCTGGATCAATCAGATTGATTTCGATTCATCTAATCAAAGAAGCATAAGCCATACAATATTAATGATGGTGGACTTTTAATGCTTTTTTTATTTTTATTGTGTACCTAATTTAACTTATTGTTTTAGCGAACGATGCTCCTAATCTCTTTAAAACTAATCTGTGCAATCTACACAATGAGGTAAGTTATAATAAAACGTCAAAGCATCGATCCGATGATGTCATAGCGCCCGACAACTATAAATAAAGCCCACGCGTCCTCAGACGAAGATTAACATTATTGTAAGGTAAATATGCGACACTGACTGGGTAAGGCATACAACTACAACTATCAGAACAAAGCCATGAACACGTTTAAATAACAGCTGATACTTTTGATAAATAGGTCTGGACCAGATCAATATTACGTCATCGCATAATACATCTGATACAGAGTACATACTACACAGTACCGTGTGACACCTGCTTCCAAATGTTATCTCCACTATTCTCGCCTGTCCTACACAGTCCAATAAAGGGATCTGTAATTACTCTCACATAATTGGTAGCATTAACTGATATCAATGATTGTTAAATATAGACAATGAAAATGATACCTATATGCCTATGTGTCAGAGCTTGTAATTAAAAAAAAAAAGAGGGAATCTATGTGTCAAGTTGACAGCCCGCTTTTTCTCTCTGTTACAAAGATGTCTCCCACGTTTGCTTTTTCTCTTTAATAAATTCCTTAATTATATCCGTATCCATTATTTTGCTACACCTAAACCTCATAATGATTACTTAAGACGAGGATGCATAAATCTTCCGACTTCGAGGCCAAAAAATTGTAACAATTGTTTTAAACTTGACACAAATTAAATGAATGTCGTGAGGATAGAATTTGATGATACAAGCGACACGAGAGCGTTTGACAATGAAATCATATTCGACCTTTAGACCCACGCGGACAAAACGCAGGCCATGTTCTTTTGGTAAGCAGAACGCCTGATGAATATTTCTTGCAATTTTCGGACAAAATCATTTATAAGTTCATACGAACTTCTATATTTGTACATGTTAACTTTCACATTACACATATTATGCAACTTTGTGCACACTGATTCAAAACTACCAATGAAACAAGTATGGAATGTATCGTTATTGAGCTGCTTAGTAATATGTCCAGAATACTTTAAGAACTTTGATAGATCAACATTTATAGCAATTTATGCAATTTAGTTCTATAGTAAAAGAGGCTTAACATAAAAACAAGCATACTTTGTGCCGTAATACATCACCAACAGATTTATCAGATCTAAACAATTCTATATTTAAATAATGAAAGATAAGATCCGTATGATATCAACAATTGTTTTCTCTGAAGAGTTATCACAGGTGCAACATTTGAAACTAGTGAAATTATTCATGAAAGTACTCGCGCGTATGCTGTTTCAGATGTACCGTTGTTAAATGACCCAGTTGGTGCATGATGGTGAAAGTGCGAGATGTTTCTCCTTTGTGGAACCGGCCAGTACAAATATTTCGTAACATCTGTTGTGGGTGCCGTTGGATCGATCAATCGATACTCATTTTACCGTATGCTAGACATAACATTACGTCACGTACGCCGAAATACTGATGATTTAATGTATCCGATTGTGTTACTGTGGTAATACGAAACTTGGATTTACGAGAAAGTAAATTTTGTAAATGTTTCTAATTAATTAAGTTTTTTTTTAATGATGACTAAATTGGACTTTTTAAACTCTTTAATCCTGGATTGTAAAGTAAACCAAACCATTCTAAAAACATTTGTCATATGGATAAACAATGTATCGCATAATGTTTAACGGTTTAACTTATGGTATTAAAGCAATATCCAAGTTAGTTAATCCATTTAGTACACGTATGTTGATTCCTAATGCTGTTTGTGCTGAACACAAGGTTAGAAGCCAACGACTTAGCACTTGATACCATAAAAGACGATTTATACAGTTATACACAATTTCAGGTCGTTAAGGATATCACATACGATTTACGGGATAAAAATCTTCTCAAAAATGCACATAAAGTGAGCGAGAGACTAAAATAAATCTTTCAAACTTGGCCGAGTTTAATGGCCACGACTAGCTCACCGCTTCCTGTCTGAGGACGACTTGGAAAGGATGAACAACAAAAATAAATTGGTTAGTCACGCAAAATAATTTACCTGCCCACCGTGGAGGTTTTATTGCGACGTTAAATCGAAGTGTAAACAAAGAGCAAGGCGAACAGCAGATGCCGGAAGAGTTCCAGCATCTGCTAAAAAAACAGGAACTGAGCAAAAACAACTAGGTATATGCGTATGAGTGGGATATATGTAGTACCAGTTTGCAAGGGATACGCTTTCAACGTTAAAAACGCTAAATTATTTTCATTAAAGTATTGCTTTATGCGTATTGAAGGTATTCTTTTCTTTTTGTCATTAACCAAGCTGTTTTCTACTCTTTGATACTCTCACAAACTTGTCTGGTTTCAATTACTTGACACCAGCTGTTTGTCCTTGATGTGTAAATTCTTATGTAATAGACTGTCCCCTCACTACAGACGGTCACCAGTCGGTTCATAGATTTCCCACGAGCTTTACCTACCTAACTAGGACAACACGACATTTACACTCGCTCTAGAATCCAGGGACGATGATAAATAGAGTTCAGACCTATATATAATTGAAATTATGAAGAACTGTTTACATTTAAGCACAAGAACATTTTAGACTATTTTTATTAAAGTATATTTAATATCGTCTTTCTTTAATTAAAAATATCTCCATAAATCTTTAAGAAAGTCTACTTTATGAAACAGAAGTCAACGACCTCTAAGAGGCTTGTTTCAAATATTATTTCCAAATTCCGAAATTTATGGTGCTATAGAAATATTGACTCTAGAAATTAAGCTTCTGCTTCTTGAGATAACAATATGAATTAAGATGACTAGAAATAGCAAACATTACATAATAGCACTTGCTATTAAAACTTACATTTTGAAAACGTATGGCGACTTTCAATGTACGAACAATCAGTGCATTGTAACTTGTAAGAATAGTTCCCTTATCGGACTTGTTATCAACAACACGACGCACGAACTAGTTGTGCAAGTTGTTTTAGACCGCACACTAATACAACATACTCGTAAATTCATTGACTGTGTTTGTACAAAGCTTTAGAGTCAGTTGTATGAATTACTTTTAGTCACAATGAGTAAGTAAAAATTATAAGTATTAACACCTATTTTACTCAGGTACATAACTTTACAATAAGATACCTTAATAGTTGCTCTTAATGATAGTTTTTTTATTAAACGTTAGGACGTATGCACCGTTAAAAAATTAAAACAGAAAACAAATAAAAATCACAACAAAACCAAACAATCAAGACGAAACAAGAAATATAATAAGGAAGCTAGTAGAAATAACTTTCGTCACATTGCACTCATTTTGTCTTTCAACAGATTACAAGTAAAAAAACCATACAATAGGCAAAATGCTGCGGAACCTTGAGTATGAACTTGACTTAACGCGCACGATCGAACGCACGGAAACATAAATACCTAAACATCTCATTGATAAAGTAACTGGTTATTTTATGTCAAAGGCACTCGTGACTTCCTTGCACTGAATACTATTGTATGATATAATATAACCCAATTCAATCTTTAATTACTAAAATGTTCAACTATCAATTTAGTAAATAGACTGTAACAAGTGTAAGATATTTTGGCATTAGTACAGAGTTCATTTTAGTATGATATTTAGTGCACTTTAGGACTTCATGTTTTAAAGAGTAATTACTAATCCAAATATTAAGGAATAGCAGACATTTAGACAATGGTTGGATTTGAAACAAAACACAATTAAACGGTAAATTTTAAGTTATTTTACCGCAATCTTCTACGCATTTTCACAAGGTCAGTTTTTAGTTGGACAAAAATAAACAATAATTTAAATTTATACGTGGGATTGTATAACTGGTTTTATGAATTCTTTAGTATAGAAATAATCTTACTTTTTGATATAAAAATTATAATGTCAGGATGAAAACTTTATGAAGCTTACATCAGCATACTACGCTGGTTCGTTAAAAATATTTAACAAGTCAAATACTGCATTTTAAGAACAATAATATTGACAGTGACATCAGACATCCGGACAAGCAGTCAAGATAAAAAACAAAGATAAAACATCCGATAACGCAAGGCTCTACAAAAAGTAAATGTATTGAGTGAAAGTAAAAACACTTTAGAAATTTTAATCAGCAACAATCGTGCGTCTTTTATTACTTTAAATAATTTCTTTGTACGTAATACTAAACGTTATTTGACATTGGTAATAGATATAGGCTGCACACATCTATATCTATACTAATTATAAAGACAGAAACTTTGTATTTTTGTATGTATTGAAATAACTCAAGAACTACTGGGCCGATTTCAAAAATTCTTTCACCATTAGAAATCTACATTATCCCCGAGTAACATAGGCTATAATTTTAAATTCCACGCGGACGTAGTCGCGAGCAACAGCTAGTATTTTATAGACATGCTTTTCTTTAACTGTATAGGCAGAGATCATGGTCGACGTGATCCTAAGATATAAATTCCACCTTCATTATTTTGCACTCACGTAATCCTGTCCTTCATAAACCAAATCCAGGTAATTAAAACTAGATTCCATTCTTTCGAGATCATTCCATAATGTAGTAAATACTGCTTTAGAAAATATGATCTAAAAGAAAAGACGGTCAGAGCATTATGATTGAACAAAAACGTCTTCGTCATGTTGTGAGAGTTGTGCAAACTAGAGATATTAAGTAGTCCAGATCATACGTCTTCGTTTCATATAAAAATGACAGTCAGAGAGAGTACATTCCTCGGTGTCTGCTCAACTATAAAAAAATATTTTTCTCTAATAACTAAATTTTCTGATAAATAATATGATTAGTGATTCTCAACCACTGTGCCGCGGGACTTTTGTGTGCCACCAAAATTCAAAAGTGTGTTGCCAAATTTTGCAAAAATATAATAATGTTAATATTATTAAATTATATCATTTAAAAAGAAAAATATTTTTAACATGAATATATATTTAAATCCACAAAAAAAATAAATCATTTCATTATTTGCTTTGCAACCATTTATGCAATGTGTTATTGTAAGTAAATAATTTTTATGTTTTTCTTTGTGTGCCGCTAAATTTTGAAAGCGTTAAACATGAGCCGCAACAAAAAAAAAGGTTGAGAATCACTGCTATAGATGTAAAACGGGAAAGATATAGATATCCTAATATCTAAAGCTTAAATATCATATTATGTATTCGTAGCAATAGATTAAGTGACTAGGTCAAGAACTGTTGAGAAAAGACGATCGATCTTAATAGGGCTTCTTTTCCAATGTTACCGCCAACTTGGAACGACCCTTATTAATTCATCAGATTCTAGATATGCATATTTAATTAAACAACAAGACATAAAGGTCTTTACATATTGTACCCAGTAGTAAATATTACTAGATTCTTTACAGATATAGGAAACGACTGTTACTACATTCCATTGACCAAAGCCGTGGAAAATAACCGAGAAAATTTATAAATGCTCAACAAGTAATTACTATTCCATAGATACCATAGACTTTATTTATGGTACTGATGTATTCACGCACGTACTTTATAATACGACTAGAAATGAAACAAGCCTATTAAGCCTATAAAGATACCAAGAACGTACCGTTATAATTTTAGTACCCAAATATGTAGAACTTTATAACTTAGACCAACTAAAGTGGCATGAAAAAGTAAGGGAAATGCATAAGCCATGGCCATCAAGTTTTGCGAAAACAAAAGAATGAAAAATCGCGATGACTTATTGACATTTACAATCACGTCAAGGTCAGAACCAACCATGATGTTTGTTGAATAAATATGAAAAACGATAAGTTTACAAAACTCCCAACCGAACATTTCCATGCGATTGTCAAACCAGGAGAGCCTTGACATGGCATGTAATTACAATACCATTGCGTGACACTTCCTAATCCGAGACTAATCTAATAATCGGTCATAGGCCACCAAAATTGGATAAATCACAAATGTTTATCACATACATTATGAAGTCCTGGTATCAATATTCATAGATTCAAAGATTTGCATAATAAATAAATATTTTTTTATTATCATATTAGTGAAATGATAAAGCCAAATATTCCATAGTGAGCTTATCACTCTTCATTGATGGATCGCTACTATCATAATTCATTTATCATTAATCGCAACTTTCTCATACCAATAACATAAAATTACGTAACAAATTATCTGTACTGGGTACATTTTCCTTAAGTTAGAAAAAAACAAGTTAATTCCGCTAAAAGCTATTAAATTATCATGGTAATAGTTTATCGGAGAATTATTCTACAAAAAATGCTACTCCATTTTTAAACTAATATGTAACATAAATCACACAGTTCGTTGAACTCTTCAGTAATAATTTGGCATCAAAAATACAAAAGAATGATACGAAATAACAGTTCACAAGCTAACCGCACAGACCATTCGAATGCCACACACGAAACGTAAACTATTAATTCACACAGACTGCATACATTTATGTATAATACATTGAAAACAAATGAAAGTTAATTCTTATGGCCTTTCTCTTATCAACCCATCATGTAACAGTCGAACCTGGATAGGCGACAGTCTAAAGGACCGCGATATTTGTCTCACTTATAGTGAGAATCCGAATCTAATCCGAATTTCTAGAATATGGAGTTAGCTCGTCGGGACCAGAGAATGACTCTCGCTTATCAGGTCTTGCTTATCCCGGTTTGGCTGTAAATAAGGTTTAGTTATAGTTTAAAAGGTTTATGATACGGTTCTGTATTGTATCAGGCCTAAAAACAAAAGCACACCAAGACAGTCCCATATATTTAAAGGAATCATGTCTATGCCAATCTTCACACCCTCTGTACGGTTTAAAAGCGATACTATTTTTTATTTATTCTGCGATTGCGTACTCTATGATTCGTACACAGCGACATTGCCTGACGCCATGTTTTGATGCTTTCATTTCATTCGAAGAAGTGCAAGTGTCAGTAGCTTTATCTACTTTCTAAGAATGTGTTATCCAACTCGGATAACATTTTAAGGTTCTGCAAAAGTTATAATTCCATATTCATTTTACATTTCAGACATTGTTGCCGACAGCATAAAAATAATTGTTACCTACTTTATTTCAGGATATTTTATAAGAGAAGGGGGTCAACGAGCGGTGGGAGCACCGAGGTGGTCAAAGATGCCCATGGACGTTCGCAACACTGGGGGATTGAAGTTCTTTGCAATTTTCCAAATATTATATCGTTCAACTAGAACCGGTATCGATGTGTTTACGTTTTATAAATATTTCAACAGCATTGAAATTCACAGAACACTTAACCGGTTCGTTATCTCATCAGTGAGTGCGTTATTTATTGCATATTTACATTCACGTTTAAAGTATAAAGCGAACCTTGTGGATAACAATAAAAATAAATGTGTTTCGTTTCCAAAGCTATCTATAACACCACATATGTTTTCCCGTTTTTCGTTGGAGGCGAGGATATCTTTTAATATAACGTAGGCATCTTAAATTAGTGAACCTATGGTCTATAAAAGGTGACCAAGGCGGAGGCCAATCAAAAACGCATCAAAACAATCAGATGTTCCGAACGAAGTCGGAGATACGGCGAATTTAACACCCGCGTTACAAGGCCCGGTAAAGTATACCAATGTCTTGCTTGCTCATTTTATGAAGGCGTTATCGCCTATGGGCCAGTGGGACGCAGTAGGCGGAAATGTTTAGATAAAATTCCAATGTCGTAATGGTCCAAACTGGCATCTAAGGCCAATTTATTCTTAAACAGACGCGAATTTCGAAGTATGATCCATCCTCCGATTCGATTTCTTCTACAGCTTTCTAATATGTGTGATTTATAGTAATGTAAGATGTAATTAAGTTGTTTGATAGTTATTACTTGCAATAAACAATTAAACTAGCAGGGTAACAGAGAAATGTTTCTCATGTACGCAAACGTGCGGATATTAAGGTAATTAAAATGTCCGGTCTGTTACTATATCGACTAGAAAAAGTGACTAGTAAATAGATCTCACGTTGGTCGCAAAATTTTGTCTAAGACGGAAATCTTTAGACGCATAAAGCTTATGTACACTAAAACATTTCTGGATCAATGCATAAAGAGATAAATAATAGAAAAAGGGAAGGTTAATATGATCCTAGATGCGGATAGAAATTATCGATTTCACTCAAGTTGATCAAAAAATAAAATCTAAGCTTTTGTATCGACAAGTTTCCAATGACATTTGGTATAATTATAATTCCTACAGCAAACAGTATCGTTTCCCGCAATTCCGATCACGTAGTTTATATGACTTATCTGTAACTTTGTCCGGAAGTTCTGTATAAATTGACTTAATAGAAAAATGAACAGACAGGATATAAGTCACAGAAATGGTCTGACAAGGCTCTGTATGCGAATAAACATAGATATATATCTAAGTATGTTTACCTTAAGGTTGTGATTGATATTAAAAATTACAAAAACGCGGCTAATATTTTAGATTTAATTAAGTTTTAGCTGTTTTTAAACACAAAGCCAACATTGTTTGTTAATTGCAACACAAAAATAATTGTGTCCACACGCAATATAAGCATATTGCTATATTACAATTTAAATTGAAAGTAAATTCGATAAGGCCGTGATAAATTATGAAAGTATTCAAAATAGAGGTGTTTCATCGAACGTGTTGAGAAACAATGGGAAAGGTGGTCGAACAATATATACTACCTACTACACGTTTTCATTATTTCAATAGTATCGGTCCAACAAAGTTTTCACTGCGCGAAATCTCGTTTTATGATTCCCTCTGACCGCTTTTTCAGTTTTACGAACAAAGTTTCTATTCTGATTTCGATTTAAGCACGTCTATAAATTATCCCACAGTATATTTTAACACCTGCCAGATTAAACGAAATCTGATTCGGATTTCACTTCCCATATCCAATACAAAACAAATAGACTTGGTCAAACTTGGTATAGGCAAATATCTATAGAGCGCTATGATGTCGGTCGGCAAGGCGGCGCGATGTTCTCCTTTCGCGGGCAACCAACGAGCCGTGCACTCGAGATGTTGCCACGGTCTGTTGGGCCAACCTTGGCAATCCCGCCCCATGCCGCGTCCCGGTATCCAGATGACGATGACATCATCGATATAACTCCAACTATGTAGGAGGTCACCATGTGTCGCGAGACACAAGGACGTTTAAATCGATGGGAACGTTTCCAAGCGCCAACTTAAAAAGGAAAGTCGGGCTAACGACCCCGCCTTGGCCGGTCACAGCGGTCTAATAGCCGTAGTTTTTTTTTTAATAACCTAATATCGCACGACACCGACCGCCTGAAACCTCACCGGCTATGGACTAAGCGTTAAATAAGAAATGAATCGATTTTTACGTTACTTTACGATCTGACTAACCGAATTAGAAATTTATTAGCGACTGGAGAGCATTCGTATCGGTCGAGCTTTTTTTGGTACCGTATTTAGATATTTTAATATGATTTATAATAGATGTAATAATTACTTACTTTCTAGCAATTTACAAGCAGTAATTGCGTGCGGATTTCATCTCATACTGTGTAATGCCTAATGTGATAAAATACGCATAGAAAATACTCTTAGAAAAATCTTTTTGTAGACAAAGTGCGTGGAGACATATAACATTAAGTTAAAAGGAGATAAGTTGTATCACTTTACTAAATTTTATATTAATTCAACGTGTACTGAACGAGCTAAAGTCATTTTCGCTTGACATAAACTCATTAGGGAAATACTGTTCAGAATACCTATTAAAAAAAAACTTGACAAGGAAAAGTCCAAAAAAACATGACTATTGATAAAAACCGTTCCACTTATCGTAAATTTAATGATTGTTTTCACAAATTAAGGTGTGTTATCAGTTTATCAAATAAACAGCTAAATATCGACATGTATAGCTTCGTAACGCGACCAAGTGGCGTCATTATCGACATTCCACGGACATGAATGTTATGTACAGCACAACAACACAGATACCTTGATAATATTCATTAAAAAGTAGTAACGATGTAGTATAAATCCATAAGATTAACTCAGTTTCGTTTAAGCCCTTTTTATCAACACTTTTACGCCGAAACAAAGAAGTTCCAGAAAACCACTCACAATTTTTTACAGGATATTTTAAAACCAACCAAACGCCTTGACTGTACGACAGTCTCTTCACCACTAAACTATTTGTACGAGTATATTAAATTCATGTCTTCATACATCAATCAGTAACATGGTCCTTACCGACACAGCAACCGAAGTGGTGGTCGCCATTTCTCCTACATCCACACCCTGACCGTCGGGTGCGCTCAAGAAACGGCGCAGCGTACCGTATCCAGACGCGGAGGCAACCATAGCTACCATATTTAGCACAGCACCACACTATTAAATATGGACTAGACTACTGGTACTGGAGAAGACCACTAGTACCAAAGTAAAAGACCACTGGCACGAAAGTAATAAGCTACTGGTACCAAAGTATTAAGCAAAGTACTGCAGTAAGAGGCAACTGGTACCAAAGTAGAAGGATTAGTTCTTGGAGGCACTGGTACGGTCACATAGCTCCGCGCGGTGTCGGCTGCGCGCGCGCCGTCTCGCGCCCGCCGTCAAACTGCGGCGTCGCGGCTTCCCCTACCAGTGCGTTAGACCACTGTTTGATGGTATACAGATTTGTCGTGCGTTTCCGTCATATTAATTTCGTAAGGCATGGTAATTAAATGGGACAGTATGATAGGGACTACTTGATGTCTGTTTATGTTTTATATATATTTTTAGAGATATCTTTACACAGATGTTTAATTATTTTTCATTACTTAATATCAAATAAAAACAAATGATATTAACTAATAATGTTTTTATAACATAGTGTAAAAAAATAATTTAAAAAACACCAGATTATAAATTATTGTCTAATTAATCAAAATGTTGTTTTTATTCCTTTCAGCAGATTGTATGTTAGTTAATTAACAAATTATCGATATAATTACAAAACATATTAAAAAGACCATGAAACTATTTATGAGTGTTTAAATAAATAAACCTATTTACCTCTTATGTTGAATATAATATGATATTTTAAAAATAATGAGATACTTATATCAACTTTCTACATTTATGTCATAAAATACTGCCTAATTCTTTTACTGATCAAACAAAATTACTTTTATTTGAGAACTGATTGATTGGTCTCTTGTTTATGCCTCTCTTTTTACTAAACTGTTACTAAAAGTTTTACCCAATTAAGGCAGAATTATGTTTCAATTACACAAGTATGTTTTCATAAATACAGAATATGACTATGAATTCCATTTTTACTTTCCATAGTCTATATGGATGACCCGATTCTGTTGAGTTGATCAATTTACATTCTTCGAGGGATGCACTCATTCCCTCTTGTACAGTACATATATAATTATGTTTTAATAAATGCTTAACTTACATAATATATGTACATATTTGTAAGTACTTCTACCAACTCCGATATCCACAGTTTTATAGGTCAAGGTGGCAAATAAGTAGCAGATTGTTTAATATTAATAGTTTTGTTTGAACAAGTTCAATTTATTTCCGAAATTATAAATATTAACAAAATATAGTTTATTAATGATTTTTTTTTATCAAAAATTGTTGTTTTGTATTTAAAAATAAGTGTTTTTGTATATAGTAAGAAACAAATGCAGATGTTATATTATCAAATTGCAGGAGCTACAAAAATGTAAGATAAGAATTCATAACAACAAATAAGGTAAAATTCTTGATAAGTTTATCAAGATATTGTGTTTTTTTTTTATAGAAAGCCAATAATGGTTAGCCACATAAGGTGCATGAACAAAAGGAGGCCCCACACATACCATTTGACATGTATAGCTCATGACAATGTTCTAATGCTGATAATTTATTCTGCCTCAGTGTGGGCTGCACTCTACTTCACCCACACTCCACCTTGGTTTTATTTAATGATTCAGACAATATATTTTAATATTACACAGTTGAAATTCTTCAAATGTTGCCTTTAATTATTATTAATCTCTAAAAATTGGAATATATGTAATCAAAATGTTGTAAAATTGTTTTTCATTAACACAACTGGTAAAAGTATGAAGTAAGACTTTATATATAGCGTTATTTGCGAATTAATATAATGTTTGTCAAAGTAACATGTGCGCAGAGAAGTGAAACTGCGATCAACCGGCAATTATAATGATATCGGCCTCACCTGTTTGGTGTCCACAGTATCTGTGGCCTCCATGTTGGCATATGTTCGCTCCTGCCTCTCCATGGATTTGAAAACATCAGAAACGCTTAATCCATTTGCTGGTTCTACTGAAGGTACACAATGCAAGCATAAACATATCAAACGCGACGAGTTCAAAATTTTCTAACGAAACAATGTCAATGATCCAACTATACACGTTCGACACTTGCAAGTTCACTACACAAAATATATTTTTAAGGTTTACTCAATCACAACTTTGGACGCATTTCTATTAATTCTCTAATAAACTATAGCACCTATAATTGATACTTATTTAGGTTTGAGAAAACACTGCTCATCACCATCTTATAATTTCACACATTCCGTCATCGAGGCCGACTATAACTGGTCGCTGCCCTAAGACGTTTTCCATTTGACGCATGTTTGTTTAATTGTCAATTACTCTAGAGGATTACATTTTAAAAGGATTGTGAAATGGCGCATCTTGGTATTTATCATTAAATATTAAACACATGCAACCATGTACGTAAAATATTTTTGTAATCAAATAATGCTGAAATCCAAATATTGATTGTACTCTGTGCTACTACTACTGTCAACTTGCTGTCAAGTGTCAAGCTATCAAAGTAAACGTCATGCAATTTTAGTTTCATGATTTCATGTAAATTTTGCCTGTATTTCAATATTTTATATTGATTTCAAATTTAAAATAGCATCATAGCATATACGGAATCAATATTATGCCTCGAGAAAAAAGTCGATATCGAGACAAACGTAGTTCATCCTGTAGTTCTGTAGAGTCATACGAAAGAAAAAAAACTAAATCTAAACATAAAAAACGTTCTCGTTCAAGAGATCGATCGGAATCTAGTAGTTATAGAAGAAAGCGATCGACATCACGATCCAAATACAAACGCCGAAGCTACTCTCGTAGTCCTTCAAAGGAACGTTACGAGACAAAGTCCAGAAGACGATCCTCCTCGCGGTCCAGAGTGAAACGCTCGAAAAGATCTGTATCTAGAGAATATTCCCGCTCGAGATCGAGTTCTCGGAGTCGATCTAAGTACAGCAAGAGTAGTAAAAGATATAGGAGATCACAGTCATCAAGCAGTCGAAGCTCTTATGAATCAGGTAGGTCTTTAAAACAAACCATCTTTAAAAAAATCTTCTATGTAATAGAAGTAGCAATGTCTACCTACATTTTTCAACAGTAAACTAAGTGATATATGTAAGTACAAGCCACACAGAATCTCTATAAGGTTCATTTTTAATACCCATTAGGTTATCATATTTAATTTAATATTTTTTCAGAACAACCTGTATCCTCAAGAAGGCTGAACATAGATGACACCGAAATAAAGGTAGAGAAGGCAATAAAAGCTGCGGAAGCTGTCGGATTAACAATGACAAAGTTACCAACGTATGATTTCAAAGAAATAGAAATAAAGGAAGACATGCCGACAATACATGACAGAAATTTAATGGCGGAATTAAACAGTGATAGTTTCATTCCAAAATCATTTTCATCATCGAGAAATAAAAAGCAAGCAAATATTGTAATAGATTTGGATGCGGAGACAATTAAAGTACCGGAAGCGGAAATAAAATTGGACAATGATGAATCAATAATCAATTTTGATGTGAGTTAGCTTCATTTATTTACATTTGACTTTGTGTCATCAATAAATGTTTTTAACAGTTGGTTACAATACTAAAATAATATTTTCATTTTATAGTTCTACAAATTGGGTAAACAACTCCAGCAATTTATAACTAGAGTTATGTTCTTACTAACTTGTAAATCAAAGATTTTTTTAACTAAACTGTTTTATAGGAGACAACTTAAGTTATTTAAATTACAGGAAATACCAAGTGAGGAAGAACTCAAAGAAATGTGGGTGAAAAAACTTTATCAGTACAGGAAAAAGATGCTTAAAGGAGAATTATAGTTTAACATCAAGTTTATTTTTGAAAGACAATGTGGGATAAAAAATTATAAACAATATGTAATGTATAAATTATATTTTTGATTTATGAGAAATTTTGTTGTTTAATTTATTGTCAAGTTTCGAAAAAATGATATAAAATTGTACTACTTAATTCAGGTCAAAGAGGCCTCTTTAATTGTGGTCTGTACATACAAACCACTATTGTAGTATATCCAGTTTTTGTGTTAATGTAAACTAAAACGATATGCGAATCATGTAAAACTGTCTTCAATAAAAGAATATAGAAAACTCAAACTATATTATTTTATTATATAACACAACAAACAACCAGTTGCATATAACTCACAAGTGAATATTGCCCAGAAACTACTATTCCTCTCTATTTACAGAACTGTTTCGAGTCATCACCATGTAAATGCATTATTATTAATTTCACATATTATTTCTTTCTCGTTGGATACGAGTGCTGTAAGTCCGTGAGACAAGGTTCCATGCGTCCATGTACCGGTCCATGCACATCGCAATACATTTTTGCTCCGAGCTATCTAAAGCTGTACCGGGTTTGCCGATACATTTTTTAAAACACTTTTCAGACATTTTCGTAAGGAGCTCTTGAGCATTAGCTATTGCAATTTGTTGCTTGACTTGGTCCATAAGCT
Organism: Papilio dardanus tibullus; assembly: GCA_013186455.1. NCBI lineage: Eukaryota > Metazoa > Arthropoda > Insecta > Lepidoptera > Papilionidae > Papilio > Papilio dardanus. The sequence goes on along the minus strand of QDHC01003552.1, from coordinate 1,422,938 downwards.
CTTCTTTTTGTACTCCACTCAATGATCCAGAAGCTAGAGAATCCATATTCAATTGATGATTTTCTTTATAACCAGTAAAAATATTTTCTTATTGTCTTCGTGCTTGGTTTAATTTTTGAAAACCAGCTCAATAGCCCAGTAATTTTTCTAACCTCAATTCAATTTAGTGTCAAAATGGCCAGACAGAGTATAAAAAATATGAAAAAATATGTGTAGATTATAAATATGCTAAAATATAAAACAAGTAAGTGGGGAGAGTGATAATTCATTAGGGATATTATTGTGCCAAGTCTTGGCGCTCCTTTATCTTTTATATTTATAAGAAGTCACGTCCAAACTCCAACTATAAACCTTTTTAACTTTTCAGAATTTTTGTACTTATTAGACTGGCATTACGTTTATTAGTCTTTTGTCGTTTCCGACATTAAAAGTTTTGACAAATAAAATGTCAAATTTAATTTCAAAACATTAGCATTGATGTAATTTTCCAATCAATAAATAAATATTTCATTCATGCACTTCGGTCTTTTCTATTTATGTGTTGATTTAACGTCTAACGGTAAGACTTTACTATAGACTTTGTATAAAATGTATACGGACTATATACACATCAATTTAAGTATAACATTGTATTTGATAAAATAATTCAAGTGAAGATTCGAAATGGATGAAATTGATGATGTTGTAAACAGTGTATCACACGACGAACTACTCGAAATTACCAAATCATCTCTTTTCAAACTTTTGAATTATGATTCATTATTATGCGACTTACCATCAGACATAATTATAGAAGAAATTGAATCACAGGTATTTTTTTTAAATAAATATAATATAATAATTAAACAGCTTACTTCATGAATAATCTTATGTATCATGAACAAATATTTGAATAATTAACACTACGCAAGGAACAAATGTGCACCAAAGTAAGTCAAATAAAAAATATAATTTTACAGATAGCGGTGGAGCACGGCCAGTCAATAAGGATTATTATTTCTAGAGAAGATGAACCAGCGTTGAAAGTGATAGTAAGTACCCCACCACATCCAAACCAATTATCAAGTTTTCTTTGGCCATATTTAAAATATGATGAAATTTTGTTTCTTTTTTATAAATAAAACATTGTTTTTAATACAATTATAGGTACCGCAAACAGCAAGAGTCGGCGATCTTAAGAAAGCAATCGCTAGACACTTTGAAATACATCAGAAAAGGACCGGCAGCAAAGTTAAAATATCTTGGAAATATATTTGGAAGACTTATGATTTAAGTTTTGATGGTATTATATTAGATAATAATGCAAACCCTATTGCAGATTACGGTGTAATCAATAAAACTGCATTAACATTTAAGAAAAGAAGGAAAAAAAAATAAAAACACCATTTATTTTTAAACATGTTTATTTTAAGTAAAACAATGTTGAAGGTGAATAATTCATTTTAATAAATGTTACATTTGTAATAAACTAAAATAAGATAACTTTTATCTTTCATTTTTTATTCAAAATCTACAAACTACGTAGTCATTTTTATAACCCTATCGCTTTGTTAGACCGATGTCACGAAAAAAACAGTTTACGCTAAAGCAAAATCTCCGTTTTTACGCGATCTCGGTCTAATGAAGCCATTGGATAACCATTCGATAACTAAAAATAGTAATATTCAATTTAATTAACATATCTTTAAAACCCAATAACATAACCCTAGGGCGTCATTAGACCGATTTCACGCAATAAACGGTCTTACTCCGAAGCAACATAACCGTTTCTGTCGCGAACTCGGTCTAATGAAGCTGTAGAGTAATAATGCAATTATGCAAAATGAAATTAAAAATGTAATATAATAAGAATACAAACCTACAAACTAACTACTTTATTTCCCAAAATGGTACAATAGAAAAGAAATAGGAAGAATGTTAGTTAAACTTATGTTAGACTTATACTAATCAAATTGAGGAATTACTCAAGAAGGCTGGTATTAAGAGCACGCGTACATGTATTAGCCAAATAGAGGTCTGTTGTCTCTCCCTCCCCTCTGGGTTACAGGCGTGAGTTATTTGTTAGTTAAATAAAGAAAAGATAATGTTTTCGATATATTGTATTAGTATTATAGTTGTTCGAAGTCCGGCTGCGGCGGGGGCTCCTGCGGCAGCGGCTCGAAGTCTCCGAGCGAGTAGTGCGGCTCCTCGCGGCGCGGCGTCGCCAGCGGCCGGTCGTACGCCTCCGACACGCGCTCCGACTCCAGCTGGAATATCTTTCTTTATAAAATACTAGTTGTTGTTCGTGACTCCGTCCGCGTGGAATTAAAAAATAGCCTACGTTACTCGGGGATAATGTAGCTTTCTAAGAGTGAAGGATTTTTTGAAATCGGGCCAGTAGTTCTTGAGTTATTTCGATACATACAATTATTTTTGAACTTTCTAGACGTTTAAAGAATCTATATAAAGAAGATTGTTTAAAAATCACCTAGCACAACTAGAGATATTAAGTTATTATAATATGTCTTAATTTGGATACGGCTATACGTTAGAAATCATTATTTTTAAACAGACTCTAAAACACCAACTTAAGGTGGAGGGTGCACTACTTTCTTGTAAACTTTTTCTTTTCTTTACTTTTATAAAAGGCCAGAATAAACATTAACTAAAATACCTGTCTCTATTATCATTACCTATGGTTTTATTGGACCGAGTTCGCGATAAAAACGGAGATTATGATTCGGCGTAAGGTCGTTTTTGCGTGAACTTGGTCTAATGAGGACGTAAGGTTAAAGAATGTGTGACCTGGTCTGTCTGCAGCACGGAGGGCGGGGCGAGGTCGTCCAGCGAGAGCTGCGTGTTGAGCACTGAAGGCGGCGCGTAGTCCGACATTGATGACAGGCTCTCCAGCGGCTGACAACAAACATTTACATATACAAGTCCATTTAATTATGTACAAATTGATCTTCATTGACTATGAATTTTCAATGACTTTATAATTCACTTTGGGAATGACAAAAAAAGTAAAAAATTAAAAATTGTAATGTTGACATTAAGCTCAGCGGGACAACCCAAAGTATTTTTCGATCGGCGATATCGCTGATGGAATCGACATTGACATTCGATAAAATCATGTGATTGTCACGTGTGAGATATCGAACTGTTATATCCCAAATCTGCACTGAGACCTCTGCGTCAGCTTGCTGCATAAGCAGTTTTAATCTGTATAAGTTTGTAATGCTAGACGCAGGGTGTGAGTCTCATTCCTAAATCCGAGGAGGTTAGATCCCTCCCGAACCATATTACTATATCCGTGTTTTCTATTTCAATTGTGTTAACTTTAGTTTTAATCAATAAAGTGTTTTTTTAAAAACCGACTTTCAGTTTCCGGTGTAACAGAACGTTAATGTCAGTTTCATACATTTTTGACGTTCACTAAGATTCGCTTCGTAGCGTATAGATGTGCGTTGGGTAACGCCCCAGCGCTTCCTCTTGCAATCCAGCGATCCAGCGCTGGATTGAAAAGTGGAAATTTAAACTCGTCCTATTCCATTGCCACCAATCATTCCATTCCAGTGTATCCTACTATCAGTGACAATTCAGTGTTGTATTCCAGTGCTGGATTAGATAGTTAGCTCACCGTGTCAACGGGCGAGGTGTGACTGGGCGCGGGCGGCGCGGGCGTGCGGTGCGCGAGCTCGGCGAGGTTGGCGCGCGCCTCCTCCTCCGAGGAATACGCCGTCTTCCGCTCGCACTGCAGCAAGTGCGTCAGCATGTCCGTACCTGCACATGTCAATATCATGTCAACATGTGAACCTGAATAAATACCTTGTTAACAAACTAATTCATAGTTATCGGTCAAATTACTATGGAAGGCATATTGATATTTGATTTTTATTTCGTCAAAATGCGAGATAAAAATAAAATTATGTAAATTTAAAGTAGCTAATGTTTATCATATGACACTTTTTTGTAATAAATTGTAGTATATCCAAGTACTAGCTATCACTCACGACTTCGTTCTTGCGATATTAAAAAATATAGTCAACGTTAGGCGATAATGTAGCTTTCTGACGATGAAAGAATTTGAAATCGGGCTTATAATTATTGAGTTAATTCAAATTTTATAAAAATACACAGTTTTTCTCTATATAATAGATAGTTGCCCATCTTTCCTATAAACAGTCAAACCTCGATAATCGAGAAACTTTGATTACAGAGAAACCTGTCTGTCGGTTCGACTGTATAATAATAAGACAGTGACCTATATGAGTGTTGTATCCGCAGAGACAGTGCAGCGGTTGCTGCGCGCTGCGCGGCGCGTCCTCCAGCGAGTGCGCGCCGGCGCAGCATCCGCTGTGCTGCAGCATCGCGCGGTAGCACGACGTCGCGTACGGACACTTGCTGCACTTCGTGTAACCACTAGAATATATACCAATTACATTAAATATAAGGATGACTCACGGTATATCGACATGCCACGTAATGTCACTTAAAAAAAAAACGTCCCCACCCCACTTCCAACTCTATTCCCTGCAAATATTGACAAACTTGAGTACAATAGATGTAAGTCTGCTCTAAGTAGAAGCTAATTGAAAATGTACATTTTGCTATTATTTTTGACAATAACTCGACAACCCCATTACCTACAATTTACATTCATTTAAAAGAAAAAGTATAAGTAAAGGCCTTTCCAACTACATATGGCTCGTTGCTGTTGACTAGGTAGACCAAAGTCCTTAGGACTCTGCCCATTGTCTTTTCGAATAAAATAACGTTATTCGAAGTAACCGTGTACGTACAGGAAGTGCTTGTCGCTGTCCAGCGGCGTGTCGCACTCGCGGCAGAGCAGGCCGGGCGGCAGCACTAGTGTGAGCTGCTCGTACGTGTCGCTGATCGCATGGCTCGTGGAGTCCTTCACCGGCGGACGAGCCTTGTTCTACAGCACGGATAATGCAATTATACAATATGTATGTCGCAAACAATGCAACACTAGCGCCATCAGCGCCATTGGCGGTGTTAGTCTGCAGTACAGAACGTCAGGAACGCAAGCGCCCGAGGTAGGCGTTTGATGGAGTCGACTAAGCTACCGAAACTTCGTACATTTCTTTTTAATATGAACTTTGGGTGCCGTATGGTTGATAACTGTCATCTTCTATTGTTCAAGACAAAGTTTTTCTCTGACAAAGTCGAACATTTGATTTGAAGGCCTTTGTTAAAGTCTACAACAAGTCAACAAAGTGATCAAATGACAGATTTTTTTTGGTATGTAGTCCCGTCTCTTACTTTACATTCTCTTTGGAGACGAGAAAAGACAGGAGAACACTTCTCTTGTTGCTGTCGGCTAGGACTATCATCGGAACTATCAAGTTTTACCTAACGTTGCTGTTACTGTTAACAATATGGACTCATCTACCAACGAAGAAATGACTCTATCTATTTCACCATCATGTATTTATTTTAATTCTTTCTATAGATAATAAATAAATTTCTTACCTTCGGTTTATTGATCAAATGTTCTTCAGAACAAAGCGGCAAAGCATCCTCCACTGTTATGTGATCTCTCACTTGATGTTCCTTCAGTTGACCTGAATACACATTGTGGGTAGATTTAGATGGTCCTTCGAGTCGGAAAAAAACAATTTTACTCTTAAAAATAGTATTGTGACATACCAAGATGCACGAACTTGAGCACACATCTGTTGCAGCTGACCTCCAGGTCCTTGTTCTGGTGCAGCTTGAGGTGGTCCAGGAACAGCAGCACGTTGGCGGACAGCTCATGACCGTCCGCGTACACTGTTATCACCTATAACATAGGACATAGACATAGGGACACCTAATTAGTTTCCTTCTTACTTTAATTTTGAATATGTTGTGGGTACATTGAGAAATGTACATATGAATAACATTTAAAAACTCTAAATTATACTTTCTTAAGCAATTTATTGGGATACTAACTAAGGCGATACGCTGCTCGTTTACCCCTTCTCATATAAAAAATATACTACTTTGAATGTTAAAACTAGTGTGTCCTTCAATCACATCGACTATATGATTACTGACCTATTTGCTTGTATTATATACGTTCGTTTTCTAATCGATACTATTATAATTAAAAAAACTACTGGACCAATTTCAAAAATTATTTCACCTACAGAAAGCTACGGTATCCCCGAGTAACATAGGTCACATTTTTTCATTCCTCGAACAACAGTTAGCCTATTATAAAGAGGAAAGATTTGTATTTTTATATGTATTGAAATAACTCAAAAACTGCTGTACCGATTTCAAAAATTCTTTCACCTATAGAAAGCTACATTATCCCCGAGTAACGTAACCTATATTTTTGAATTCCGTATGTTACCTTGAGGCAGTGCGGGCAGTGCAGACAGGCGTGGTGCTTGTGCGCGTCCGCGAGGTGGTCGAGCGCGGCGCGGTGCGCGCTGGCGCGGTAGCCGCACGCCGCGCACGCGTACGGCAGCTCGCGCGGCGCGTGCGCCTTCTGCATGTGCGCGGCCAGCGTCAGCACCGCCGCGAAACGAACCTGACACGAAAACAACAACTTAACTGTGGTAGAGCCCGCTTTAAGATCTTCGCACGAATTGTCCGGCTCGCCCGGTGTAATACCACGACCACACAGAAGACAGGCGTCAAATGGAAGCAATTCCGTGTTTCGTCTGAAGAGTGTGGTGCCGGAGGACTAATTTTTAATCCGCTTTCCCTTCCTATCCTTTTCCTACAAGGAAATGATGGGAAGAGGAAGTGGATTTTCCGGGGAAGGGGACGCATAGGGAGAGGAATTATCCTCTTGCTGTGCGTCTCCTCCTCAGAAGATGAAGGGTAGGCAACGCATCTGCAAATGTAGATGTCTATGGGCAGCGGTCGCTTCGCTATTACAGCGAATTAAGGTGGCCGCTTGCTCGTTTGCCACTTTTTAATATTAAAAAAAAAAACACAATTATATTATTACCCTACGCCTTCATTAGACTGAGTTTGCGATAAAAACAGACTTACATAGTAACATCTACACGTTTTTATAGCGCACTCGGTCTAAAGAAGCATAAATGGACGGAAGGAACACAATCAACTATTACCTTATAGCCATACACTACAGTAATATTCATTATTAGACATCATATTGCTAACTTCGCTTGGTTTTAGGATTAGATTTATTTAAAATAAAAAAAAATGATTAGAAGGAAAAGTAGATTTGGTGGTGGAAAGAACGTATAAAGAAGCTAATTATCTTTTTTCTTACTACCTTCTCCATTAACTAAAATTAGGCACCGCATCTAAAACATTTTAACATAGACAAATGTCTAGGTTACCGCATTATTTTAGCAACACAATGACCACTTACCTGTATTTTATCTTAAACTAATATACTTCTGCTTTATTAGATTTACTTCGCGATAAAAACGAAGATTTTTGCTTCGGCTTGAGTCCGTTTTTATCGCGTACTCGGTCTAATGAAGCCTAGTCATAAGAACTTCACCAACTCACCTCACAAATAAGACAAGCATATGTAAACAGTTCCGGGGACTTTGTATCCACGGGATGGTTGTGTTTGAGATGCACCATCAGGTCAGTATGGTCAGGGAAGCGCGCGAGGCAGTAGGGGCACAGCGCGCCCTCGCCTGGAGACACGTGCTCGAACATGTGCCTCGTCAGAGACAATGCATCGTTGTACTCCACGTGACAGACGGGACACTGGAATTAATATGGATAGAAGGTTCTGATGTACTTAATCGTATATTTCGGCTTCATTACACTGAGTTCGCGATAAAACGGAGTTTTTTTTGTGTAAGTCCGATTTTATCGCATACTCAGTCTAATGAAGCTTAGGCATAATTGATAATCTGGACACCGGAATAAATGATAGACGGGACACTGAAATGATAATCGATTTAAGGTTCTTTTTGACGTTCTCAGAGTTATTTTGTCACTAATGGACACCATGTAGTGTAAACGTGTGTGCATATTTTCCATATCAAATCTTCAACTACCCCAAAGTACATATCGACTGTTTACGTGGGAATGTTACGTATACAATGTATTTTCACTTTTATTAAGAAAATCTGTTGACATTTACATATTCTCTTGACATTTTCCCAAAATACCTTTAACTAAATTTAAAAGTACCCTCCTTACATACACAACATCATACTTGCTATAATTTTATTCATGTTTTAAATCACCTACAGAATCAAAAATTATAATAAATCTTACCTCTACAGCGATAGAAATTTCTGGTATATCTTCATTGCCTCCTGTCTGTCCAAAGTAGTATCGTTCTAGGGACACCGTCTCTTCTTGTTTGACCTCCTTCTTGATGCTCTTCAGCGGTACATCATCCAACTCATCATCAACATACGAGCGAGCAGTCTTGCGACGAGAACGAGGCTTCTCTGCTTCAGTGTCTTTTTCCTTATCTTTGTTCTTTTCTTGCTTGATCTTCGTACGACGGAGAGCTAGAGGCACCTAAAGGATTTTGGTATAATTTTTTAACTGACTTCCAACAGGTTATCAAATCGATGGTTATTTTTTTGTTGAAAGGAATTGGAGAAATCTATTAATCTTACAGGGATTTTAAGTTTTTTTTTAATTTAATTTAAAACTGCTTTTTAATATGCTATGTAATAATATTATGGTTCTAAAACAAAATATATTGAGACCTAACTTATATATTTGTCATAGATTATTAATTAATAAGCTAACAAACCTCTTCTTCATCATCATCCTCTATATACAAGGTCTTTTCTTTCTTCTTCTTCTTCGAAGGAGGGGGTTGCGGTGACAGGTCCTTCTTTTTCCTCCCACGTTTTCCTCTACCAGTCTCCGGTTCGGGTTCCAAATCTTTGTCTTTTTTCTTCAAATGACAAAATTATGAATTCATCATCTATACTAATATTATAACGCAGAAAACTCTGTATTTTTGTACTTTTGTATGTATTAAAATAACTCAAGAACTACTGAACCTATTTCAAAAATTCTTTCACCATTAGAAAGCTATATTATCCCCAAGTAACATAGGCAATATTTTTTAATTCCAAGCGGACGAAGTCGCGAAAAACAGCTAGTTATTAGTTTTTCGTCAATATTACCTTTCCTAGGAATTTCCAATTTTTGAATGGATTAGCTGCTATCCTGTTGAGCCGCACCGTGATCGGTTCCTTCGCCTCCATCTTTGTCTGTTCAGAGATGTGCAGCACTATGTTGTCGAACGCCTGTCCTGGGGATACACCGAACCTAGCAAATAAATCATTTGCACCTTATTAGTGGGTTATATAAATTATTTTGATATTTTACTTATAAGATAATCTAGAAAAAAACACACAAAAAGATTAAGTGTTAGAGACAAATCAGTATTATTTTTATCGGCTTGAATTAAATAGTTTGAAATCATTTAGGTCGATTTTTCTTAAACCGGCTACAAACGATCAGTTAAAACTGACGTACACGCGTCAATTTGAACTGCACATCACTGCACACGTCAGTTTTAATTGCGCAGTCAAACTGCAGATGTATTTGTCAGAGGATCTCTATTATTGTACCTACCTCTCTCTCCATACCAATTCATCCAAGAACTGCTGTATAATTTGTCTCGACAATAGTGACAATGTATTCTGGAACATTCTCGGTACAATACGTCTCAAATACTCCATTATATTAGCGTTACTGTTTCTCGCTGATTGGTCCGCGTGTGTGGAGGACTGCACGACATGTTTGAAACCCATAGATACCAAAGTCCCTTTATCTACAGTTAAATCTGTCAGAATAACTGAAGACGGATGCACCCAATTTGTTAATGGTTCTAGAATCTTCTGGAAACGTTTCTTATAGTTCTTCTCGTATTCAGCTAAAGGTTCGACTGCACGGAGACGAATCTGGAAATGTTCATGTTTAAAGTCACCATATCTAGTTTGGTAGTTACCTCTAAACCTATAGTTACCGGAATTTTTTTACATTGATTTATTTCTAAGATTATCCTTACTAACAACAACTCTGAGTATTGCAGTAAATTAAAATTATAAGATTAACAGCTTACCAGTTTATCGACAGGATCCAATACACCCAACACCTCAACCTTGACCTGTCTCTGGGTGCCATCATGGCTCGTCGTCCCCAATGATATCACACCCACCTCAACTTTCTTCCCTGCACCACCCAACAACCCCATATGCTGATGTATAGCTAATGTACAAACAGCTCTTAACCATGTAAACAATCCTTTTACATATAAATTATCAACTTTTACCCATTGCACCACATTTTGTACATTAGTCTGACACGCCCAGTGGTAAACAAGCTTGAGTAGTACACTGGGAGGGAAAGTAGCACCTTCGAAGATAGAGCTTGAAAACACAGATACAAATCTAGTCGGACAACATTCTGATATCCATACGTAACCTCCCGAATAAGGAAATTTAGTCACATCCGAGTACATCCCTGGAAAAGAACATTATTTACGACCATGGTTAAGCTAAGACATTTAAATATGTAACAGTATCTTAAATAATCATTAAATGACTCAGTTTACTAAAATTCTGACGTCTGTCAGATTGTAAGCGACGCTTACGAAGCGATTCGTTTCAATGTTGGGCCGTTAGAATAACAAACAGGAGTATATGATAGGACTTGGACAATGTTCAAAAACCTTAAATTAAAGAATAGCAAACTTCATATACTGACCTAGTTTAAGTTTATTTGAGGGATGTATGACACACCACTGCTCGCAGCGCACCAAGCCCTGCTGTATGAGCCACTCGGTGAACTTCATTGGTGTGTGGATGAGCACCGACTTCACCTTACTATCCAGTAGTGCTCTGTCACTTGTTGCCGGCACCTCCTTCGCACGGAGGTACGGTCGGGCAACCACCACAAGAGACGGGAATGTTTTACCTAGATGAATATAAACAATATTCTTAAGTTTATAATTGTGACATAATATCTCTGTATTGATAATTATGTATAAATTAATTATCACATAATCTGATTAGTTTAGTTTCTAAGTAGTTTAAAGTGATATGTGAACCATCAAAAGTCATATAGCACCAGGGTACCGTGATACTTGTCTTATAGAGGTTTTTCTCTAATTCGACTTTCTCGCTTATGGGTTAGCTCGTCCGGACCTGTTTGTCGCTTGTCCAGGTTCAAACTTGGATAAGCGAGTCCTTCTCTGGTCTGGTACAGTCAACTGTATATGCAAATAAATAATATTTTTGTATCAATAGCAGCAAAATAATGGAATAAATTAACTAGAATTTCATAGTAAAATATAATTAAGTAAAAGCACACCTCCATACAACAAAAAGAGACCTTATAAGACTGTTTTGTCGTTTTACGAAAATATTACCTTGTAGTTTATTAAACGACACCTCTCTTGAATCTGCAACATTTTTAGAGCTATCTTCTTTAGTGAGATCAACAATAGCGGTAGTTTTAGTAGTGCTGCCTGTTAGCAAGCCTCCAATAGCTGTATTTTCTGACGGTCTAACATTCGTAACCACACTGTGCACATCTGTTAACAAATTATGACTACAATGCAAAGAAAATTATAGATTAGCATATTAACAATGGACAAATGCAGTATCCAAGTTAAGAAACTTGTAAATCTTAAAAAGATTAGAAAAACTAAAGATTTATTTTTATATTTGTCTAAAAATTAACAAATTCAATGTAATAAACTACAGTTAGACATTGAAACTTTTTTCAGTGAATATGAAATGTATATGTGCCACATACTAGAAGGTGCAAGCGTTTTGTCCTTAGTTTTAGTGCTATCCTTGTCTTTCTCTCTATCCTTGTTTTTATCTTTGTCCTTCTTTTTCTTCTTATGTTTAAGTTCAGGAGATTTGGCTCTATCAGATGATGGTGAATAATCACGATCCTCTTCCTTGTATTTACGGGGACGGCCTGCAGTCACACATAAATATTAGTAACACAAATCATTACAGTCGGACCTCGATAAGCGAGATTCTAAGGGACCGCAATATGACTCTTATAGAAGTTTCTCTCTAATGGAAGTAGCTTGTAAGGACTACAGAATTACTCGCTTATTGAGGTCATACTTAGCAATAGAAAAATATAAATAGTTTGTGTATAGTGAATATTTTATTAGATTTTGGATTAAATACCTTTCTTTCCCCCCTTTGGCAGAGCTTCCCTGCTAATAGAAAGGGAACGTGATCTGGATCTGATTATCTCAGCACTTTGTCGTTCCAAATCCTTCAGTGCAGGTTGTCTATAACAAGAACAAATAGACTCTGTAATGTTGCCTCCATAGTTCCAGACTCTTATAAACTGTAGTATGACAGAAAAATTACAGTACGACTTAGGGTCCTTCAAGAAGTGAGCATATCTCTTTTTAAAAGGCCAGCAACGCATTTGCAGTTCCTCTAGTGTTGCGAATCACTAAGGGTCAAACGAGCGTCGTTGACCACCGCGGTGTTCACGGCGCTCGTTTGACCCTTCTCTTATAAAAAAACTTGTGTTTCAATATGGTAACAATACTTACTTTCCTAGAAGTTGATAAGCAGTGAATTGATCACCATTGTATACTATTTCACCTCCTGTTTCCTTGACTATATCGTCAAGTTTGTTCTGAATACTTTTGTATTCTTCGTCAGCGGTTTTATAAGCTTGAAGTTGTGCTTCTGATAACTCCTCTTCCCAACATTCTAGTTCCAGTGTGGGAACATCGGGACCGAAGTATGATCTCTTGTATAAATCTGCCTCTATTAATTCCGCTTGGGGAGGAATTACAGGCTCCGGCTGTATAGGGGCCTAGAAAAGCGTGATTTTTACAAAACATTCTAATAACCAATAACATTAAACGTTGTTTACAAATGTTAGCTTACCTCATTGTCAACTTTTAACTTTTTAAGCTTCATTTTTGTGCATGTTACTTTTCTTTAACAATAATATGTAATAATAGTAGAAGTTTTAGTTTTTATTTCTCCTATAAGATTTATTTTGTAACATTTACTTTTGTAAGCGTCTTGTCAACAGACCGGCCCAAAGAGTATTCAAACGACAGACTATAAAATTACAACACCATAGTGAAAAATAAATGTATAATCTGTTTTTTCATTTCCATTGCTTAAAAAAAATTTAAATGTTTTAGCATAATAAGTTTTTATTTCCTAAGTTATCTTAAATCAATAAATTCTCACTTATTTTCGCAGTATCGACGTATTTCTGATGAATCAACATCGATGACAAAGACCAACAAAGACTCTATATTCGATAACTTTGTAAACTCGGACTTGTCATCTCTAATCACTTATCATTTTCTCCCAAACAAAAAATAATGTCATCAATCTAGGTATTACAAATTACAGATTTATGGAATTTGTTCAATTAATCTAAAGCGCAGAATCAAGTTCTAAATACAAGGTGAGGAACCATGGAGGCGGTCCCGAAATTACCTTTGATCAGTTTTGAATTGAAAGTAAGCCCCGAGAATACTCATTTTGGACCTAAACTAAAACAGGTAAATTGAAAGTATTGTTATGTTTTTTGTAGTGTTAGTATAAAGTTCTTTGTTTTTATAGACCCTATATATTTTAGTATATAGCAGAAGCGTACAGAGAAGACCCTGATAGCTATGGAAACGAAATACATCAATTGGAAGGGCTGCGATCGGCCGCCGTGAGGGCAACTACTGACGCAGCGGGTCTTAGTTCCCTGAACCGATATTTTTGTCAGCTGAGGGCAATGCAGAGTCGATTTCCAATGGCAAAAGGTCAACCAGTCGCCTGCACCTTTGCTTGGTAATAACCTAATTAGATTATACACTGAGAAATATTGATCTTTTGTTGTCCCACTTAATAATTGTCAATGTCGCTTGTATGAGTTGCATCACACTTTCTATAGAAAAATAATTTACTAAGATTTAGCAATTGTAGTAATGAAATACAAAGAAACTTCTTTTTTCTACTCCATTACATACAGAATAATCAAATCAAAGAAATCTTAATATTCAATTCCAATACTTACAGTAGAACTTGGATAAGGAAGAGTCTGGACTGTATTAAAAATATTTACACTTATATTAAGAAAACAATATGACAGCTTCAAGAATCAAATTTAATTTTAGGAAGGATCTTTACGCGAATATGAGTTGCTCTTTACCGGACATAAGGTTTGAGATGGCAAGCATCTTATACAACATTGGAGCTCTGCATACTCAGCTAGGAGCAGCGGAAGCCCGCACCACACCTGATAGTTTAAAAGCAGCCTGTACACACTACCAGCAGGCTGCTTGGGCCTTCAGCCATCTGAAAGAACAATACCCTCAGCCACCCGGTGCTGATGTGTCAGCCGAAATATTGTCACTATTACAAGAAATATGCTTTGCACAGGCCCAAGAATGTATCTTGAATAAGAGTATTCAGGATACTAGAAAACCTAGTGTTATTGGTAAGAATTTATTTGATTATATTCTCTAAATTTTACACACCTTTAGTATTAAATTGTTTGATATTTTATGTTTTTTTTTTTGCTATGTTGGTACGTAAATGTGACTTTCAGGTGCGGTAGCAACTCAAGTTTTATTATTTTATAAAAATTCCTTGGCTCATCTCGGACCGTCAACGGGCACAGATAATATTCATGAAATAATTGGTACAAAGTTGTACAACCAGTGGCATCGGTATCTGTCATTCAAAACGGCATACATCGGCTGCCTTGTTTGTTTATACCAAGGTATGAATCATTTAGCACAAAGGTGTTTTGATAAGATAATAACCAAACTATGATGTTATGCCAACAGTCTTTGTTGGAAGTTTTCATCAAGCTAATTTAAATGAATATTGAGTTTATTTGAGTAAAGTTTATTAAAATTATGATTTTCAGTTGACCCAGATCACAAAGTATTTGATATGTACAAAGAATAATGATGATTTTTCTGTTGCCCATTTCTTATATATGCCCGTACATTTTGTAAATTGAAAATTGAATTTGTTTTGGGCATCATTAATAATTATTTTAAACTAACTGTCGTCCCCGACCCCGTCCGCTTTTATAATATAGGATAACAATTGCTATCCCTCTTATTAAATGAGAATATATATTTTAAGGATTAAATGCAGAAGACCAGCAAAAGTTTGGTGAAAGAGTAGCTTATTACCAACTGTCTATTGACAAACTGGCAGATGCGAGAAAATTAGCTAAATATATAGAACCTGTGCAAATAACACAAGAAGCATTGACATTTACTAATGATGTTGTGGAAGGAAAGAGGAAGGCCGCTAAGAATGAAAATGAATTTATTTATCACGAGGAAGTGCCCGAAAAAGATTTGTTGATGGATTTGAAGCCGGCTTGTCTCGTTAAAGCTTTGCCTATCAATTTTAATGACCCTGAGGTATTTCAATTAAAATTATTAATTATTATAGTGCATACACTTTATAGTTTCTAATGAAATGTATTTTCTGTTTTTTTTTTTTTTTCTCAAGACCAATTTTTTTTCTATAAGAACAGTTTCTCGGGATTTTGGCCTTTTACAATAGTTTTGAATTATTTGGAACTTGACATCTGGTACATCTTAACAAAACAGAAGATTTGTGTTTGTGTAGTCCCTATAAATTAAAAAAAAATATGTATTTAATTTTGTTTTATGTACATTTTAGATAGCAGGTACGGATATATTCAATAGACTAGTACCAATGGGTGCGCATGAAGCGGCCTCACTGTACTCGGAGGAGAAGGCCAAGCTGCTCCGTCTGGTCGGCGGTCAGGTTGATGTGAAGAATACTGAATTGACAGAGTTCATGTCTTCATTACAAATTGATCAGTTAGAAGTACTCGATTCCGATCAGAAGTAAGTTTGTAAAATGACATTGTATTTTTTAAAATTTTTCTAAGGTTTTTTAGGTTTGATATCATTGTCGGCTTAGTAGAGTAACTAGGCCTTAGTAAATCATGTTGGCCTAGTATATCTTTGTTATTTTAGAAATTTAGTTTTTACCTAAGCAAAAATGATATAAAAGAAAAATGTACTATTAAAATCGTTATGATTTATACATTTTTATTACTACTTGGAATATCCCATTTTTTTTTACTTAATTTTATTTGGGATTTAATAATAATCGTAAATTTTTATTACTTTGCTGGTGCGGTATACAATTTTTTTTTACTTAATTTTCTTCGGGATTCAATAATAACCTTTTTTATTCCACTGGCACAGTATCTCAATTTTTTTTTATTATTTTCTCTAGAATACCTCAAGAAATAGTAGACAGATGTGCAGCTATGAACGCTAAGAGTGAAATAATTCAGTCTCTAGTTGACTCTATGAACAACTTGGCTGAAGTCATCAGTGATGTTGAACATTCTTTATCAGAAATAAAAGCACTTATACAGGTAAGTATGGTACTAAAATAAAGTATTAAACTGAATATACAGGATGTCCTGTAATTCGACGTCAAACCGGAGTCGGTCGAAGCAACTCATAATGATACCAAAAAAATATAAAATAAGAACTAATGACTGAAAGTTAAACGCAACTCAAATTTAAGCGTCGCTTAAAATCTAACGCGTCAAAATTAAACGAGATCGCCTTAGAATTTGGAGTATAAACGTGTAACTTAACATGTAAAACGCTCTTAAATATTTAGGTGTCATTTGAAAATTCGGCTGAAAGTCTTATAGTTTTTGAAGTTGTTTTCTAAATTTTCGAAAAAAAAGTACACCTGTGATGTTTTTAGTTCCTCCTCGATTCCACTTTTTTTAGATTTTATTTTTCATGTCTAATTTTGAATAGTGTTTGTATAACCTAATCTTTAAAATTCTAAGCTAACTACTTTTCTTTAGGAGGAGACATTAAAAGAAAAAGAATACCAGAAGGTGATGGGTCCTCGTCCACCTTCCATCGTGCAGACAGAGATGTCCCGAGAGTACCACAAGTATCAAGAAGCACATACGAGGACCAACGAGAGCAACCAGGTGCTGCACAAAGCGATGACGCTGCACATTGCCAATTTGAGGCTGTTGGCGCAGCCGCTCGACCTGCTGCAGGCCAAGATACCCAGTATTGATAATATTGGTATGTGACAATGTCTTTTTTGTTGTTGGGGTTGTTCTAAAGATACCTTGCCTTCTCGGGGGAAGACAAAGTTAGGTGGCATTGTACCCACCAAAATACCCTTGGTGGCCAACCTCAAGTGCAATAGGAAAGGGTTCCAGGATCTTCATGGCACCACAACCCTCAGCAAGTTTAACTTAGGGACCCATATTTAGATTTATAGTCATAATAAGTTTTATAAAAGATTGTACCTGGTCCCGTGTCTTATTGTGTTGCTAACCGAAAATAAATGTGCTTCAGTACATTCGAATAATCTGCCTGGATAATCGAGTCCAAGGCACCGCGATATTTGGCGCTCTTATAGAGGTTTCTCGCTTATCGAACTTTGACTGTATAAGAGATAAAATCCGATAACAAAAAAATTACACGTAATTTTTTTTAATCCGTAATTTTCTGACAAATTTTGTCAGTTCAAGGTCATTCGGACATAGTTTATGTAAGGAATTGTATTTAAATTCTTTGTTATATATGCTATAAGGCAAGTACAGTGTCGGAAGTGGATTTTCCGGGGGAGGGGAATTATCCTCTTTTTGAGCATCTCCTCCTCCGAAGATTAAGGGTAGGCGACACATCTGCAATTACAGATGTCTATGGGCAGCGGTCGCTTCACTATTTAAGCGAGGCCAGGCGGCCGCTTGCTCGTTTGCCAGTAAAATCAATATTCCTATAGAGGGTCTAGACCGTGGTACGATGAAGGAGATGGTGCGCGTGGTGGGCAAGGCGCGCGAGATGCAGTCGCAGCGCGACGCCCTCGTGCAGCAGTTGCGCGCCGCGCTCGCCGCCGATGACGTCACCGCCAAGCTCCTCGCATCCACAGACTCCGCGGAGCACATCTTCAGAGAGGAGATCGAGAAACATGGCCCTAAGGTAACATGACCAGACGTCCCGTTTTACTGTCATGTGTCCCGGTGTCCCCGGAATAATCTCTGGAACGCCAAATTGTCCAGTTTTTGGAAACTGCGCGAAAATTTTGGATTTTGGTCCCCCTCTAGACCCGTGGCTGAAAATTGTAGTTGTCCCGTTTTGAGTTCAAAATTAAATAGTCACGTTACCCTAAGTTAACTTGTACATATTGCCCCTTTCAGCCCAGGATCTACAAATTTTGATGGGGTAAAATTGATAAATTGCCGGCCCTGCCTTAATTTCAGCTCATTTCTAATGATGACTAATGTACTATTGTTTATTCTATGGTAAAAGTTAGGTAAATGATTCGTCTATAAAATGAGAATTCTGACGTCCCCTGAACTTTCCATCCGGACATGGACCCTGGCTTGAACAAAATATTACAATAAATAAATATACTTTATTAAAATATAGTTATTTTGCGTGTAGGTGAAGATAATAGAACAGAATCTAGCTGCGCAGGAGAATATAATAAACAAGCTGACGACGTTGTACGCGACGTACGCGGATTCGCGCCGCCTGCTCGCCGACGTGCTGCGCAAGCGGGACGCGCTTATCAATGGTCAGTAGTGGGAGCGAGACAATGATATACAGTTGAATGTTATTTTTGGTGGCTTAGATTATTATATAGGATAGCGGATGGATTAAAAAAAGGGTTTTTCTTAAAGGATACATTTTAAAGTATGACGAAGAAAATAACTTTCGCTGTTTATATCTAGTGAATTAGTAGAAAATTGTGCATTTACAAGTACTAAAAATCTTATGGAAAACGTAAAAAAGCCGCAAATACGCCGCCCCAAGGCTTTATTAGACGGATGTCACGCAAAAAACGGCCTTACGCCGTAGCATAATATCCGTTTTTTGCGCGAACTCGATGTAATGCCATAGAGTAAGAAAAAGTATATCCAAGTATTGATTTTGATTATATCATAAAATGTTTTTACTTAGCTCTGGTAACATCGTACGACGCGTACGAGGAGCTGCTGGGTAAGTCTCAGAAGGGTCTGGAGTTCTACCGCAAGCTGGCGCACAGCGTGGCGCAGCTGCTGGCCCGACTGCGCAGCGCCTGCCAGGTGCAGCACGAGGAGCGACAGCAGATGCTGGCCAAGCAGAACAATAAGAGTAAGTATAAGATACTATAGGGAGAGTCCAAGGCACCACATTTGTCTCGCTAGTGGTTTCTCTTTAATCATGTTTCTCGTTTATGAAGGTTGTCCGCCGGGACCAGTGAATGATTCTCGCTTATAGAGGTTTCTCGCTTATCCAGGTTTGATTGTATTACTCCATAGAAACAACAATATTTTGCAGGTTCCGTAGCCATTGACATGAGGAAATAACTAATTGGAGACGTTTCTAGATTCTTTGTACTAAAAAAGTCGGAGTTGTAATGATTTCTTATGCCGTCGTTTAAATTTACTGCTTCCTAATTGTAACCCCACGGCTTCATTAGACCGAGTTAGCGTAACAAATGGAGATTTTGCTTTGGCGTAAGGCTGTTTTTTGCGTGACATAGGTGTAATGAAGCCTTAGGGTATTGGACTGCAGGAATTTAATTACCGCATTGCTTACTTTAATGTTATTTTGTAGCCAGTGTGTCTGCGAGTGCTGCTTCAGTACCAAAAACCTCAGACGCGATTCCCATACCGCTGACCACTACGGCGACGCCGAAACTTAAAGATTATCTGCCTTATATGAAGAACCGCGCTCTGGCGAGAAACCGTACTCCTCAAGGTAAGCATATTTACTACAAGGAGTTTTGAAAAAAAAGTTATGTTTTATTTGACCCTTTGAAATTATACTTTCCTGGTAGGTCCCGGGTAAAAGGTAAAAAAGTTGTAATTATATGTGGTGCCTTAGGTTGCTTTTCGTTCTTTTTTTTAGCTCAAGTTGATCCTTTACCAGCAGAAACATACTATCCAGAAACTATTTATCCCACATCTGTGCGACCCGCGCCTGTAGGATCTGAAGGTAATTGTACAGATCTAGAACAAACTGTGCTGTAAAAAATAGTGTAAAGTAGGATTTTACCTTGAAAAATGTTTTGTTATTTCAGCTACGGATATTACACAAATGAGTTTACCCGATGGTGTCGTGATGCCATCCGCGTTGCATAGTGTACAAAATCCCTACGGACGTTACGGTGCATACGCGCCTAACGAAGTTGACCCTTACGCAGCTCAACATACATACGCATATCCCATGACCAGCAAAGCCAACACGGATAAACCGTTAGACGATATGTCGAGCTACAGCTACAGCTCGTACACGCCGCCGCAGTACTCCAGCCAAATGGCCGACCCCCAGACTTACACCAACCCTTATTATTCCGCCACTCACAATAATTCAACCATTGTGACTGATTCGCAAGCTTCTGTTAACTACCAAAATATCAGTCAAGCGAACCCGAACACCAACCAACCTTATAACATGTACGATCAGTACACACACGTGAGCCAGGCCGGACCCATACCTGATAGCATGTCCATGTATAACTCGGCTAATCAAGAACAGCTGACCGCCAACTTTGCCCAGATGCACGTCACCGCTCCGGTCAATCAAACCAACAAGTCTGAATCCTCAGCAAATTTGCCCACGGAATATTCGCAAACGTTTTACAGCATGCAGTACCAGCATATGCCCTCAGCGAACATGGCCACCTACAGCCACGCGCCCCAGGACTCGCAGACGAGCAGCGTTACCTCCCAGCTGCCCTCCGAATACAGCTTGAATTATAACTACACCGCGGAATTGGGTAACCAGTACTCACAAAATGTTCAACCGAATGTATCGAGTGCGTATGCGACCCAGTACCAATACACGAGCGGGCAAGATACCGCAAGCCTGCCGCAGACATACATGTACACCAACGCGGAGAGCGCGGTGACGTCTACTACATGTGTGGTCAACGCTCCGGTCACTGTCTCCAATCCTTATAGCGCCCCCGCTGATGCTAACCAAGAATACAACCCCTCGCTCTCACAACTCGACGCGTTGGACAAACCTATCAAGTCGCACGTCACCGGAGAGGCGTTGTCCTCCATGGATACTCAATCGAGCTATCAAAATTATACCACTGGGGTAAATGCCCCGAACGATCAAAACTATCAAACATCGAGCTCCTATTACCAGGATCAAAATTACCAAAATCATCCGGGTTACACTTTTAACTCTTCCACCGGCAACTACGACTACAATTATGGATCTCAAAATTCGTATTCCAACTATGGAGGAGTCGAGCAAACGAATATGGAGCCTCAGATAACGGGAAAAGATCCAAATTGGAATCAACAAACGTTGTACACAAACGCGGGAGTCTGTAACACGATGCAATCGCCGTCGGAGAACCCTCAACCGCCACAGTTTCCTACTGAACAACCGCCGAGCACTCAGAATTACTACAATCATCCTTACGGCTACCAGAATACCCAGGTGGTTAATACTAGTCAACCCAATGTAGCCCCGCAACAGAACTTTCCAGAAGCAACGAATTATACTTCAGAAATGAATCACTCCACATACATGCAGTCGGGAGTCGTTCCCGGAACAAACGTCACTTACATTGACAACCAAGGTAAGATATTGTAACATTTTACAATGCAATCATTACAGTGATGCTGTATATTTGTATAAAAAGTTAACCGAATTGATTGTAATATAGTTAGCAATAAAGATTTATTTAAAACTAAATCGCATTTTATTTATAATCAAATTTCTTCCTTTCTAGTTTCGCCACCGAAAGAAAAAGCACCAATCGAAAACATCGAGATCAAACAAAATACAACAGTTAAAACTGTCGTACCGGAACCTGAAGTTAATAAAATTGAAGAAAAGCCAGAAATAAAATCTGAACCGACAGCATTTGATTTACTCTCTGAAATAGATTTCAATGTAGATTACAAGCCGTTAATGCCTGAAATAAAAGTGCCTCAAGTGTCCGACAAAGTTGTTATAAAACCAACAATCGTACCAAAAACAGAACCTATATCTAAACCAGTGCCTAAAGAAGAACCTATAGAAAGACCGGCGAAACAAGATATATTTTCCGATCCAAGTTTATTGAACAAGTTCACGCAAGAAGTGAAACAATTGCAAAATATGATTGACTCATTGACAAATAGGATTGTCGGAGGAGTCACCACTTTGGATGCTAAATGGAAGATGTTGCAAGATATTCAGGTTGGAATATTACATCTTTTTCATACTAAATCTATAAAATTATAAAGTGGCTAAATTAAATGATTGTTTTTAGATGAAAGAAAATATGAGTCGTACGAAAACAGTTGCTATGCAGCATTCTGAAGGAAATATCGCGTCCGCAGTTGCACCTTTCGATGATTCGAGAGTGATGTTAAAATCTGATCCTGACGCATATATCAACGCTTCTTACTACAAGGTACAACTTTATAGATGATATAATTAAAGTTTAAAATCCTTTGAAGTGTTTTATATTTGAATATTTCTTTTAGCAATTGGCTCCATGGTGTATACCTCTAATGATTTCCAAATGTCCGACGGAAAATGATGCAGGAACATTCTGGAAGGCAATTCTCGAATACAAGATTGCGTGCGTTGTTTGTTTGTTGAGTGAGATCGAGGTAAGAAGACGCAAGATTTTTTCTCCATATTTCTTCGAAATTGTATTGCTAGGAAACCAGATAATTTTTGTGTTTGTTTTCAGATGCAAGGTTTATCGTATTGGCCGACAGCAATGGGTCAATTTCTAGATTTGTCAGGTGTGAGGGTAAGCTTGGAGGAGGTGACGTGCACCGTGCACTGGACGGAGAGGAAGCTCGCTGTCAGCAACGGGAAAACTGTCCTGAATGTCACACATTACCAGATTAATGTGTTTCCAGCCAAGTAAGTAGCGACTGTGCTATTTAGTTCTATAACGTTTGATCAACCTTTTCGTTACCAGGTTTTCATCCTTTAGATTGCGCTATCTTCTGTCTTATCAGTCATCCCTTCTTGATCATGTCACCTTTCACGCTCAGCCATCTTCTATTCTAAACATAATTATACTTTTTCTAGCTTTTTCTTGCGAATTTGCCGACGCATTATTTAAAAACAAACTTGCATATTCACTATTCCAAACCAGTGCCAAACATTCAGATCCGTTAGCAGTTTTGGTGGTGGTAACAAACAGTAGCAAACCGGTGTTACTCTTTATCTTAGTTTCTGACTGATTTTATACTGGTGTAGGATATCATGCAGTCCATTAGTGCTGCTGTGCGACCGCGTGCTCGCGAGCACGTTCACCGCGCGGCTGAGCAACCAGCTGCGCGGCGCGTGCGTGCAGTGCGGCGCGGGCGCCGGCCGCAGCGCGCTGCTCGCAGTACTGCTAGTAGCCATGTGCCAAGTGCGCGCCGGAGACGTCAGACTGTGCGGTGAGCTTCGCATCTCAACACTACGGATTCATTACACCGAGTTCGCGATAAAAACGGATATTTTGCTTCGACTTAAGTCTGCTTTTATCGCGAAATCGGTCTGATGAATCTGTAGGATAAATTGATGAAATCATTTTTTTTATAACAAAAGGGCCAAAGGAACATCGCCTAAATTTTTTGATACGACACCCATGCATATCTGCAACCACAGAGAAACCACATATTTTATTGTATGATTATTTTAGTAGTTATCTGTTAATATACTATGTTTGGATAGCGTGGCTACTTCAAATAAAAACATGAAATAACAGTTCTTCAAACAATTACGCCTTGTACGCACTCGGATAGTATTTTAGTCGAGTAGCGAGTAGTTTAGTCAATAAACGCCTCCGAACAGCAACATTTTGCTACATACTTGCTACTCAACTAAAATACTATCCTGGTGCGAACAAGGCTTTAGAGGCACCCAAGATGTGTTAGTCTATAATCTTAAGGCTTCTGTACTACTGAACATTCTAATTTCTTTTGTATGTTTTTTCGACGTTAGATATGCTGGAATCTGCGTGTATCAACCTGTACAAGCACCGCACCAATGTTCTAGAGGACACCAAGTATTTGGCAGATGCATACAAAACTGTCCTCTTTTACGCGCAGGGCGTGCTCTGCTCCGGTGAGACAATTATGTTGTTATATCTTAAGTCTTGTTCGCACCATTATAGTATTTTAGTGGAGTAGCCAGTAGCATTTATCCGAACAAAGGATTTACTACTTGACTCGTTTAAGCCTAAATCTACGCACTAGGATAGTAATTTAGTAACTAAATGTGTCCGAATTGCAACATTATAGTAGAGTGGATTAGTAAAACCTGTGTTCGGATACTTGCTACTTGGTACTTGACTAAAATACTATCCTGGTGCGTACAAGGCTTTACTGCCGTACTCGGAGTCATTTAGTCTTTACGTAGTCTAGATTTCTTGTATTTATTGTAAACTAAGGGATTCATATACATATTTACCCGACGCTCTTACGGTGAAGGAAAACATCGTGATGCAACCTGCACATAGCGGCGAAGATATTCAAAGATATGTGTGAAGTCACGCATAATACGCGCTAGTCGTGGAGTGAAGTTACCTTAATGGTTAATTAACAGGTCTGTGAGCATTTTTACAGTTGCATTATCACTAAATAAATGTTATTGTTTATTTAAAAATGAAAACAAGTTAATGACTACATGGTTAATTTGCTAATTGCTTAGTCGGATTATCTTATCACCGAATTAATGTTGTTTTTTTGTAAACAACAACTCTGTGTTGATGTTGCTTGTTGACGCCGGATTTGGTGATCCGAATAGTTAACATTACTATATAATTGTTTGTCTGTTTTAACTTTGTTTACAAAATATTGTAAGCAAAAAAACCGTTAAGAGAGGAAATAATCTATGCACGAAATTAAAGATTATAAATGAGAATGATATGATGTATGTTTGTTTGAAGGTATCTTTGAAACGGCTTAACGGTAATTGGTGATATTTAGTATAGACTAGCTGTTGCTCGCGACTTCGTCCGCGTGGAATTAAAAAATATAGCCTATGTGATTCGGGGATAATGTAGCTTTCTATGAGTGAAAGAATTTTTGAAATCGGTCCAGTAGTTCTTATGTAAATTCAATACATACAAAAATACAAAGTTTCTCTCTTTATAATATTAGTATAGATTTAGAATACAGTCTGGAAGACACATAGGGTACTTAGTATGTTTTTTTTAACTTCTTAAGTTAGTTTAGTGTTATTTAAAGCAAAGTAACTTATTTCAGTGCAAAGCTATCCTTTAAATAATATGATAGTAATATATTTCATCAATGAAAATTCACTTTTGTTGTATACCAGGTACGACAATGTTCAACGGGGAAGCGGTATCACTGCAGAGCGGGGCGGCGGTACTACCGCGGGGGCCTACCGCGCCGGCACCCGCTACCGCGAACACCCCCACGGCTAGCGACTCTACCGCTGCCCGCATTCAGAAGTTCTCCCGGGAATCATTCGAAGAGATGAGACAATCTCCAGGCCTTAAGAGCGGGGATATGAAGGATCCTCTGAACTTCCTAGACCCGTTATGGAGCCTCAAGAAAAAGTGATATTGTTATAACCATACTAATGTGATAGTGTTTTAAATATATAGTCGAACCTGCTTAAGCGAGAGTCCAAGGGACGGCGATGTTTTTTTTTTTAATATTAGAGAGGGGGGCAAAGCTCTCTAATCCGACTTTCTCGCATATGGAGGTACCTCGTCGGGACCAGAGAATGACTCTCGCTTATAGAGGTGTGGCTGTAGTGTTTGTCTAAATTAATTTGTTGAATTTTTATTGCTATCATATGTATGGAGTTTTATCATAAAATTCTGAAGTGGAAACTACACTTGTGAAGACCAAAGTAGATATTGTCATTTGATTTTGATCAAATTAAATTACCGAGAGACTGCAGTAATAAAGAAAAGCTAGGAATATTGTTGTTTTATAGTATTTTTGTCGTTAATCATTGCATCGAAAGGTAAGACTCAAGTTTGTGGTTCTTTGGGATCAAATACAAGCAAACTTTTACATTTCTTAAGCATTCATAAAGGAAATGTTTAATATTTTAGTGTTAAATTGTGTTAACGGCAGCAAATATAATGAATAATTGTTACCTAATTGAGAGAAATTAAGATTATATGTAGACTTTGATATGCATAACATTTCTAATTCCCGGATAGATAACTGACAGAAAATCATCATCAATTAAAGACTTATGTGACTCTAAGGTCAAACAGTAAATGCAGATTTATTGCGTTGCTTATTTTCTTACCCTACGGCTTTATTACACCGATGTCACCGATTTTCGTTTTTTATCGCGAACTCGGTCTAATGAAGGCATAGGGTTAGGATTACAGCTCTTCTAGTTTGAGATATGGAATGATGGATTAGAAAAATCCCTAGCAGAAACAGAAATATGTTGTTCTCTCTCTCGTAATCCCTGAAAAGGACAGAGATAACGAATTTTGACTTCTATGCATTTTTGTGATTTTTTTACATTATTAATTGCACTCTCGTATACTAAATCCTTTCAGTATATTTTATCACACATTTTATGATATTTTCAAACAATACTTGTATTTTATCTCTAATATAAGTGCTTTGAAAGATTTAAAATATCCATTGCAATATTGCATTTACCAAAAAAACTTGCTTTTAAATGCTATGCATGAAGAAAACGACAAAATTGTGTGTGTCTCTTTCTCACTCATTATATTTCGAATGTTGGCCATTTCACTTTTATCGTTTGTCAAAATTATCATCATGAATAAATTATAAATTATGATATTCAATGAAAAATCGTTATTGCTAAAATATCTTTAAAGATGATGTCAAAGTCCACTTTTTTAAATCTATAAAAACGTAATTTCCATTGCCGAAATGTGTTTACAAAAAATAACGTGCCGTCTTTCTCATCCTTTATTACAAAAACGGAAACAACATTATGTTTTACTGGTGTTTCGGGAGTGAAAACCCACTGCTGATTCCAAAACGTGACTTGTCCATACATTTTATTTTACATACATACAAATTTGTCGGTTACGACTGTTAGAAAAATAACTAGTGACCCAACCCGAATTGGTCCTTAGCCTCCAACAATAGTCTCTTATCTCGAACCCTCGCTGTCTCGACAAGGTCCAGAACTTGTAGCTCCTTTAGTCCCTTAATTAAATCATGGTCTATATATCTAATTATTTTAACATTCCTGTGTTTTATATATATGTGTTTGAAAAACTAAATCATCACAAATATAATTAAATTGTTAAAACTTTCGTGAGACATTATTATACTTTATTTATTTAAAACGGCTAAAAACTCAGGTGTAATTTTTCGAACTCTTCGGGAGTCCATCATCAGGGCGAGTGCTTATATTTCGGAGGTCGCGGTCGCGGCGCGTCTCGCGGCGTGCGAGTTCACCGTTCACCGAAAATTACACGTGAGTTTTTAGCCGTTTTAAATAAATAAAGTACAAATATAATTCACTAATTATATAACACAGTGGTATATAAGTTTATTAGGTATTTATAGAATAACGATATTAATAGCTAGGCTAGTGTTATACATTTCGTTCAATAATGGCTAGATTAGAATGAATTGATTTTATTATTATGTGATTACACGTACACTGCAGTGATTAGATTGCTTTAAAATGTATAAGCAGTATTAAAATAAAATTTTATCAATTATATTGAGAATTTACATTGCATAGTATAGGATTTTGGACTTATATGTATAACAATAAATAAATTATATAATGGATCACCGTGTTGTAATGTTTTGTAATGTTAACATGTAAAATAATCAATAAAAAAGGTGAAAAAAGTGTTCTTTTATTTCAATCCCGCGCTACTGTCCGCTTATCAGAGCGCGCTGCAATCGACTGGATAAGATAAACACTAATAAAATAGTTCAATATCAATAATTACCTTATCAGCCTTGAAAGGCGTTTGCCATTTTTCATTTACGAATTTCAAGTGTAAGGATACAGTGCGTTTCTTGCGTTTCCTGAAAAGTTGAGCAAATTGTGATCAAAGTGAAATTCTTAATCCGAACATTCTTATTTAGTAATTTTTAGTGTTTGTGTTTATCTATCTCCTGATTTGATTGCCAATACCGGCAATGCAGTGGTTCAGTGTTGGTGTAGTGCAGTAATGATGAAGGAAGTAATGCGGTGTGGGCCCGCGGCAGGGACGGAGAGCATCTTGCATTGGACCCGCAGCCGGGAGGTTGCGGCGAAGCGCGCCCGTGTTCGCCGCCGGCCGCCAGTCCGGCACGAGCCTTCCTCGTGAATGTACGTCGTGTGTGTTCGTTGAGCGGCCGGTCGCGCACGCGCTCTCGCGATCTCAACCACGCAAAACAATCTGAAACAATTTTTTACACCACCCACTTATTAATCGCAAACAATTTGACAGTGACGTTTCAGTGGACGCGATGACAGTTCAGCACGTATAATAGTGTATTAATGTAAACGCAAATTTCAATAATCCGTATCACAAATTTACAGTGCCGCGTGAAATAGAACAAATTCATGGTGAACAAAATTGACCGGTGTGGTGCATATAGCAGTGTGTAAATATTAGAATGCCACCGATAGCCGCTGGGTAGCGCGATGATGAGCAAGGAGGGTGCCGGTGCGCCCGGGGCCGACGTCTCCCTGGACGCTTACGATTGCTTAAATCTCCAGCAGATTCTGCAGGCATTTAACTCGACCATCGGCGAGGAGTACGCCTGGGCCTTGTTCTATCAGGCCGCAAAGTGCTTTCAGAAGTGTCTCGCCGACGGCTCGACCTGTTACCAAGCAACGGAGCCACGGCATCTGTTGCTGCACAAAGATGGCTTCGTGCATCCAAACACGCTCACGCATCCAGGAGGTAAGGACAAACAAAAATTACAACGTATCGCAGTAAACTATTATCTTTGAATGTGCTTTTTACCGGTTCATGTGTAAACATGCCTTTTCTAAAAATAATAACAACAATATTTAGAGGAAACTAATTTACTAACCATCAAAATAACTGTTTTAAACTTATTTAGCGCTTAAAAAATGATATGATTAATTTATTTGCGTTACGTTTATCGTTGAATATTAATTGACGTGATGTATTTGAATAAGTTGTGTTTTTATTATCTTGTTTAAAATGTAATGACCATGGCCTGTGGTCCATTTGGCATTTAATTATAATGATGACAACGAATATGTTTATCTAAACTTGATTTCACCGGTTACAAACAAGTGTCCAATACACGACGATATGAAAAAACTGATACATTGCACAATAAGTAGGTACAGATTGCAACATTTTAAATATTATGTTTAGATTACGCGTGCACTTTGATAAATCAGATATTCAAAGCTTTGTTTTGCGACCATCCGTTATTTTGAATGTTATGTCAGCTATGTGGCTACACGCGGGGGCCGTCAGACCAGGATCTAGGCTAGTTCTAGATGAGCCAACTGCCATAAGTATGGTCTTATTCGGAAGAGTTTGTACCCATTTTACAT
Source organism: Papilio dardanus tibullus (assembly GCA_013186455.1). Classification (NCBI taxonomy): domain Eukaryota; kingdom Metazoa; phylum Arthropoda; class Insecta; order Lepidoptera; family Papilionidae; genus Papilio; species Papilio dardanus. Next base: position 1,393,513 of record QDHC01003552.1, on the reverse strand, counting down.
TTTTCAAGTTGTATTGTTTATTATCTCAGATCACAATAAAAACCAAATACATTTTGCCTTCACGAAGTTTACAAATTAGGGAGTCTAAAGTGCCTATACAATGCTGCCAAATTTGCAATGTTTGCCAAAATATCCTTGTATCCTTTTACTAAAAATATGTTTATGGTCAAAGCCACGATTGTGTCATATTTAATTATATCTTTGTTTTGCATAAACGGTGTTTAAGGTTATTACGATCTAAGGTCAAGTGCTTCGTTATGATTAGACACTACTGGGTGGTTTGATTTAGAACTTTAGATAGTATTATCATGTGTTTTAATTTAAATCTTTTTTATTATGTATCAAATTGATCAAGCAAGCCACCCACGATGTATACTTTTGCGAAAAGTGTGCAAGGAATTATGACTATTCTATTTAGAGCTAACGTCCAACAGTCGATGGTTGACGATGATAATAACGACATCTTTAAAATCGGTATTTTTTACCGTGAATAGTAAATAAAATATATTTACAGGAAGAAATAAATATATACGTTTTATATATTTATTTCTTCCTGTCTATGTTATCCTGGTACACATTAGAAAACCAAATTAGGAATCGAATCAGCGACAATCAAATCGTAAAATTACGCTTGAACAGTAAGTTGGCGGCGCCTAAAGAGTGTCTATGATTATATAAGACACTCGTACTACGAGTTGTAATAACAAGTAGTTATAATTTACCGTATTAGTGCAGCGTAAGTGTACTCATTAGACAATTAATCTATGAAACTGATTACGTAACGTAACAAGGATCACTTCACGACTTGAGTACTGATTATTTAATTAAATGGAGATTGAATGTGAAAGTACGGAAAAGCGTATGGAAAATTACAGTTTAAGTTAGATATAAATAAATCTATGATAGACATAGTACTTCCAAATTCATCTTAGGCGCCATTATTCTGTTTACATACAGTTTTTCTCTGTCCCAATTTTTTGCGTCGCAAAATGGGGGAGTAATGTATCATTACTTGCTAATGCCAAGAGACTACTAGCGATCCATCGCTTTGCAGTATATAAATCATCCGACATAACATTATATCGAAGTTAAAAAGCAGTTATAAATACGATTACAGCACGGTTGGACTGCAGCGTTAAGTGCAGCCGTAGCGGTGACCTTGTGTCTCGACGTGCCCTCAACCTACATCGTCGTCACAGATTAAAAAAATACATCCCTTTGATGTTGTCGCACTGCCTGAAATTAATCAATAGTTTAACCAATTAATCGATAGTTTTTAATTTATGTAGCTACTCTAGATTCTTCTTTGATTCATGTCTGGTAGACATTATTTCGTCCAGCACTGAAGCTGAGCATTATGTACAATTTACTGCTGTCTGTTTTAAAACACATAAATTCAGGCTACTTAGTTACATTTAGTTCTCACGAAATCTTAACTTAGTAACAAGCGTTCTAGGAAGATATGTCGTATTGTGAAACTGTTCCAGCAACTATGATTGTTCAGTCCATTTCTATGTATTGAGAGCTCGGCATAGTTCTACTAAATCCTAGTTAAATGTTGGTTTCTAATAAGACAATGTATAAATTTTGAACCACAATTTACGAGATTGTACTGATGTTGATTATCATTTAATTTTTCCTAACTTGTACTCCTGTAATGGTCCAATGGTCGTAATGTTTATTAATCCAGTTTGAAATCTGATACTAGTTCGATTTTCTTGTGATTTGCCCTTTGCTCGCACGGTGGCGTTGCAACTTATGTCCACATGTGCGACATATTTATTGTCAGTTGGCCTATTTTCTATGAATTTAGTACCTGTCAATTTATATAAAGCAGTAGACCGCTCAGCGTCAATTGATGATAAATTTAGGAATCGTTATGTGAGTCGATCGAACACAAATTTTAATGTTGTTTCTTTACAATGTTGAATGGATTTCACAATTTAAAACACATAATTCAAAAATACTTGGACTAAAGAACTAAAGAGTTATTTTGATTATGTTATTTCCTTCTTTAATAGACGCGTAATTAACAGTTTATTAGTTTCTAGATATCCCATTTGGTTTTAGAAACTTGCGATTAATTTAGTGCCTAGTCAATTTTTTTTTTGTAAATTGTCCTTTTTTATAAGATTCACAACATCAGAAATGTTGAAATAATCTTACTCTTTTAAGATAACGTACTAGTTCATTTTGTTTCGTTCTTTTTATCTAATTTCAACAACGCGATAAGAGTGAGTCTGCAAATATTTTTCTTGTGCAACGAATGAAAGGTATCAACATTCAGTTGCAAGTGACAGTTGGGGTCAAGCCGGGACGTGTTTGTTATAGAAAATTATATTATCTTGATCACTTTCTCACACAAAGTGCACTTCGAGAACAATAGCATTTGCTGCACATGGTCTTAAGGATGTTAAAAGAAATCCGTACGCGTTTTGTATAAGTTTTCGAAAGTCTTTAATATGAATTATTTTAAACAATATAAATTGTAACTCTTTTCACTATCTGTAAACCCTTGTACGCACCAGGATAGTATTTTAGTCGAGTAGCAAGTAGCAAGGAACCGAACAAAGGATTTACTAATCTATTCTAATAAAATGTCGCTGTTCAGACACTTTTAGATACTAAATTATTATACTAGTGCGTACGTTTAGGCTTAAACGAGTCCGAACAGTAGTAAATCCTTTGTTCGGATAATTGCTACTTGCTACTCGACTAAAATACTATCCTGGTGCGAACAAGGCTTAACACCAAAACACGACAGTTTTGATGATATTCTACTCTAGTTTATACTTCAGAAAAATACCACTTTTCAAAGTTTCGTATTGGTGGTTAGTTTTTGTGACTTGCGGATTGTATATGAATGGGGACGCTTATTGTTCTGTCAGTATCGGAGGTTTCTCCGGTAGACTGGTGCGTGGGAAACGCAGCGCCCTCTTCCGGAAGACGACATTGTTCGAGATTTTTTTTTGGTAAATTCTGGTTAATTTGAATTTCGAAAAGTATAGGCTGCAATGTCGCTTTCGAGTAGAAGTTTGATTTGAGAATAATTTTTTAATTGTTTAGTTGCAAGAGCAAACAGATCTACCAAAGCCAGAGGTTATTTTTCACAATACGATATCAATTACCCTTTGAACTTAAAGAACAACGTGAGAATATTTGAAAGTGAATTTAGACGTTTAAAACCGAGACATAATAATCTAACATAGTTTAGAATCGCTGAGCTATAAGTCTAGTCTAATAAAGGTGTTTTATTTTTGGCGGTTATTTTTTATCTACTTATCATATTAATGATTCAACAACTTCCTTTATCTCTGACGTCACATCATTAATAGATTATTAATCGCGATAGAGGTCACTACGGCTATTTCTTTGTGACATTTTACTAAAATTACTTTTACGCAAGTAATAATGTTTAATGGCATTTCTCCATACAAAACCATACAAAGTCGTATGACCCCGAAAGTAAAATGTATCACGCATACGCCATAAACTTTTAATGAACTTCACGGCAATTTATTAGGGATATAACTTTGTTAACGGTTTATAGATTGATATTATGAGCTATTTGGACGTTTTGCAATAATTGCGTCCGTTAGTTTATAAAATACACGTCAAGGATGCTTTCGAATTTAACATCAACCGGCGGAGACTATTGATATTATGAATTAAGGCGTTGTGGGATATTTTTTTGTATTTTAGGTAAATCAAAGCCAAAAAGTGTAGATATTAAGAGGTGTAGAAGGTACTAATGCAAAATTGATAATAAACCTTAGACATTACCTATTACATTTTAACAGACTTCCAAAAAGGAGGAGGTTCTCAATTCGTCTGTATGTTTTTTTTGTTCATGTAATATTGAGTTTTATTTCACTTATACAAAAGATTATAAAATATTTTAAGATTGTTACGATTCAATTCTATTTTTTTTAACCACGAAACCGCAACTCTTTATCTCCTATAGCTCGGAAACTTTAGCCTTTGCATTAGCATAATATTTTACTTGAGTAGTTTAATTTAGTATAAGTTTAGTAGTTAGTCTTGGTGCGAACAAGGCTTTAGTGATTTGAAAACTAGTATTTGATATGTCGTATAAAAATATGCAAAACGTATTAATATTAACTGTTATCAAATTAACCGGTCGACGTTGGAATTATTTGGACCTTTTCCGAGGTTTATGTTTATTCAAAAGATTTTTTTATAAGTTTCGTTGAGATAAAACATTTTAATATTCACGGTTTTATCTATAGCCTAAATTGATATCCTTATTTATGAATTTTGCACGAGTGTATTGAAAAAAATGTTGAATAGTTGTTTTTATTTAAAAATTGGACCAAATTTTACATCAAACAAAAAACATTTACGTAATTCGGATTAGAAGTCGCTGTGGGCAGTAACGAACGTAGTTCAGTATGGTTGTTGAATGTTCTTAAGATGTACAATATTATTTTCGAATGAGGACTTATAACTATCAAACTATTATAATCTGTTTTACAAAACATTGGAAACAAAATCAAAAACTACACAAATCTTTTTTACTTTGAAATGAAATGATATGCGGGTCGGCGACTGATTAAATATATCTATAAATATCTATGTGTAACCACATATTTGCAGATGTTCCGCACCCTGTATCACATTTCCATTTAAAAACAAAAAAATATACATACCGGTCTTTTAGTAGGAGGTAAAAATCAACATTGGAATCCTTTTTACGACATGCTAATAAATAAAATCGCTCTAGTGAGCACTTTCCGATCGTTGAAAAAAAACGGACCGTGCCGCCAACAATAGCATCCAAACTTCTGGGACTTTTTAAACTTTTTTTATAGTTCACGGACAGGGGTCATCAACATTTCGGCTCAAAGACCACACAATCTGCTTTAGAATTGTAATCGGGTCATGACTATTTGTAAAAAATACAATACTAAAAAAGTTGTTAATACTTGTCGTGTCATAAATTACAATCTCCAATAGAGAAAACTATAAGAGTATCGTAGGCTTTACGACGTCTAACAATATATCCATAGTAGACCGTAGTTTGTAACCCCTGCTTTTATGATGTACTTTTTCCTACCTGTTGAACAGTTTCCTAGAATGGTCTTCATTCAAGTAAACAGGTAGATGTAGTAACGAGTGACGTATTGTACACCAAAAATAGTTTTAGAACTTGTTTTGGTTTCACACTTTTTCGGTTACGTAGAAATTTTAATTTGAAATTTCCCGGACCTCGGTAGTTCTTTCTACTTCTTCCTTCTTTCTTTATAATCCTGAGTTTTCTGTAATATCGGATGTTTGTTTTTATTGTAGAGGAAAAATAAATAAGATAATAATCTTCAAATCTTGTTATGTCGAATTCGCATAATTGTGGTTGCCTGCACTCGGAATGTGGTTCAGCAAATGTCGCGGCGTCTTTACCACTATTGTAGATTGCTTTTTAAGATTAAGCTTCTTGATACTTTTTCTTAGACTTGACGAGAAAGGAAAAAACCCATCTTGATAATTACGTGATCACAATACAAGGAATTTGAATCAAAATAAAGTGTCGATGATACTGTATTTGCGATATAAATGTGCAAATAAGATGGACAAGATATTTTTCATGTTTGACAATATCTCTAGTAAGAGGAAAGATGCGTAAATAATTTAATTGAGACATACTACATTTTGTGAGATTCATATAATGTAGGTTAGAACAATATAAATGTAGATACAACAAAATAAATAAACGTAGATATTACTCTGCTATATTCTCTATGGTACTTAGTAAGAATCTAACAATCAGTGAATTGCAGTTTAATATAAACAATACATACTTAGTAATGCCCCGAAGGCTACGATTGTTTACAAAACTTTTGTTTCTCGTTCTTTGTTGGAGCAAATAATATGTTATTACTTGTAGAGTCTGCTTGTGGTTGAGACACACGAATTTAGCCCTTAACACGTTTACATTTGGTTTTTTATTGCGTGTTAGATCATGATAAGTGATAATTTCTTTGCAAATGTCCGTGCTTGGTCACTACTTATTCAAGTTTCACCCACGCCGCGAATGTTCGAATATTGTTAAACTTATTTGTTTTAAAAGTAGCTTAAGCTTTTAACATTTTTTACTTCTATTGTCGGGGCAATGGAGACTAGTCAGAAATGTATTAAACTTTTTGCCGATGCAAGTTACTTCGAAGTACTTAGAAAGAGTACATGGAAGTACTTAACTTCGAAATCGCTAAACATTTCTGATAGTTCCTAGCTTATTGTCCTTTCTTGTTCTATATTTTAATCCACTTATTACATCTAGTAGGCTTTTAGAAAATTATAGAAATACTTAGACAAATTAGATATGATATTAAGTAAATTGTGTACTAATAAAAGCTCTATTCGTAATTCCTTCTTTTGTCTCCATTTGCCATAAAATTTATAGTAGGCGTACAAATCGAATATAAATCACGTTTCAAGTTTACAGAAGGTTGTTTACAAATAAACAACCTTCTTGATGTTTATTGCGAAACATAAACGACACGTAAACCATCAAAAGCTTTTTAGCATTGCCAAGTGGATTGACGCATTTGTTACGAATGGTTCAAAAGGCCTTTGACTTACCATATTTATAATATAAATATATTTTTAAGCATTAATATTATTAGAAATAGGCGTATAGAAAAGGGGATCATCGATTTCTAGTGTAACACTGAATTTGAAAATAAACACTTTAATTACAATAGACAGATCGTATTTCGTCGTTAGTCGTCGTTCGCGCTTCGCCGGATACTCCCCCGCTCTCTTCCCATCTCGCTCGCACACACTTCCGTTTATTCCATTTCATGCATATTACTTACATTCCTTCCCCACAAGCATATCTAAAGAAAAATGAAGTTGTGTAAATTCTAGTAAGATATTGACAGATATGAAAAATGTTTCCCTGAAAAGAACTGAGCATCCTATTAATAAAGAATTTAAGCAGAAATATATCCTGACAATATTTCTGTATCTAATCAATGGCAATATTCTCTTTGATAACGAAAACAAATAAAACTACTCGTCCAATGATAACGTTATTTAATTTCACAACTTAATTGCATTGGCGCGTCAATCAATGACCATTCAAAACTGACCTTTGATATTGTCTAAATTCGAAACATTATAAATTAACAACTCAATAAGTCCCGAGCTATTCATAGATTTTAAAACAAACAAATAAAGTATTTTCGTTTCTCCCTGAATATTTTTAGGACGGGGTTAATGGATCCTTATTTTTAGCGTCGGCGTAGTCTGGGATGTGTTTTCAGAAATAACAAAAATTGTAATTTCAATATTCATCATAAACAAATTATTTGAGTATTAACTTTATTATGTGTAGCGAACCGTAAATAAATAGTCATTTAAAAGCAACAGTTTGATGTTCACCCATTTTCCACCCTTTGTTGCGTAACATATATGATATGCGAAAGGTCGTGTGTGGGCGAAGCTTTTCGTTCAACGGGTTTTTTTGTATTAAAATGATCTCTGTATATGTTTTATGTATGAACAGTGAATAATTACGAATTCTGTTAAATTCTACAAGGTAATCGAATACCAATAGGCTTTAATTGTTTTTTTTTTAATTGGAGCGACTTGAATAAGTGATTAACGGCATATTGTGCCAAACACATTTTTTTTAGTAACATTTTACGAAACCATTACATCAATTTCTTTGAAAGGATAATTAGGTGAGAAAGGCCTAGCGGGTTAGAAACAAAACCAATTCGCAGCAGTAAAAATAAGTGAAACAGTGACGTCATAGTTATTCCCCAACCGCGCGCGAAGTACCAGGATAACATGAATGTGGCGAAGCTCGTAGCGAGCTTTGTAGCGGGGAGCGTCCTTGTCCCTCAAGGTCGGCCGATCGATACCGCCCCTCCCTCGCACTCGCCCCCATCCCGCACGCTTGTGAACCCCCTCGTGACGTCATCCTGCACTCGGGACTTTACGTCAGTCCTTGTACGTGATATATGGCGATGAGCTCCTTGCTAATGAAAGTGTCCATTTCTTTCATGTTACTTTACTTTGTGTAGTGTATTAATATGTAATATATTTTCTTATGCGCCGCAGTTATCAGGGAATCTATTTTTTTATCTCGAATTTTTGTTTTATTTCTATTTTTTTTCTTGATTTTTTTAGATCTGTAAGAACTATACGGTAGTAATAGTAACGTAGATTTACTATAATACTCGTAGCTAAGAATAAGATAACAAAAACAACTTCATTTAAAAATAGTTTAAAAAAGTAAATAGGCTTAGAGTTGGTTTTAAACGATTTATTTATACAAATATCGTGGCAACTGTAAAATAAGTTAGTAACAGAGCATTGAGAAAAACCTTACTAATAGAATTAAAAAGAATTATTCTACTTCTAGTATCAAACGTTTCAAAGATTACATTGAACGAGATTAAAATAAAATAGGATCGAGAAACGGAACCGGTGGTTTCTTACATCAGTGAACAACGATCTTTAATTTTATACAACAGTAAGTTTCCACTGCTAAAATACTTGTTTAAAAAAACATATGTTTTTCAGCAAGTTTTTCGGTAGTGTAGAAACAATTTTTTCCCTCATTGTACTAGGTTAACATAAAGCAGACTAGACTATTGTGGTATACAATATCGATCGCGACCAGCGCCCTTGCACTCTGAACAATTACTGCACTCTATCGATTGCGGTGCCATAGTTACGGACATGTTGCAGTCCATAAACAAAGTTTGAAGCAATTGTGTAAAATATTCAATGAAGAATTAAAGTAGCCGATTCAAAATCAGCTATGACGTGGCTATATCTTCTTAAAGTACTAAGAGCTCATAGCATTAGACTAGTTCTTGGACTACGTCTAATAAATAGTAGTCTGCAAAAGTGTATTTGCAAATTGTAAAGATCAGAATAAGAAGAGATAGATTGAGATTTATAAAGAAAGATGCAGTGGATCTGTCGGTTACCCTATGACTTCATTAGATTGAATTCGCGATAAAAAACGGAGATTTTACTTCGGCGTAAGGCCGTTTTTGCGTGACATCGGTCTAATGAAGCCGTAAGGTTAGAAATTACAAAAGATGACATTAAAAAGTGTTACTTCTGCTTACAATCCGTTCTCACTAGGACTATAGCTATACGCGGATGTATTGCTTACCGTAAATTACAAGTGCAGACATTGCTAAAGGCAAAGCGAGTATTCATTTGGTGTTAAAGTATCCATAACTGCGATATGAATCCGTATAAAACAATCCATATCGGATACGAAGAGGTCTATTTTTTGTTGCCGCCGTGTTCTGCTTTTATAAGCTGGAAGTACATTTGCTTCAGACCTTTTTCTAGGCTTGATTGACGTTTCGAAGAGTGGAGAAAGCGTCTATAGAAAACATGCGGGAACTTTTTTCATACAACACCATGATATGTTAGAAAAAAATCTTGTAGGAAATTAAATGTTTTACCTTTTCACTTGTATAAAGAATATTCAAACTACATTCATAATAGTTTTGATCTATAAAAAAATGGATAATTTTATAGTATACCAATGAATTTCATATCATCTGTTAATTGTCAGCTTTAGGCGGAAAAATAAATAAAAAGACAAGGAGAAAAACAGGTGCTTTCAAGATCTTTATAGCGATTATCGGATTTAAGTACTCAATAGTATTAATTAAGGTTAATATCTCCAATGAAAGTTATTTAAAAGAAAGTTTGTTAAGGTGTCTTTAGCAATAAAATGAAGGCCTGAAAAAGGAAAAAGGCGCGTTTTAATAAAGGATGACTTTTATTTGAACTATCGGAACTCTCAATTATAATAAAATAACATTCGAAAGTGAAAGTGGAATGAAAAGAAAGGTGCAAGATATGTATCAATAGTTTTGAATTTATTTGTGTGCTTGGAATCGCACGGATTGCTTTTATTTACGTTTGTGTGTGCTTTATTTTTATTTATTTCTTGATACTACGCTGAGAAATCTGTTGTAATGTTTTATTTAGTTTGCTACATGTTCACTACAAGATAATTTCTTTTTAGATAAAGTATAATGCTCTAAGTTTTTAATTTACTGTTACAATTGCTTTGGTTTTAAAGTCTCTGTTTTAAGCATAAGGCGACATGATGTAATACTCATATTATCTGTCTACTCCTTTACGTTATGTAAAGGGGTAGATAGGTGGCTTCGCTATTTCAGCGAATCCAGGTGGCTGCTTGCTCGTTTGCCATTTTTTAATATTAAAAAAATAGTTTTATTTGCTTTTTATATTAATTGCAATAGTAAACTGGAAGCAAACATGTTTATAATGAAAAATATACGACCAGTCGTAACCGTGTGTGCAATGATTGCAAAACATTTGTCGTAAAACACTAAATTTATCTTATCGGTCAGTTTACAAACTGTCTTAACCGACCGCAATATTTTCATCTCTTGTTTAATTAGGAATTTTATGGAGAAGTAGGTCTCAAGTGTGTCAAGTTTACTTGTTTTTATAACAGATTTTTAATTACCTCCTGCATATTTATGAATGTTTGGTATTGACAAATATTTTGTCTATTAAGAATGTTTATTTACTTTGTGTGCAGTTAAATACGACGTGACATAGATTAGAGTTGATAATGACATTAATTAATTTTGCATTTAACATTACATAACCTCTAAATTTATTTGTAGAGGTCAAATATAATAATCTTAATGCGTGATTTATAAACTAATTTATGTAATTAGAATATTCTTTATAACTTCTGCAATACAAGACATTTCAAGATTACGAGACAAAGCCGAATCGTGATATGATTTCGTTAAAAAGCCAAAGAAATTAAAGCTATCTAAAGCTTTGTTTTTAAAATGGAAAGTATTCGTGGAAACTATTCCAGTGTACTGAAGTGTTTTCTTAACCTAAAACTACTAAGCTCATCGTCACACTAACCTCGAATACATGACTACGATATGATTGTTTGAGAATAAACACTCGTATATTTGTTTATTGTTGACATTTATTGCTTGTTATATGTGAACTTGACGTGGCTAGTTCCGTTTCCACGAATCAATGGATCTGAGAAATAGTTACTGTCGTATATTCTACAAGATTGATTTTGTCAAGCCCTAAGAACGCATGGTTAGGTGCAACCTGAAATATGATTTAGTGGTGAATATGGTCGCTTTTTCAGTAAGCAAAAACATTTTATCTAAAATATTATGCATCGTCATATAGGACAGTTTAAAGCCGGTGATATCTTTTGATGCACCAATTAATATAAGTCGACCAGTCAAAATTAATCACCCGAAATGCTGGCATCGCACGTTGTCGTAACATTGAGTAACGGGTGGCGTTGAACCGGAATGGTTAGGTAACGCTTTTGTGTTAGTCGTGTAATGAGGCGTTTATACAAATTGATGGAGCTTGGACGTATTGAATATAATGAACGATATTCTGAATAGACTGCTATTATCAAAATATTACTGTAACTTTCTTCAATGTGGTGATTGCTGATCGAATTTACTAGTCATTGCATGAAACAAGTCTAGATCAGGGGGCTACCAAAATACTTTTCGATCCGCGATGTCGCTGATAGAACCGACAAAAATGAAACTGACATTGACAATCGATAAAATCATGTGATTGTTTCATACATTTTTGACGTTCGCTATACATTCTTTATATTAGTATATGTAAAGATGTTCTTTGTGATGTGAAAAAAGACTGGTTTAAATTTAATAAAAATTGTATCTCGTCTACCAGAATCTTAAACTTCAATTCACTATAACAAGAAGATAAATTTTGGCTTTGCTGGCAACAGTAATAAATTCCGCAGAAAATAATTCATAACTGTAAAATACAAGAGAGCTTGTAGAATAGGAAACGGAACATGTTGGTCAAATGATAAACCGTTTTCATTCTTACGTCGACAAAACGGACAATGATTCTCTAAACGGATATAAAATACCGCAGATAATGTTTCGACCGTAAACTTGCGGATCCCCGAACTAGGTATAGTGCTAACCAAACTTTGTGGTGGCTCGCAATATCGTAAGAAATACAGCACTGGGGGGTTACCGAAAGTACTTTCGCAACGAAGCGATTCTACAGCGAACGTCAAAAATGTATGAAACTGACAATGACGTTCGATATTTCACACGTCACAAGCACATGATTTATCGAATGTCAATGTCAGTTTCATACATTTTTATCGATTCCATCAGCGATATCATCGATCGAAAATTACTTTGGGTAGGTCCCAGGACACAATGTTATGTGTCGGCAGGATGTAAAGGGTTGCCGGGGCCTATCACACTCCTACCCGCGTTTCTCGATCATAAATTTTCTTAACTTTTACGGCCATCCAACTCGCACCTGATTGATGAGCTGCTATAAACTTTGAACATTGTTATACGAGCGATCATAATTTGTTTTTCTCGTTTAAACGCTATTACGATCATAATTTCTTCGACAAATGATGTTTTCATTCGTGAATTATCGACTACGCAGCGGCCATTGAACGTAAACACAAATTCGTTACCATAAACCAAAAAACCGCATTCTATTTTGGTTTCTAATACGTCGTGGTTGGTGCCAATATTGCTTGTGAGGTTTAAAGATGTTTCTACATCCAGTGCGGTGAGATGTACTTATCTTAATCAGTAAGAAATTTAAATAGGCCCGGGGGTTCGTTTGTTAATAATTTTAGTAAACGTTACCTGTCTGTATGGGACGATAATAATGAGATTGGTTTGGTTTCGAAATTGCTCCGTGCTTGTGCTGGGTAGGGGACTCAAAAAACATGTGTAATTTAAGATATTGAACTATAATTATTATAATTTTTCGTCCCAAACAGTGTTCAAATGACCGTCGGTTTTAGGCGACTAGTTTTTCGTTTGCCGTTTATTAAAACAGCTTAAAAATTATATTGCCTTAAATTACTTTTCCTAAAACCTTGTACGCACCAGGATAGTATTTTAGTCGAGTAGCAAGTAGCATTTATCCGATCAAAGGATTTATTATTGTTCGGACTAGTTAAAGTCTAAATCTACGCACTAGAGTAGTAATTTAGTAATTTAACGTGTTCGAACAGCAACATTTTAGTTGAATAGATTAGTAAATCCTGTCTTCGGATAACTGCTACTTGCTACTCGACTAAAATACTGTCCTAGTGCGTACAAGGCTTTATGCAGAGTAAAGACGATATCTCTATAAAACGAGATTGAAAACTTGAACATTAATAACTAAGACGTTGCAAGTACTTTGATGAGTGGTTTATATTTAGTTCCACAGATTGTGTTGTATTCTAAAATAGCTATTGTGTTCTATGCATTAAGATTGTATTTTGCATGTTTATTGTGCGGAAGTCACGCGTCGAGCTGACACCGCGGGTGGTTTTATCACGATTGATTTTCACACTATCTCGTGCGTCACGACATATTGTCTCCGATCTCAATGGAAACAAACCCGATCGCTGTCAGAAGATTTGTTAGTTTACAAGTGTTTTATCCAAATGTAATCGATCAAAATCTTGACAATAGTTTTCCTATGTTTATGATTTTTTACGAATATTTTCTGGAATGCACCATTTTTTTATCATTTTTAAAGCCGGCTACAGGCTAACTAAAGCATAACTAAGAACTAACAGTTCGACTGTGTAGTTCAAATTGGCGTGTCACAGCTAAAACTGTACGGGTAAAAAACTGAACGTCTGAAGCCGGCTAAGATTTATAGAACAGTTAGATTTTGAAACGAAATTACATCAGACACTCATTAAAACAATTCTAATTGCTATTATTTTCTGTTTACAAATTAATATTATGCATATTTGCATATCGGCAGTGTGCAAGTTGATACACGACAGACGGGGATAATCGGGCGCCGCGTCGCAATCAGAGCGTGCTCGCAAGGCCGCGCACTCTGACCCCTTGCGCGTATGCAGCTACTAATACCACGCGGATCGCACGACGCTGGTCAGACGACCTCTATGTCAACAAGCATTGACCATTCCCTTCCATGTATTTGTATGAAATAATCTTTTTTTTTATATTATAAAGTGGCAAACGCAAGCAGCCACCTGGATTCGCTACAATAGACCGCTGCCCATAGACATCTGCAATTCCAGATCTACGAACGAGGAGACGCACAGCAAGAGGATAAAATCTTATCCTTTCCTATTGATTTACACATTACTGCTAGAGTCTACTCTTCAGGAGATTAGGATTAACTAGATGTGGTTCGTTCTCGTTGCGTCTAAAGTAGGATATTACGAGCTGATCCACATTGTTCCAATTAGATTTCTAACCTTTTAATAAGGGGCTTAAAGTTATGAATATAACTCGTCTGTTTTCATAGATGCTATCGCTATACTAACATCGACCATAAGTCTTAATTGTGAGTACACAATGGTAGCAGGTTGTCGAGGCTGTTTGCTGCATCGCCTGTAGCTACACTGAGTATCACAATGGGCTCCTTTCTAGTAAGTGGGTCGTGGGTGTCGGCCTTGGCTGCGGTGGGTGGACAGTAGAATTCATGTGATCAATGCCTCGTTACAATTTTATGTGGTAACTGTTACGTAGTGAATACTCTTTACTGTTATTATGGATTGTTTTTGGCTAAAGTTCACAGATATTTTCACATAGGAAGTTTCCTTTTAGTAATGTTGGCTATCCTACTTTTAGTCCACTCTCCCTTCCCGTCTTTTTCTGATTTCCTTATCCGGATGGGGATGTGGACGTAAAAGAAAAGGAATTATCCTCATGATGTGCGTCTCCTCCTCCGTTGTAAGGGTGGGCAACGCTTCTGCAATTGCAGATGTCTATGGGCAGCGATTGCTTCGCTATTTCAGCGAATCCAGTTGGTCACTTGCTCGTTTGCCATTTTATAATATAGAAAAAATGTACTAAATCTACACTAAAGTGGTTCACTGAACAACTTGGGAGTGCGGCAGTGGCTTTCGTTATTGTAAGACAATAATCAATAAGCTACGTGCGTATCTTCTATTCTGTTCTTTCTTGTTAGACATTAAAGTTTCACCAACTCTACAGGCAGCGTGTAGAACATGCAGGTATGTCTGTGCGTATCAGCGGCGTGCGGCATGCGGCGTGCGGCGTGCGGCGTGCGGCTGCAAACTAGCCGCGTACCGTCCTTACTCGATGCACTAACAACCCGCCGACCGCAAGGCGATGTTTACGCGCCACCTAGCCACTTCGCCACTAGGGCTGCCAAGTTTTAATAAATGTAGACAAACGCTAGAAGTAAACTGTAGGAAACGTGATTTTTTTTTGTTACCAAATAAAACCACTAAACTATTTTTGTAGGACTGACGCTTAAAAAGACTTAAAATACTTTACAAAACATTTAGTTAATCAATGAACCTTGGTTAAAGTTTAGTAAATGTGTTTTTTTACACATGCATCTTTAATTTCGAGGATCATTAAGGCAAGCTTCCGTTAAACCTTGATTTTTTAGTTACATTACTCAATCTACGAGTAGTATTATCTAATAATCATGTTTAATCCATTTATTATTTATTTCTAAGACGCTTTTTATTAAGATTTTCATAAAGGTATACTTCGATGTGACTCCTATACGTGTGGTCTGATAATTTGTCATCTATTCCCACGAAAAGGATAATACGATAATTATGATAAAATACAGGTTTCCATAATGTTTATCGTCAGTGACCGATTTATTGTAATAACTCAGAGTTTAATCTTAACTTCCTTATTTGTAAGTTTACGATTCCAGGTTGCTGCCACGTTGCTTAGAAATCCGATTATACAATAATTTATTACATCCTGTTATACGGATATGGAATTTATAAATGTAACCTATGTGTAATTTCACGCAGTTTACATTATTTAATTCTATAAGTATAAACTATTGTTTAAAGAATTTGTTACGTTTTATTCTTCGAGATACGAAGGCAGTTTAGGACATCGGTTGTCTAAAAAATGTTATAAATTCAAACATTAGTTAAAAAAACAATAAGCCTCACTTGAGGTAGATATACTTGGCATTCTAAAGAAGAATACGAATCTCCTGAAAGATTCAACTTCGGGTAAACATTACATACAGTCAAAGAACTACCACTTACTGGTAACTAAGTACGGCAATAGTAGAACGGTTTGATTACATAATGATGTCTTACCATATACCTTTGGTTGTCAATGAACTTGTGCGGCGACACCCGGTTGCGTCGCTAGTCGTGTGGCCACTAGCCACATCAATTGCCGCCGGCGCGAGCGCTTTTTGCTTCCGAACCAATCGGCCGTGAAATCCCCACGGTGCTGTGTTTACGCCGCGCTCGAGCGGCAACCATCCGGGCTGTCTGTAAAGCTTTGCTTATTGTAGAGTTTCCACAGTTTTTAAACTTGTAGGAAAACATTGAAGATAACTGACATTTTGGGGTTTCCCAGTGTTGAATTAATTAACTTTTAATGGATTCGCATATTAAAATGTCTAAAGGCTCCAATTAGAAAGTAAAAATTTCTGTTTCCAATTAGTTGGTTCAAAAATAAATTATTTATTTTACAGTATAAAGTCCTCCGGTAATGTATGACATATCTAATCAGAGTATTTTTGACAACCCTGATTGATTCAAAGAGTTGAGATTGAGACCTTGAAGTTTTTCTACGTTACTCTGTAGTTTGTAACGCATCAGTAAGTGTGGAGTCAACACTGATAACAGCTTTACATGAGTAATATGACCTTGATAATGTCATTGAATGTGAACGATTGAACTCCAAGTACGGTTAGGATAGAATTGTGATAAACAATAATGTTTTAACTTACTACAGCGAGTTGTACCGTTAGCAAAACTGAATCACTATAAATGTTCGACTAAAATTGTTACAATTAATGTTATTTGCAAAGTGCTTTTAGTGTACAATTTTAATTTAGACGAGTTGTTATACATGTCTTTTAAATCTAACGACTAATAGGATAGCAAAAACTCGGAAAAACTTGTGGATAAATGTGGTTAAAACGAATATTGGATTGGAGATGAACATTTTAAAAGCTTTTTCAATTTCATCGGGATTGAAAACTGTGGAAGTTTTATTGGGTCAGACGACATTCTTTAGTTTTCAAAAGCTATACCACAATTCTATGCAACTGTTACATTTCTGCGTATGACTTGTATACAAGGTTTTTGTTCCTTATCATATTATGTGACTGTGATCGAATCCAGGAAGACTTAAGATTGGCCTCATTGTAAGCGAGAAGTTTACGACGTTTTGAATGTCGTTAATTATTCGATATCCCAAACGGGCGATAGCCTCAATTAGCGGTTGTAATTCTCGTTCCACTTGTGTTACTTTCCATTGAAGAGGCCTCGAGTGGAGGCTATAACGGTAAGCCGCTTTGTCTCTTAGATAAATCGTGGCTCTCGATGCGCCGCGGCCAGCCCTTCGTTATACGACCGCCCGCCAAACTTAACGGTATCGATAATGAAACACTTTATTATTTAAACTATCGTTTCGATATTCATTTTTATTCATCGTGCAATCGATTCGAAATTTATGATAGTACTATCTTCATATACATTATCCCCTTCACTTTAAATGTTGTTATTGTGACAGACTGTCTCTTATAGACTTACTTTGTACAAGGCTTTTTTTAGAAAAATGACTTATGTTTGATTCACACGGTTATCACATAAATCTTAAACAAGAGCATCCCGCCGTTGGAATTGAGTCCTTGCAAACGTCGGCGTCTCGAGAGGGTTGTAAATCATATCTGCAGCAGACTACTTTAACATTAATTCATCCTTATAATTTACAATTGAGTTTATCCGTCTCGGAACTTCGTTAAGGACTTCATAAAGCTTGTAAAAAGCTTTGTCCAATGACAAAGACAATTCTTTGGCAATCTTTGTGTCATACTTTACTTTAATTAAACCTTCTTCTCTCAAGTGCTATATTAAGGTCTTGTCTTGTACTAAAAGTTTTATGGTGACTAGGATTATCCCCTATTAATATGTTCTCTTAGGCCTTGCAGGTATTTTTCTGGAGGACTGTCATGTGAATAAGCAATAATGCGTGTCACTCTCATTGCAATTGTACTCGCAGCGAGAATTTTGTATTAATTTATTTGTTAAACGCGTCTTCCATTAGCGTTCGTTCTTCAGTCCAGCTGTCAGATAAGCCTGGTCGCGACAGCTTTATAATTACACCGCGATCGCCACGGCCGATCGACTCAATGTCAATGTCTTGACTTGCTTGCGATTGAGACATGATCATCGACAATTTATGCAATGCGGCCAATTTTTTTTTCCTATAGTTAAAGGTTTTAGGTTCTAAAGTTATAAAAGAAAAAGAAAAAAACTAAAAGAAGCAAATGTTTATTGTAAGCATGTACATTTGTATGTTTATTTGCTGTTCTAGAAAGACACCTAGGTAATACAATATTTATTACTAAACGAGTAGTGTGCACATGATGCATCGCAATCGCAAATAAGGAGATAGTTCTATTACACGGTTGTGTAAAACTAATATGTTTTCTCGTTTTATTGCTTGTTTCGATTATGTGGTTTTAGATGATTATTTTATGATTGTATAGTAAGTGCATCTTTAGTGCTGTGCTGTCTATAATTTGCGTTCATTACATTTCACTAAGCTTCGAATAGTTTCGCCGGATAATCATTAATGCTAGTCGCTTCAATGATTGTTAGTTTAAACATATTACATCTGTGAAAGTTTAAGTGATTATTTTTAATCTATTTTACTCCTTTTCCTACTACTTTTATATTGTTAAGTGAAATCAATTTTCTTATTACATAGTTATGTTATCCTGGTACAGTTAAATCGACACTTCTTATAAAGCAAAAGGTTACGGTCGTCTGACATACGGATAAGTTTGTCGCGACTCGGATCCATATTGGAAGGCACTCGGCTTAGTTGGCCAGCCAGCGGGTCTCACGTTACACCCACGTCTTTGAGTAGGACATGTCCAAACCACTTGAATGGATTGCACTTGACACTGTTTTATGATATTGCGATGATCGATTCATAATTGATTTTAGCGTCTTGTAGTGTTGTGTTTGCGTCAATGATGACGTATATATACGATTGCATTGAAAAAGAGTATTGTGATACCTTCAGAATAAAGGAATAATAAAGATTAGTAGCTACATATCTTAAGCTTTGTGGCTGGGTTTGAGAAGTCGCGGAGGCTACAAATGGTATTCGTTAAACTACTCTGAAGGTCTAGGACCAGCGGTACTTGAAAAACCGTAATTTTTATGAATACAAACGATGTAGCTCGTCGGGACCAGAGAATGACTCTCGGTTATAGAGATTTCTCGCTTATCCAGGTCTCCCTCATCCAGGTTTAACTGTATTTTGTTGAAGCTCCCTTTAAAATGAATATCTGAGATAATAAAAATGTAATAAATTCCAAGATTGTGATCAGTGTGTCTGGTATCTTGAGTCACTAACGAGTACAGCAGGGTGCTATCGGTCCCGTGGCGCGGAACGCCCTCGCCTGCGAAAGTTCCCATGGGACTCAGGTGCCATTGTGTCCGCTTTGCTGCATTATGTATGCCACTATTGTTGCTGCGCTCCAATGTTTGGACACGCAGGTAAAATGCCGATTTTAATTTATGGGTAGTTTTTTCTCATGTCATTATTTATTCCTTCAAACTAATAGGCTATTGGCAGCTTGAAAGTTGTACGATTATTCAAATTATACAAATTACTTGGTAATAATAGTGATGTAATGACATAGTTATAAATAGAAGAGCCAGAAAGGCTATCGACGTGATGTTTTATACTATTGTAGATCAAATTCGTCTGACAATACATACCACCTGCGGATTTTGAATTAAGTATCAAAGAGTGATGTCATTGCCATTCGCGCCAATTCACGTCACGTTCCGTTCCACGCTATCGAATCGCATGTCATCTGCTATTTTACAATTAAAAAAATAACTGTTTTATTTTATCGCGATGTTTTACAACTGATCGTATGTCAAGAGGAGAGATATCAGATTTAAAAACGGTTATGGCATTAACGATAGCCTTTTTAATTATAGTCCAAAAAGTGTAAAACGTAAAAATATTTTTATATTCACTAAAGAATTTACTGTTACAGTATTCTAAAATACCAGGCATAGAAATGGACGAAATCAATTATGTTCTAAGCATTTTACGATTTCTCTCGAGAACAGAGATGACTGTAATTAGGTGGTATGCACTTTTTTTCAATTAAGCGCTATCAACGCGTTTCTCGTAGACGTGCTTCCGACTCATTAAAGCTAAGGAACTGAGCTAGCAGTATTCAGGACGCCTTTCATCGCACACGTCGCTTTCCTTAATTTCACCACCGACAATATAATTAGCCTTCAATTATAAAATCTGATAACTTTTGGCACCACAGTTTTTTATCTGCAATGAGGTCTCATGTGTTTTGGTTTAATGTTGGTACTACTGGTGGTCGAATGTGTATTAAAGTTGACCAACAAATTGTAAGTAATGTGATCTACTTCGGAAGAAAGTGCTCCAATAATTATGATTATTTTCGGTATATTTTGGGTTTCGTGATTCGTATTTAATTTATGCTTCATGTACTTCGGAGTCTAAATATAAATTTGGGATCTTACAGACTTAATGATTTCACAATACCGTTATCACCATCTAGTTTATTATCCTCTTACAAGTTCCAAATATACGAGAAGGGATTTATCTCGCGTCTTCAAATAATTAAGCGATTTTTCTGCAAGGTTGCTACTTCACAATCTCTATTTAAGCAATTTAAATGCTTTCATTTAATCGTTAAAAAACTCTTCTATCCTAACAGAATCTTGCAATGCAAATAGGTCTTAAATACACGTTGTATCGAAGCATGTTAGCAACAAAGTAAGATGTTGCTTATTATATTACAGAGATGTTTGTCTTAACGCTATACCTGGCTTTAATTGATCGGTTATAAAATTCAAACTATACATTAGCGTAAATAACGACAGGTCTACCTTTATAGGTTTGCAAAAGACTGTGACATGGAACCTGTTTGTCGCAAAGTTCATTAACATTATGTTTAGAGTTCTTTACATTGATACTACTTTTCATTGGAAAAGATACGAAAGAAAGTTTTTTTAGACATTTGGCTTTGATGAGAATGTGTAATGAAATATCTAAATAATATTTAAGATCTTTAGAATAATGTTAGAAATCATTATGGACTAAACTCTTCTACGTGCTGGGAATAAAAACCTTCTACGTACCGTTTACGATACGTTCCTATCTATGAACTATTACTAGTACTAGTAGAAGTACTCAGCAATACCTGTTCCCTGTCTACTACTTCTCCTAAATTTAGAAATACTTACAAGTGGTCAAATATATTTTGTTTGTTATTTTTATTTTAACCTCCTTAACTCAATTATCACCTCAAAATGTCCATCATCACAACTTTCTAAAGAATATATTTTATTTCTGTTTACAACATTGAATACCTGACACGATTTAAAAGCTTGTACATTTTATATGATCGCAAGAAATAATAGTAATAATTACAACCATACAAGCTGATATCATTTTTGAGCAGGATTTTTTTGGTTTGATGTTGCTTTAAGTCAGTGCTGTATTTCTTAAAAAATATATTTTCGCGCCATCGCACAGTTAAAGGCCAAAGTGGTGAATTAAGATACATCTTTAAGGTCTCGATCGACATCAAAACATTCTATGCTACTGCAATGTTTTCTTCATTTCAAATTACATTTGGTTTCTCCAAAGACTTGCATGTGGTGACTATAAACCTAAGAATAAAGAACATGATACCTCAGAAACAGAGTAGTATGTTTTAATTTTCCGTTATCGTTTAGCTGTAGCTGTCATTTCTATGAGAGCACTTGTAAATATCGTAGTTTAAACGACAAATTCAACGTCGTAAAGTTAAAAATAAAAGCTTGCATTCCGTATCAGACTGGCTACCGCCCGTTTATTACATTGCAAGCAATCTCCGTGCGATCAGCGAGTGGCTTGGTGAAATTACACGTTTTTTTTCTATTCGCTCGCCATTGTCCGTACGCTCCAAAAATATTTGGATTGATCGCATCTGAAATTATGACCCACGGCTCGCTCGTCTTAATGGGTGAAACTGTACGTACACAAGTTTGTGTGATTTACTACACTGAATCATTTTGCTTTCTATAATTTTAGTTTGAAGCGACTCTTTGTGATCTGTGAGTAATGAGCTTGGTGTCGTGTTATTTATTATCTTCAATTACATGTTGCGTGTTCGTATTTATCGGAGTAATGTTTTAAATTTTAAGTGTGCTTAAAAGTCGTGGTCTTGGATGATTGAGTGATGCTTTTTGACGTGATACGTCCAGTGACATGCTTAGGTTAATGGTAAAGCAAATCTTGAAATATTGGTAAAGGAAATTCTTGTCAGAAGTATCGACCAGGTTAGGAGACTAGAAATATATATATTAAAATAGTACTAGGACTTAATTGTAAAGTCGTAAATAATTTTCTTGTAATGTTTATGTTCTCGCTGGAATATCAGATTGGTATTGCGATTGTGAGTGTTGTCGCGGAAGCGCATGTCTCCCTTCGACACCGGCGCTGACCCCATGTTAATGTTAAAATTGCAACTTTCTAAACGTTTATTAAACCCCATTTAATATAATTTTTTTATCAACATCGTTCGTGACGCGATCTTTTACTCGGCCGATCTCACTTTCACGACATGTCCTTATTAGAGTTCCGATATTGTTCGCTTTTCGATTTCATTCCACAGCTTGATAGTGGTCATGAAGAGTTTTGTTCAGACGTTTTATCATTCAATTATCGATTTAGATTGATCTATTGACTTTACATTAGATGATTTTTTAACTGTATGTTACTTTGTTCTTTGTATTTGTCTTTCCTTACGAATTTATCAGTTCTGTAATTTTAATTCAATATTGAGTCTCAATTATCATTATGTCATATTTAATTTATGTATGTATATCGTGTTTTACGTTATTAATGTTCGTGTCGGTATCATCATCGCAAGCAGACCGTGTAGATTGCATAAAATTAAATGGACGGTGTTATTATTTTTTTTCACTAGACTAATGATGGCGCGTTATCATTGCCATATCTCAATACATCACAGATTAGATACGCACATGTAATACCGGTGTGGAATAACACAGTCCATACATCATACATACATTTGTCTCGGTTGCACAACTCTGGGTATTAGACGAATTGTTAGTGATATTATACTTGTAAATACAATGATTGAATCGCTATGCATTTATTCTTTTGTTGTGCAATATTATGCATTAGTATGAAATAGCCGAATGCATTTTTGTTGTTTGAAATGAGTTTTAATTTTATGGTTGCCTGACATTTAGGCTAATGTTATAAAGAGCAAAGATCCGATTGGCATAAAATTACTCTGGATTATCTCGTCTGTTTGTAAAAACTGATCTATGATAACGATATACGGATTTTTAAGTAGCTTTGTTTCTCCCTTGTGAGTTTTTATAATAACATGTCCAATGGACTGGCTATTCCATTACTCGTTTTCGTCGTTTAGAAAATGACTATCGCACGATCGCCCGGGGCGTCCGTTTTCCGTGTCTCCTATCGTATGAACAAGTGACCCTTATCGACTCAACGAACTGAGTTTGTGACATCTCATCTTTATAGATCTCATTAGAGATGTAACTCTTTTCGACGAACTGACGCGTATTTTCTGACTGTGGGACCCAGATTCATTACTGAATGACATTAGTTGAAATTGTTTTCGTTGCTAAACCGTAACGAACTTTAAATGGCTAAGTTTCTTCATGATGTCTCAGATTTCTCAATAACATCATTACAATAGCATTGTCTTAACCAATACAGTAATCATCCTCGTAAATGAGTAGGGTGGCAGGTATAAGGGATATTTTGTCATATATGTCCGTCCGTCCGTAGTGAAATATCTCTGTCACTGTGCAATTTGACATCATCGACTTCTCTATGTTTTGTTCTGATCTCTCCAGGCTTGTCAGTGATCCACCAGGGTTGTCTACGTTAAGGCGTTCATAATCATCCTTACTGCTCAAACATTTTCACTATCATGTTACGACTGTAAAGCACTAAGCACAAAGCTATATGTTAAAAGTGGACTAACCTCTCAATCAGACGCTTCAAAGCACTACATTAGCTCGGCGAGCTTTCCTGCAAAACGTTAGAAAGCATTCGCCCCGCGGCAGCCTATATCCAGCGCTCGACGCTGTCACATTACAATTAACTTTCGAAGCTTCTCCTGAAGCTTGTGGAAATTATGATCTCCACGGTATTTGTAACAGGGCTGCCACACTAGGTAATGATTTTTTTTTGTTTATAGACAATAACTATTTCAGTAATTTCTCAGTTGGATAGTATCATTGTTAAATGTAATTAGATTATATTTTTGCTTTAAGATATGCGCGGTACTTTTTAATTATATTTTGGGGAATGTTAATACCTAGATAATAGATAACATAGATTTCGGATAATTTTATAAGTCGTTGTTTTATGATAACGAAATGAAAACTATTTCAAGCTGTTTTTAGTTTAGAATTAATATAGTAGATATTGGTTACCATTTTTAACCGTTAATTTATTAAATAAAGGTTTATATTTTATCTGTGATGTAGACTGCAGCAGCAATTAACTGATAACGACAGATATAAATGTGATAATGTGCCGGTCATGTGGTAATGTGTCGTGGAATGGCGGGAAATTGTGCTTTATAAATTATACAATTGGCGGGAAACACAACGTTGTATTAAAATTATTAGATTTCCTCGTTCCCTTAATTTACTTAAAAAAAATCTCAAGCAAGATAAATGTATTTACTAAGCAACATATATTAATTCTACCTAATAAGTGGACATTTAATCTATTTATCTAATTAGTAATTAGCAAAGTTAGTAAATTAAATTATTGTAGTTTTATTAATTGAAATTCATTAAGTACAAATTTTCACGAAAACAAACATGCCCAGTGGTCACTACATTTTTTTTGTTGTAACACGTAATACAACTAGTTCTAAAAACTGCTATTTTTGTAAAAAAAAACCCTGTGTTATGAGGATAATGTTTTCCAAAAATCAATGTGGGATTAGTGTGAAGGTCGAAGCACGGCCTTGCCCCGTCAGCGCTCCTTATCTTATCAGAATCGTGCCTGTGCTCACTTCGGCTTGCTTGCAAAACACTATCGCACCGAATTAGTTTGTTAATGTTTTAATATATGAATACTTTAATTACTATTTTGTATAGAAACCGGTAAATAAGTAAACGGGCTATATTGATCTTACGATGTTTTGTTTGGAATCGTAACTTGGATTGTTTACTCTCGATCTATTATACTATTGTTTATCCTTTTTTTAATATAAAAAACTCAGCTCTTAGTATCACTACATAGTATAAAGCAAAGTCGCTGTCTCTATCCCTATGTATGCTTAAATATTTAACTCAAGGGATTTTAATGCGATTTTTTTAATAGATAGAGTGATTGAAGAGGAAGGTTTATATGTATAACTAGCGACCTGCCCCGGCTTTGCACGGGTGCTATTATTATTAGTATGGCTGTTATATACAACGTTCACAGTTTTTCTATAGTGTATTTAGTATCAGCATTGCACCCATGCGAAGCCGAATCGGGTCGCTAGTAATTAATATTCTTATAATCACGTAAGATTGTGTACCGTATTACTTTATTGTAAGCATAATAATTAAATAACTTTTCTCAGTATCCATCAACGTAGCTGAAGCTCTATTTGTGAGCTTTAGTTTAGCGTTCTTAGAGAACAAGGACACGTGACCGAACTCCGCCAACAATGCTGTTTGTTTGACACGTTCGTCGCGCGCCAAACAATCCTTGCTTACGTCTGCGATGGCGGGAAAACGTAAATATTTTCCCGCCACAAATGTATGAGAATAGAGGGATTTGTGGTTGTACATTTTCTAACTGTAAAGATTTTGGTCTAAATTAAATGTAAAATGTATCTTTAGAAATTAAATATTGTTACGAGCATAAAGCCTTGTTCGTACCTGGGTAGTATTTTAGTCGCGTAGCAAATAGCAAGTATTCGAACAAAGGATTTACTAATGTACTTTACTAAAATGTTGCTGTTCGGACACTTTTTGTTACTAAATTACTTGCTATTCGACTAAAATACTATCCTGGTACTAAGGTTTTAGTCATAGCCCATCTCATCGTCTTCAAGTGTTTATCATAAAATTATTCTATTTTTCTTATGAAATTTTGTTCTAGGCTTCCAAATTACTAAAGAAAACAATCGATTGTTCGTTTATTGACTTTTCTACTGAGAAAACTGTATGTTTTGGTCGTTACAAGCGGCAATCACGTTCTGTTTGTGATTACACAGCTTACAAAAGTGGTGTTGCAAAATAGCTGCACACAACTACGCGGCAGATACTAGGTGAATTGATAAGCTATCAAGGTAATGCTTTAAAATATTGTGCCTTACCCGTGCAATGAGACGAAAACTATATTGGATAGTTTACCTATATACTAATAATATAAATAGAAAAACTTTGTATGTATTGAAATAACTCAAGAACTACTGGGCGGATTTTAAAAATTCTTTCACCATTGGAAAGCTACATTATCCTTGAGTAACATAAGCTTATTTTTTTAATTTGAAGCGGACGAAATCGCGAACAACAGCTAGTGTTTAAAACATTGACTAATACGTGTTCCAAATTAATGTTTTTTTTAATATAGTGCGAGACATTTAGATTTTATCTAGGATTTTAACAGAATAAGAGAGATGGTAGTATATTTTTGGACGCGCTTTGATAGTTGATATTGTGTTTGATGTTTTAATACAAAATATTGACTAAGACTTAGTCATCTTTGCTTCCTTGATAGATAATGTATTTGCATATGTTTCTCCGATAGCAAGTTTTTGCAATAAAACTTGTTTCTGTCGCTAAAAAATTTACCATTTGAATAAATTGTAAAACAGGATTCGGATCGTTGTTGCTCATTTATAAAAGTTGCGTTTTTTATATTCATTAGTCTTTTCACAAAATATGTTTCTGTCATTGATTTTAGTTAAAAACCAACATTTTTTTCTCCCAGTTTTTGAATCTACATCTTTCTCACTTCCGCAAAATGATATGGATAATATTTCATGCATGTGTTGATAAAATGTGAGTGTAAAATATAGTGATGACCGCAGAGTGGGCGTCAGATACGTACCTACAGACACGGGATGAACCGCTAACAAAGGCAGGCTACGTGCTTTGTGACAATATCCCTGTATGTCTACCATGTTTATTATAATACCTCTTTTAGTATAAATAGTTTTATAAGTCGAACCTGGATAAATGAGAGTCATTCTCTGGTCCCGACGAGCTACCTCCATAAGCGAGAAACTCGGATTAGAGAGAAACCTCTATAAGCTAGACAAATATCGCCGTCCACTGTTTTTGTTTCGACAGTGGAAACTCACGGTTTTACAGTCTTAACTCTTCCAAACATTGACGCTTTATGACACATTCTAAACACCGTTTATTGCGTCCAAGTTATTTCTGAGACGACCTACATCGGTGACGCCTGATATAATATTTAACACGCAAAGGTTTCAAGATAATGGGGTGCAGTGACCCGCTGTGTGCAAATTAACGGAACGGTATGCGATATTTCGCAAAACCACGCGAAATGTTACGCTGAAGACGTTACACTGCGAATTAGCCGCACTTTATGACTGTAACACATCGGCTTCATTAGACCGAGTTCGCGCAAAAAAAGGTGATTCTGCTTCGGTGTAAGTCCGTTTATGCGTGACATCGGTCTAATGAAGCCTTGGAGTAACGCGAAGATTGTTACTTCTGTCAAAGTCGTCATATGTTACCTTCATCTTGTATTCCCGTACACGCAACCGTTAAATGAACTGGCGCTTTGATGTACGACCGTTTGTTCGATTTGCTAAATTTAAATTCTTGTGAACAATCATGGTTATATTAAATTATACATTCATTGGGACCAATATGCACGCAAGAATTAAGTACTGTCGCTGGTCGCGGTCCTTCAGTTTACTCTGCCAACTTTTTTTACGTCTCGGTTTATGCCGTCTATCCATCGGAGCTTTGGAGATCGACTTCAACGACCTTTTCGAAGAATTAATCACTAAACTCTTATCTTTTCCACGTGGAAATTATAAAATAATCTTACCGTAAGAAGTCTAAACAGATAATGTGTGTTGAAGAATGAAAGCAATCATGAGTGTTTTATTCCAATTTGTATTTTAATACTACATTACACAAAGGTGATAATTGTGTTTCTTAATTAAGGCTTTAGTCGGCATCTCAATTAAGGCATTGTTTGTGTCATAACAGTGGTACTTGCCTGTCACAAGAGTTGCGAGGGTGAATGCACTTTGTAAAGTCACTTGTTAAATAATCCCCGTATTTGCATATCCTAAACGTTAACATGCATCCTACTATGAACCTTGTTACCTTGAAATTAGAATTATTTTTCTGAAACAAATCTAATAATTTTGTTGTTTTTTCTTTAACGAAAGGACATTCCTTAGCTAGCGGCTTTGCGTAACTTTGATGAATGAAATGAATATTTAAGCATTAGGTTTGCTTATTTGTTTTTACGTAAATGTCATAATTAATACAAAATGTTTTTAAGGGACACCTTATTTTTTTAAACCATCCATGTAATATTAACTAACTCATAGTACTTATTATCGTATCCTATATAAATGTTGAGCAAAAGCTCGCGTTTGCCAGTAAAAAGAGCGTATACTCATTTTTAAAATATCAGTGAATGCTCAAATATGCACTAACTAAAACAAAACAAGCGCTACAGTAAGAGACATGACAGTTCGGATGTCTAGTCTCGCTAAATTACACCGTACTCATGTGTATGAGCGTAAAATTGTTCGCGGGATGCGGAGGTCAATGACCCGATGAAAGGTGCTGCCAGGGCTTACAAACCTTGTTCAATGTTAAATGGCATTAAGACTTGACAGCTGTAATGACATTGTTTACATTACTGTAGGTTTGGATCTGACAACAATTGTACGTTGTAAAGTGAATTGATTATATCTTTCTCAAGATTTACCTCACTGTATTAAGTGTGCTCCAAAAGGTTGAGTACCCCTGCTTTAGTATCGCACGACAATCCCCGGTGACGAGTCCGCGACATGTGTCATGCTCATTCAGACATCGGGGGCCATTTGCATGTCATTCGAAATGAGACGTCGGCTAAAGGAAATTGTTTAATGCGATGCAATCTTTTTATTTTGTTCGGTATTGAGCAATCATTTGGAGCGATGCAACCGGTGTTTGTCTCATGTAGATCGAAACAGGAGTGAATTGGGCACGAGTTTGTAACGGTGATTTGGTAGTAACCATATTTAATAGAGCTTCTGTAGTTCTAGTACGCTAATGGTTGTCTCAAATTAAATTCATAAAAACAAAAAATACAGTCGAATCTAGCTAACCGAGAGTCCAAGGAATCGTGATATATGTCTCATTTATAGAAGTTTCTCTCTAAAGCGTTTATCTCGCTTATGGGTATAGCTCGTCGGGACCGGGCAATGATTCTCGCTTATAGAGGTTTCTTGCTTATCCAGGTTTGACTGTACTACTGATGTGGGCTATAATTAAAAAAAATATTTTGTAAAGTACGTATTTAGTTGCTGTAAAACTTAATTTAATCAAAAAACTTAAAATCCCAGAGTATACAACAATAAAGAGAATACAGTTAACTCCCACATTTAAGGTTATACAAATTCAATTAACTCTAACAATAATTTGGAATCACTTTGTTTCGGCTTGTATACAAACAATTATAGAGGCCACTTTTAAATCAAATTTTATAGCAATAGCTATTTCAATAAAACTTATCCATGGAATTACTTTCATTATGTGAAAACAATTTTTATATTACTTTCCAATTCTTTACGCTGCTGGAATGTCTATCGTATTTTTTCTTAATCTTTGATATGTGTTTGTAGAGAAATGTTTGAAATGTTTTTGGAAGATTTCACGTCATTAGTATATCATACTTAGTACATTGTGTGTCATATATCTAATTTATTACCCTGTCCTGTTACAGATGACAGCAGCAGGGAGGAAGTCACGTCGGAGCAGCAGGTATGCACGTTTTTGTCGTATTATCATTAACTTAAATTACTTTATTAACGTGCAAAAAACATAACACTAACGCCGACGCGACGTGTGGTCGTGTCGGTTCTTCTTTGACGTTGAAGAAATTGTTACTGAGATGAAGTAAAAAAAAGTGATTATTTTTTAAAGTTAAATTAAATATATTGCATATTCTGGACAATATATTTGTTGCAATTTATACTGTACATACATACATATTGAATACAGAAAGGAGTAAAGCAACGGTGAGCTGTCCGGCCGTGAAATACGAGCAGGAAAATTGTAACATCGCGGCCCACTTTCAACTGATTTAGTACCACCCAACCTGCCGCGATCCAAGGTTCTAAGGGCGGTTGTTTACTATGCAATTATAACAGCTATAGCTGCCACAGATTAGATACAGAGATATCGCTGGCCCTGCGTATCAGTGGCCCAATTAGGGAGTTATCAGATGCTCTGTGGAGATAGGAAGTTCTGTTGAGATAATTTCATATATCGCCTGCAATGAACGGCTTTATAACGTTCTAAGTGACGATTTCAGATGTAGAACAATATAACGATTGCGTAGAGACACTAAATTTCATATATTATGAAGCAGTTCCCATAGTGAGGATTTTACAAAACGACGCTATGTGACGGGCTGTAGATACCGTATGATTCTGAACGCGGGTGTTAAGTTTAATTTAGTTTATAGTTCGCTAAACCGCTATAAACATTAACGATCTAACATTGCTAATGCATGCATGTGTTAACTACTGCGGTTGCGTTGGCTGTAAACATAAATGGTTCCTTGTTAATTTCGATCTTTGTTTATTTTGAATAGATTCGATGTACAATTTATTACCCAACATGTTTACTGTAAACAAAATGTATTTCATCTTCAAATAGACTTTTCCGACTACGTCTTACATAAACTCTATCTTATTATTATTGTAAATGCGAAAGTTTTGATGGATGTTTGCTTGAAGGTATTTTTTAATTAATTGTAATCTAGCGATTGACCACGATCCCATCTGCTGATAGGTTGAGATGCGGTCGACGGTTAACGCTAGCTTATTAAATGCCTGTTCACCCTACTCTTGAAGGCACCAACGTTATAGCTGGACGGAAAAACTGACTCCGGAAAAATCTCCGGTGACTTCGAAAAGGCTTAACGGACTTGGTGAAATTTTGCATAAGTGTAGAATAAATTCTGGAAGAACATGAAGACTACTTACTTTGTTCTTTAGTTCAACGCAGACGGAGTCACTGGCGCCTACTAGTTTGCTATAGTGGTAGTATTGACAAAAAGAGTACATTAGTTTTTATCTATGTAGATCAAGATGGCCCTTGGCAGCTGCTACTTCCGCTATGTTACTGTTAATTTGTAATTTACCTAGTTAAACTGGCTTACTGTGTCAGTAGTAGCAAGTTTTGTGTGCCTCAGATTAGTATCATCATATTTTTTATTACGCATTAAATTGCTTTTCTCTCTAATTATAGAATATAAGGCAACTTTGTAAACATATTTGTTATGATATGTGTGAAGTCACACAAAAATACGCGCTAGTCGTGGAATTGCGGAAAATGGAGTCCATCATGGGATCTAAGTACACAACACTACTATGGAATTCTAAACCAATTTAATCGTATCTAATTGATGTTGGATCCATGAAATTATCCTTCCGTCTTAAATAACAAATTCAAAACACGTCGCTTAAGGTCCGGCATTAAATAAGGTGGGCAGGACATTAAGCTTTTAGTTGAGTCAAGCGGTGACAAATTTGTCTCTCGTGGGAAGGTCGTTTGGCGCGAACAAGTCGCTTCGACGGCAGTCTTTGCTCTTTTAAACATTTGCGTAGGACGATATAATTTATTGCTCTTATCTAATATGGTTTATTGTTTTATCATACTTTTAATGAATATAAACGATTTCATTTTAGAAGAAAACTTTATGTTTTGTGTGGTCTTGAGTTCAATTTTAATAGGCTTCTGTCCTATACATTTGTAGGTTTTTAATTCGACTAAAATGTTTACATTACTGTAAATCAAAGAAATAATCGATTAGCAAGTCAATTAAAATAATATCATAGATAACTATTTACATGACATATTCTATGAAGTGATTTTAACCACAAATATCAATATTTGTATACAATATCAAGTAGCCAGCTCAAGGATACTAGTGGTCTGGGTTCAATCACATCCAATGCGGTGAATGAAACAAAACCCTGTCGATTTGAAGTTACGTATTTCTCTTATATGTGCACGGAAAGCGAGGTCCTTTGTAATTTGTTAAGGTATTACTTGGAACAGGAATGCGAGGAAGCAGCTTCTACTAGTTGGTTTGCTTTTTACGCGAGTGCGAAGGGAAAGTGAATCGATTGGACTCTATTCCCCTGACGGTCTCCTAATGATGCAGGAAGCGAGAAATTCTAATAAAGTTTTTGTCAACGTGGTAGGTCTGTGGGAACTACATGCTGCTATAATTAAGTTACATATTTTTGTCGTATCTAGCTTTTAGAGTTAACCACCAATCAAACAAACTAGCAATTAAGGTAGTATTTTAAACTGGACCTAATGACTACCAAGTCGCTTTTGCTTGGATTAGATTAGTCCAGTAGCACTGATTACTAATGGAAAAGTGGTGCTTTTCTTAGTGATGTATAATAAAGTGTTTACGATACTAAAGTTAACGGGTACGTTAACATTAATCTCGGCTCATATTCAATGACACAATGAACGATGTATTATAGGAGAGTTTCACTTCATTACCGCCAAGTGATGCCGACTTTACCGTCAACTTATACCACCAACACATGCCGTCTTTTGCCGTCAAGTGATACGCCAGTATACCGTTATTATTGATAGTCGTATTTTAGTGTTTCAATTATCGTATACGATGTAGCTTTGTTGATTGCTTGCTTGTTATTATCTACATACATATACTACCGTAGTTTGCACTATATTTTTTTACTTTGTGTTGTGTTACATTTAACGTCGTTGATTCAGGGTCGATATTATCCATGTTTTACATGTGTTTGACCTGAACTTAGAACAGACTGTAAGAGAAAAAGTCGTACTCTTCCTTCAAAAGCCGGCAACTCATCTGCGGTTCCGCTGCTGCTGCAGATGTCCATCGTCCGTCGGACCAATTTATTTAGTTGACCCGCTGTTCGTTTGCCCCCTTCCTAAAAACAACTTGTTAATAAATTACCCTTTTTAGTTTTATAGTTTTTCTGGTTTAAAATAGCTCTGTAAATGTTATTTATTCGTCACATTAGTATGCCTAATGCATCAATTCGTTCCAAAGCTTTATTAGTTGATTAAACCTGACGTTCGACTGCAGAGTCATCAGCTCGCGACCACCTCGGCCACAGTTACGGGATAATCGAATGCAAAATTGTTTTATAATGTACGCACGTTGCTGTTGTAGCATATGATTAAATTGCTAGAGATAACGGCCTTTTGCATCACATTACCTTGGTACTTTCTTACTCAGTTTGTGTTACAAAATTTTGTAATTTTTTGCACTAGATTTAAAATGTAATTACTCCTGCCTACTTTCTTTATTACAATTAAATACATCGGGGGTTGTTAACACGTTGAATGTTCCATCTCTGGCTGAGTCTGATTAGTTCATTTTCAGACAATCAGTGTCTGGGAACGTGTTAAAAATACTTTTATTCTTTTCTCATACGAAGCCCTACCACAACGCTCTCACCGATCTGTCTGTTTGCGGTAACATATAGAATAATGCAATAGTTTCCTTTCTTTACGTAACATTCTATTGAGCAGATATTACCATTATTTTCCACCTTTGACACAGTGCGCAAGCTAGTGCGGTAATATCAGCGCATTGCATCCGCCACGCCGACTGCTTCCGGATTCTAATTGCTTCCGTTATAATGCGGCTACGGGTTCAAATCACATTTATGTGTCCGACTTTAAAATTTGGTACAACTAAGCACTTCGTGGTGTAGAGATTTAGGTGGCTATAAAGTTTAATCTCTAATCTCTAACAAAAGACGTTAAGTAAATAAGAACGTGTGCGCTATCATCAATTTAATTAATTGCTAGACGACACCTAGAGTTTTATATAAATAGTAATTAGTTATATTATGTATATTAGTCATTGTTTACATCAATTACCTTTTTGTTACTTCAATTCCGGTATGCGTAATGGGTACCACGGTTGGTTTACCGCGTCTGATTCCATTAATGTTTACTGACCGTTTTAGGGTTTGTGAGGTTGTAACCCGTCTGTCGATAGCCTCTGTATATACTGAGACTTTATTTATGTAAGATCGTAGATTCGTTTCCTCATTCGCCGAAACGAATTCGCCAGTTTTATTGCTCATAAAATAATTATATTCTAGTACGCGGGTCATTACGGTACGATGGTGTTTGTTACGTGGAAATTGCGACCATGGTTTACTAAATCTATTTGCGTTATAATAATGTAAACGAACTGTGTGAAGAATGTTTATTAGAAGTCCATAGAAATCTTCTACTGATAGATTTTCTTCTGCATTTGGTGTAGTATCGCAAGGGAATTGTTACATTTGCGGCCAGTAATTAGATCACGCCGCCACGCTTGGGGCGCTATTGAACTTGGCCGATAATCTACAACCCCTACCATTTGCTACAGTCTTAATTGAGACTAGAATATGCTCCAATAAGTTTACAAGCAGGTAGCAGATTGAACTGTGATTTGTTTTATTGAGAGATGCAGAGTTTATATCAGAAATTTTATATGAAAGATCTCCACCGTTTTTGTTTTCAATTTAAACCTAAAATCTATTTGTCTATAGTGGAATGATTGTTTATTATACAGGAAACTGTCGATCTTGATAGCACAGTCATCTCATGTCACACTATAAATAACAATCTTATCGCTTATCAAAATCAAGTCAAACACGATAAAGTGTAGATGGCGGTGGAATTTAATAGAATAGAAGGCAAGATGATTGCTAATGGATTCGAGTGTTCGGAGTAATAACGTTAACAGTTAGCCCTGTGCTTATGATAGGTTGTGGGAGAAAAACGGGCAAATCGGCTTTGAAATGATCGGGGACGTATATCATTTGGTTCATGGTAGGGGCTAGTAATACGAGTGCGGGCGCTCACTGCGGTCATGTCTCATTTGGCGGCCATGATTTATGAAGCGTAACCATTCCGCGGTACGATCTGATTCTCTGTTTTGTTCATTAATTCATGTAATTAGAAAACAAAAATCGAATTGGCTCGAAGTATGCTATTGCAAAAACTTGTTCCGATGTTTTATAGTTTTTGCTCGAACGATACAATGTTATTGTACGGTATGCTTTTTTTATAAGCTTCCAAAGCATTAGCATTGTAAATGTCTATTCAATGTTTCGTTAAGGAGATTGACCTAGCTTTACGCTAACTATACTACGGAAAAGCGGACTTCTTTGGTACAGTTTATTGATGTACCAATTGTTGATACTGATAGTATAATTGAGTAGGTACTTAAATTCAATCAACCACATTAACCTCGCCCTTGCGACTCCATTAAGCATTTAATAGTTAAACGATAAAATCTACGATAAGAAAGTAAATTATATCTATCTTGTATGTTCTATTTCCTAGCTGTTTGTCCCAGAAACCGTATTCATGATGGCAATAATGTACTTTTAATTGATGTTGAATATAAGAACATCATTACTAATGTTATTCAAATCAGCGATACAGTAACGGTAGAATTGTGAACTAGTGTATGCTGTCATAATTTTATTTTCAAGAATAATCCCACGATGTACGCTCCAAATGCTACGCTATTGTCCGGACCAAATGTTGTGGGACATATCTTGACCTTGTTCCGAATTTACTGTTTCAACTTCAAATTACGTTTCGGATAGATTTCGAATCTGGAAATCTAAGCGCCATTAAAATCTACTTATCTAAGTAATTAAAAATGTATTCAGATTGAAGAAACTAGTGCGTTTACTGATACAGTTCTATGAAGCATGTGAATATTTCTTTTCACCTTTTTATGTGAAAAATTTATATCGTAAACAAATGCGGTGAGTGAAATGATTTTATGTCCACTTTTGGGTGCAGCTCCATTTGACCGTTTAATTAAAAAAAAAAAACAGGTTCATGTTTGCGGAGACCTGTGCGACTCGTTTTTTATTGGTCGTGCAAGACTTGAATTTGGATCGATTATAAGATTTTTTTTTTTCATTTCACAAGAAAAACCTTCTTTATTATAGTAAGTGGTCCTCCTCCTAGTTTTGCTTATGTATGCTAAAAAAAACTATGACAACAAATACATTCATACCTCATCTGATAGAAACCGATCCAAACAAAACATTTAAGGTCAGTAGTCTTCAGTAGTTAATTAAAATAAAATAAAAATATGGACTGTGTAAAAACAAGCTCTTACGTTGTATTTAAAACTCGGCTTGTTTTATGAATTAGGTTATAAATAGATATTTTCCCGCCACTCATTGACACGATTTTGACGGCACAGAGTAAATAAATATAAAGTGCGCGTCCGCGGCGCGGGGCGGCGCGGCGTGCGCGCACGGTCAAGGCTAACCGCTCGCTTTTTATTGGCGCGCAAAAGTTCAGCGCCCTCTGTGCTGTGCAGTGACTTAATACTAAACATGACGGATATTGAACTAAAATCGATATTTGTCTTATTCGATTGGTAGAAAGCCTTTTCTCATTTTGTTACAATAAGTATTAATAAAGAATAACGCACTTTAGTTTTTATTTTTTGTATGCTGAATTAATTTCTATTTTTTTATTTTGTTTTTTTTTTTCGTAGATGTCTATGGGCGGTGGTCGCTTCGCTATTTCAGCGAGTTCGGGTGGCCGCTTGCTCGTTTGCCACTTGATAATATAAAAAAAAAAATTATGCACATATCGGGATTTTTACTATATTTTTACTAGAAACTAAAAAAAAAGCATACTACAGATTAATTTAGAAATAAATACCATACCTCGTGCATGGAGGCAGAATACACATATGGTCATAAAGATAGTCGGGCGCAAGTGTTAGATGTTGAGATGCCAACTAAGAGATTACTTATAGAATTATGCGGCCCCCATTATGGTAACAATATCCAGTTTTGTACAAAGATAAATACATTGTATTTGCATTTATAAGTTTCACTTTGATACAAGGAAAGCGTTGAACGATAGCCGATATGCGGGACGTTTTGTTAATTACAGGGTGTTTTAAATTTTCTTCTATACGTACGAGGTACGTTCGTGGCTCATCGGCATATTAGTATAGTGCAGTTTTCAATAAGGTAAAAAGTAGAAAATTGTGTTCAATAAATCTTTGCAGTGAACTCAATTCCTAATGCGATTAAATGTATAAAATGTCATAATCGAAGCATCAATTTGTATTAATGCTTAATAAATCGATAAGATTTCAGCGAAACAAAACTTCGGCATCGTTGTGTCGTTTATTAAAATATGATACTAATGGAGACCTTTGGCTTCGGCACAGTTAGATTCAAATCGAGGCCGCGTCTGAACATCGTGTTATTAACGGTGACCGCGCCCTCTGATGCATTCTGACGACAGGTTTGTCGGAAGATTACAAAATTATAAATATTCCATTATTTATTATTATGATTCAGATGTAACGAACACAACAAACACCGCAAGCAATGTTACAATGAAGTGTCTACCCGACCCTCTTACGGGTAAAAAACATCGTGATGCCTGCACATATCGGCGAAGAAATTCAAAGATATGTGTAAAGTCACGCAAAATACGCGCTAGTCGAGGAGTTGCGGAAAGTGGAGCTTATCATTGGTCGAACTACTAACTACTACTACTACAATGAATTGTATCAATTCAAAGATTTGTTAAGAAACTTCCTAGAACTTATAAGATGATTGACGTTCTTACAGTTATAATTTATAGTTATAATTAATATTTTGTTTTCTATTGATATGTTCTCATTGATATTACATGAACATCTATTAATATTGTATTGAAGTGTAGAGACAGATCTGCATGCGGTTTCCGCGGGCAGCCGTCCACGTGGCTAGACTCGTGGTAGATCGAATGACAAACCGCAAAGT
This sequence comes from Papilio dardanus tibullus, assembly GCA_013186455.1. Lineage (NCBI taxonomy): Eukaryota > Metazoa > Arthropoda > Insecta > Lepidoptera > Papilionidae > Papilio > Papilio dardanus. The sequence continues at coordinate 1,355,374 of QDHC01003552.1, read as the reverse complement.
CTGTTTCCTACTTTGCTCACTGTACCTGTATGTCTAGGGATTATTAATAAATACATTATTTTTGTATTGATTTTTATACAGGGACATCTATGTAACTTTAGAGCTCAGACACTTTGAAAGCTTTCTTTTGTGACTTCTAATTTACTAGCTCTATTTTATTGTACTAAAATGTGCCAGTTTGCACTATGGACGTCTTTGTATAAAATTATATTGCCATCTCTCTCCTTTTGTTTGAAGAAACAGAGATATCAATATGTCTCATTATAGACTGTTTTGGTGACATCAAGCGAGTATAATATCTCACTTGATAATTAGAACTCGCTTGATACGCGATTTCTACTCAAATAAAAAGAAGATAAATCTTTTTTACGCCTTGATGACTGCATTCCACATTTCTTACGACTCAATAGCAAACGAATAAAACACTTTTTTACTTTTAATTTAAAATGCAAATCTTCAGTATTATTTATAGCAAGTTTTAACGAGCAATGTGAAAATAGTTGATTTTTTTTAATTTGATTTGGAAGAAAAAATATACAATTAGCATTACTATGTCCGTATGTAGTCAAATATAATAAAAAGCGTGTTAATGAAGAGTGATTAACATTTATTAATTAACTCCTTAAACTATTAGTATGAACAATTGATTACAAATTGGTAATTGACTATAATGATTTAACTAATTGCTGCTAATATTAGCAGAAATCAATTGCCTTTACTGTCGTACTTATTTTATTAAATTCATCTCGTTTATTTGCATTTTACGTTGATAATTGTACTTCATAAAGTTTATGTACATATTGTAGTAATTAAGTTAAAACACATGGTCTAATTCATAGCATTTTAACCGACTTTGCTGTGTCCAATTTGAAATTATCCGCTTATTCTGATTTTGGAACCTGTTTTAAAGTAGTCACACGTAGATGTGGTCATATATGATTTGCGTTCATAATAATAATAACGTTAGAACCTCAACGTAACCGGTCATCCGTTGACGACATTGATTTGATACAAAACCGGTTTTCGGATGACCGTTAAAGTTCGTTCGCGTTCGGTTATTGGCGTTTATGTGATAATTTTGAATGTTCGGTTTTCGCGTCTCTATGATAACTAGCTTCTGTTGTGATTGGAGAAAGAGAAAGATATAGAACTGGCTTTAGCGTATACGGTTGAGGGACAAAAACGAATACGGAGAAAAGGACCACAGATCTATGTCACTGTCTTTGTCACGTTACATATATTTGGTATAAATTTGTCTCGATCGCTGTCAGTATGACATATGTCATGTCTCATCTGGTTCTTTTAATCTATGGTTGTGATATTTTTCTATTGGAATTTGAAATTCATTGTCATGTTTATTCGATTAATAATTGGGTTTCTAGGTCTTTAGATTTAATGAAATAATTTATAAGTATGGACATATCGATATTGGAGTATAATTCTTAGCGTGAATTTTTTTGACCCGATTTTTTAATCTTTTAATCTGACAGCTGTTTTGCATGTGTTTAAGTAAAGATAAGGGGGGTACATTCGCTACAAAGAGATTCCTTTACGAACGTCAAAAATCTATGGAACTATCAATGACGTTCGATATCTCACAATCGGTCAAATGCGCGCGCGCAGTTCACATCGCGCTGCGCCTAATTAAATCGTTTAAAATAGTAAAACTCGCATAAAGTGTAAACAAACCGTATAGTGATGTTCAAAATGTACTGTAAGTCTTCTGCTATTGTGGATTTTTAAAATAAGTAATTTAAACACAATCAAAAGTGCAAGTTTTGAGTGCGGTAGATTTCTGACCCGAAAACTAATAAATAAGGATAAGAAAATATAGTTCAGTGTATTTTTCAGTTGAATTAAACGTTGCTATAAGGCTGGCGAAGTGATAAATTGGTTATATACTTGTGCTCGTGTGTAAGATGTGCCGAAGTAATATGTGACGTTACACTTCGAATCCGCAAGTCATGTAGCCACTGAATCAATTTCTACAAGTACATTTATTATTTTCGGTCAAGCAGTTAACACTAGTCGTGGCGCAACGGCGACTGCAACGCTACTGTAACTTAGTGCGCGCCGAGGAACAGTGGTTCGAGCCCCAAGCAGTGTTGACTTTTTGTTAATGTTTGAAAAAAATTTTTGTGTTGTAAAATTTAAGTAGAATCTTTTTTATAATTATAATTATTTTTTTGCTTATAACAGATAGTCTATTGTACACTAATAAGGTTTTGAAGGAGCTAAATGTTATTGTTATTTTGTTTAGGTTTTCTTTATATAAACACATTTATTTTTGTTCTAAAATTGTCTTTCTTAGAAATTAAGATCACACTTTGTAACTAGTTTGATTATTAAATACACGGTAACTTTATAGTTGTAATTTCGTAATGGCTAAGTGCGCAGGATGTGGTAAATTTTTACCCACGACGGGGACAGATGTAATAACCTGCTGCAAATGCAACTTCCAGTACCATCGAGAATGTGGGCGCTTGGCTCGTTCTTACAAAGCAATACGCGAATGGGTATGCCCAGCGTGCTCATCCAAAAGTAACAGTACCCCACCAACCATCGAAAAGGAAAATACTGGTTCAGCGCATTCTTCCCCAGCCGACGCCGGGATCTTACAGGCGATCGAATCTACTGTGGCTCGGCAATTCGAGAAATTTGAAAATAAATTTGCTGACTTATCGAAAGATCTGGCATTGTTCCGTGAAATCGGTGAGAAAGTGGCAGCACTAACCAGTGTGTGCGAAGGCCTTCAAACTGAAATAAAGTCTAACAAAGATCTGTATCTGAAGCTAGAAGACGAAAATAAAGTGTTGAGATCGACGGTGCAGGATTTGTCCGCTAGACTTGCTCACGTGGAACAACAATCACGTCAAAATAATATTGAATTACAGGGGTTGCCTGAAAACAGATCCGAGAATTTAATCACTACTGTTGTCCAATTAAGTAACATCGTGTCTTCAAGTATAAACGAAAGCGATATTGTATCGGTGGTACGTACTAGGAAGGCAGATCAAAACAGCAACCGACCTCGAGCGGTAGTTGTCAAGTTGAGCAGCATCAAAGCCAGAGACAACTTGTTGGCATCGGTTGTCAAATTTAACAGAGTTAACAAAGACAGCAAATTGAATTCGAAGCATCTGGGTTACGGCGGTACGGTTAGTCCTGTTTACGTATCGGAGCATCTTTCACCAGCTAACAAAATACTTCACGCTGAAACGCGGAAAGTCGCTCGTGAAAAGGCCTACAAGTTCATTTGGGTACGTGACGGAAAAATCCTCGTGCGCAAAAACGAAGGGGCTCCTGCTAAACAAATTTGGAGTTTGGATTCATTGAACTCCCTTTAAACATAAATATTTGAAGTTTCAATGTCAAATTACTCAAACGACCCGCACAACCAAAGTGGCAATGGTAGTTCCTTGCACGATATTCTTACAGTATATTACCAGAACTTTAGAGGTATGCGTACCAAATTGCGAGATATACGTCTGTCAGCATCAACAAAGACATTTAATATAATAGCAGCGACGGAGACATGGCTTAACTCAGGAGTAGGCGACAGTGAAATATTTGGTTCTGAATATTGTGTATACCGGAGAGACAGAATCACTACTTCACTAGCGGGCAAAGAGGGTGGTGGTGTCCTTCTTGCGGTATCTTCAAATATAAAAAGTATGAGAATGTCTAACTGGGAAAGCGATGTAGAAGATTTGTGGATCCGCTTAAGCTTGTGCCACAATAAAGAAATGAAAAGCATTAATATAGGTATTGTGTATTTGCCTCCGCCGGTGCTTCAATCGACTTTAAATAACTTTCTGAGTAAAGTCACATGTATAATGGAAGAAACAGCCAATCCCACAATTCTTCTCGGGGATTTTAATTTGGGTTTCATCCAGTGGAGGACTGATTCGACTACTGAGATAAATGGACTGTCACCAAATAACTACCAAAACAACATGGGTTATGCCTTTATGGATTTTTTATCATTATGTGGTCTTAAACAATTTAATAACATTACTAACTGTAACAATAAAATACTAGATTTAATTTTATGCACCAGTAGCGTAGGTGGCTGTATTGTGAACAAATGTCTAGATCCTATCTCCAAGGTCGATGAACATCATCCTCCTATAGAAATTGCTTTTAAATTCATTAAATTCTCTGCATTGAAGCCTAAAGTGACCTCTAAGTTGAACTTCTTTAAAGCAGACTACAATAAAGTTGTTGAAAAATTGAAAATAATAGACTGGGCAGATATATTTAAGTCTTGTAGCTTGGACGTAAATCGAATGCTCTCTTTGTTTTACGACACTTTAAGTTCCATAATAAATTCAACAGTTCCAATTTCTTATCCTCGAAATGATAAATACCCTCCGTGGTTCAGTAAATCTCTAATTAAATCACTAAAAGAAAAAGAAAAATTACGGCGACGTGTCCAAACATATAAGAACCCTCGGGATGTGTATGAATTTAGGCTGTTGACTAAAAGAGTACGTTTCCTTATCAAGTCTAGCTACAAAAAGTATATATCGCAAGTAGAGGAAAGTATTCGTGTTAACCCTAAATGCTTTTGGTCATATTTAAAATCAATTAAGTCAACTACATCTGCCTTACCTCCTGAAATGGAACTTGATAATGTTACTGCGTCCTCGGGATTATATGTATGTGAATTATTTGCTAAACATTTCTCTTCCAATTTTACTCCGTCAACTGATAGTCCGATTCAAGATTTTACATTAAGCGAATGCGCATTTCCACAGAATATATTGACTTATTTAGAGTTCACAGAAACTGACGTCTTAACAGCTATTAAAAAATTAAATATTAATAAAGCATGCGGACCGGACGGGATACCGCCTTTTTTCATTGTAAGATGTGCTCATTACCTTGCACTCCCTCTAAAAATTATATTTAATGCCTCTTTATCCACTGGCACCTTTCCTGAACGATGGAAATTTGCAAATGTGGTACCTATATTCAAAAAAGGTGACCGCAAGAATGTAAAGGATTATCGCCCCGTGTCACTACTCTGTACACTCGCTAAACTCTTTGAATCTCTAGTAACTCCGGTTCTCACATCGCACTTGAACGTTGTCTTAGGACACCAACAACATGGCTTTTGTAAAAATAAATCCACCATGAGTAATCTAGTAACCTATATTAATGATGTGTCTTTCCATATAGATTCTAAACTACAGGTAGATGCAGTCTATACAGACTTTAGCAGCGCATTTGATAAGGTAGACCACGTCATTTTACTAAAGAAGTTGTCTAGCTATGGTGTGCATGGTGCAATATTAAAATGGTTTCGTTCTTATCTCAGCGACAGAAGACAGTGCGTTGTTTCAAGCGGATACAAATCGGAGCCGTTTGCAGTTGCGTCCGGTGTGCCACAAGGCTCACATTTAGGGCCTATACTATTTTTAGCTTTTGTAAATGACATCATAAATGTTATTAAAAATAGCAACTGCTCCATGTTTGCTGATGATATTAAAATTTATAAATGTGTACAGAGCTTAGTTGATGTTGGTTTACTCCAGGACGATATAAATGCTATTCAGAAATGGTGCGACTCAAACAGGATGGTTTTAAACGTCCAAAAATGTTTACATATAAAATTTACAAAAAAATCTCGGCCTTTACCTTCCTTCTATTCTGTAAAAAATGTGATTTTGCAAGAGGTTTCTACTGTACGCGATCTGGGGGTTCATTTGGACTCTAAGCTTTCATTTATAAATCATATCGACAACATTGTTGGCAAAGCAAACAGAACTCTAGGATTTATTAAAATGTGCTGTAGGGACTTCCAAACTGTTTTGCCACTAAAAATACTCTACAACGCATATGTCAGGAGCGCGCTCGAATACGCCTCTCCAGTTTGGAACCCAATGTATAAGAGTCATATAGATAGAATAGAAAGAGTTCAAAGAAGTTTCACAAGGTATGTAGCTTATAAAGATAAAACCTGTCCCCGCGACCTAGATTACGCCAACAGATTGGATCGCTTTAACATGACGTCTTTAATTCATCGTAGGACAATATCAGATATAATGTTATTATATAAAATTGTAAATGGTATGGTTATAGTCCCCGATTTAATTAGCGAAATTAAACTGGCAGTCCCTCGCAACGTATCTAAAAGAAGCAGCAGGAAAAGTGAATTGTTCAGGGTCCGCCGGTATCACTCGAACGTGGGTAAAAATGCACCTATCAATAGAATGTCATTTGAATTTAACAGATTAGCGGATGTAGACATTTTTTCGGACAGTCTTCCATCTTTCTTCAACAAATTAACTTTGAACGTGGTAAAATCACTAAAATAATATGTAAAAACATTTGATGTGTTTTATGTTTCCTTATGTTTTCTAAAATAATGATATATTTGGTCTGTTGCTATAGGGTTTGTTTTGTTTTTGTCATTTTCTGTTTTATTTTTGTCCTATTTTATCTCTACGAATGTTGTATTTACCTATAAGTGAAGTATGTTTGTATATTTAATTAAGAATTTGATTATGTAAAACCTGTACCATACTTTGTTGGTGAATCTTTAAATAAATAAATAAAAATAAATAAATAAAAATAAATAAATCTCACACGTGACAAGCACATGACTTATCGAATGTTGTTGTCAGTTTCATATATTTTTGTCGATTCCATCAGCGATATCGCCAATCGAAACGTACTTTGGGTAGACCCCAGTTCATTTAAATTGTATTCAAAATTGTTACAAAAAATAAATATCATTAGCGTGTTAGGAATTTTAAATTTAATTCCCAGGAAATAGCAAATAGATGGTCGGTAATTTTCTAGGGTGAGTGAAAATGACGGAAGAAAATTAATTATCTACAATGCTCCAGCTTGTATATCGAAGTCTTATAGTTAGATATTTTCTTCATAACATGATTTATAGCTTTTTAATTACTAACGACCCCGGATACAAGGAGATCTAAAGAAAAAAAATATTAAAGTGTAGGACTTAAGGATGTCCCAATGTTTACTAGTAATTATAATATACACAAAGGCAAGTATTTTAATTTTTATAACACATATAATTAACATTTATTACTTAGTTCTCCATTTCTCTGTTGTGACAGCAGCTTAGAAGAGCGTACTCCTCCCTCAAAGGCCGGCAACACATTTGTGGTTCCTCTGGCATTGCAGATGTCCGTGGGCGTCGGACCAATTAATTCAGTTGATCCGCTGCTCGTTTGACCCCTTCTCCTAAAAAAAAGCTTGGTATAGTTTTTATACGGCAAAATCTTTTATGTCTTTTGCAACGTTATGTCAAATCCTTAACCGATTAAAATATAGTCATGATTATGGTAAATTTGACTATATCATAAAATGTCTTAAATACGAACAATGTAAAAGGTCATGTACGACTCAAACCGCTTTATTCCGAAACGAGAATCAGCGTTATTACTGTCTTACTTTCTAAGTTTGGTACTGGTACATTCATAAAATATATTCTAAAATACAGAACATTCTTGTTCCTGGTACTTCTTATGATACTCGTACATAATTTGGTCTAATGAGGCCCCTGGTCTATCGTATCGTAAAATCGACGACTTATTGGTCCTCGTTTATCGCAGTACTTTATACATTTTTTCGGAATAAGGGGGATTCTGTACAAATATGTTTGCTTACCAGTATCTGCGGTCGTGTAACTTTCTATGCATGTGTAGTTCTATAAGGTAATACTGCGCTGTATTGGCATTTGCAGGTAGTGTAAGCACTTTCTATTAGGTCATTGTGTGTCGTCTCTTGTCGATCGTATCACAACGTATATCTATTTTCGTTCCTTTTGTCTATGCCACTATCGCAGAATCCGCTATCACGCACTATCCGCTGCCGAGATGTTCGTCTGAATCGATCGATGAAAATCTTTATTTATACGTGAGCGGACATGCTAGATTTATCTTTGCATATCCATTTTCCGCAACTGCGTGATTTGTGCGTGATTGTTGCGTGATTGCACATATCTTTGAATTTCTTCGCCGATACATGCAGGTTTCATCACGATGTTTTCCTTCACCGTAAGAGCGTCGGGTAAATATGTACATGTGAAAATCGAAAAACCCGTTGGTACATTGCGGGATTTAAACTCCGGACCTGCAGTTTACAAGTCAAGAACCAAACCCCTGAGCTACTGACGCTTTCAAGACTGATAATTACCAATGTTTTAATGAATGATAGACGAGCTATAATTTTAATCCCTGATAGACCATTCGGACAGTACGAAACGTAGGTAGTTTTTGTCAGCAATTTATAAGGATACATGAATAATTACTAGTATTGTGGCTCAGTACGCACGTGCATTAAAGTCAGGTGCATTCCTATTTTTATCTTAGCGTAAATTATTTTTTTGTTCTAGTACCAAATGTAACATCGACGGATCCACGTGCCTTCTTGGTAATCGTTGTTATTACACTTTTTGCGCGCCATGTTGTGTTCTAAAGACTATACGTAGGGTTGCCATGTAAGCGTTTTTAATCATAAATTAAATTAAAAATGCCCTTAGAAAATTATGAAAGAATACTTCGACCGTGTTTTTATCCTGTTTTATTACAAATAGAATGAAAAAATTATCAAACTCAACAGTTTAAACGTGAAACGAATCTCGTATACCTAAAATATTAATCAAATTATGGGCAGATTGCTTATATTTTATCTATTTCTCAGTGACGCTATTATTTCGGTCCTAGTATCTGTTTGTATCAACCCCGTGTAAAGGAGATGCGTCGGAATGTGGCCCGAGTCGTCCGCGGCCGGCTCGGCTCACCTGCGTCTTTGATGATACCCTGGTACATTCCGCTGTTTTTCATCTAATTACAAACACATACACGCCAATTCAATTACCGTCTGCTTGTCTATTTGTAGCGTTTAATTGATTTGCAATGCGTTTATACGGATACCATCCCCCTTCTATAAATATTTGCAAAGTGGCTGTTTTTATGCTTGTGACCTTTAAGTGACTTTGTTAGTTATCAGCTGTTCGTTATGTCCTTTTTAATGTGATGTATGGCATTTTACACCTGCGTTTTGGACATGTTTTGGAATTTCATTTTAATTACGCCTTTGTAATGCAATGATGTGGATGTGTTCGTTTTTATATTCTTAAGTAGTGCTTTCATTTAATTAACTATTATCTAGAGTTAATGTCAAGCAACAGACAATAAATCAAGCGGAGACAAGTGGTGCCCGAGCGTCTGACGCGTGCGCACGTCACACTTGGTCGCACGCACATTCTAAACGTTTTATCTGAAGACGGCCTACAATTACACTTGTTGAATGTTATTTAACTAGAGGAGAACTTTACTGGATTTAATTTTAATTTTTAGCTTACAAGTTTTGACGACTAAAATCGTTTTAAAAAGGTTTGTGTTGGCAAACCAATCCAATCCCTACATTCGTAGCACCGTAGAAGTCAACATTTAGTTGTTCCTGGTACTTATTCACCAATCTCTTACTTGTTTTGATAAAGTATTTGTGTTCTTCCTTACTAAATTCTAATGAAACTTGTATCTTTAGACTACAAGCTGACACGCTACAATCAGTTATGATTTAGACTCGAGTACTCGTAGTACGGTACACATCGTATCGCCGGAGGCAATCAGTGGCAGAAGAGAATTTATGGGCATCAGAAGCGTCCTATGTATGTCACAGTGGCGTATGGAGTAAAACTACGCGGCAAACTGACGATCGATTGACCCGAATTGTGCTCGATTCGATCGACCTGTTTACACAACAGGTTTATGTTCGCAATGTAATTGAAAATATATTTATGAAGATGTAGTTTATAATGTTAAGGAATGTGATAGATTTGATCCGACTTGTAGAAGCTTTGAATGTTCCTGAAATGCAGTTTTGCAAATGCAATAATAGTCCAACAGACTATTGTTTGAGACCATTCTAGGATGTCTTCGTGACTAACAGTTGTGTGATTAACACAATTTTTATCCTTTGTTGTAGCACGTTGTTTCAATTTTAGACCCTTATTTTTATGTAACGTTTGATGAGCGTTGAAAAAGGTAACGTGGTTCTATAAAAAAAAACAATAAAACTCATGAATATAATAGGATAATAACCGTGCTTAATATTTGAGCTAAAACACTTTCAGAACACCCGCGTCAAATTAAATTATACCTCTTAGATATAAACCAAGACGTGAGAATGTTTTTTTTTATTTGGCTTAAGGCTGCAACGAGATATTCAGAAATTGTAATTATTTACGGTCTATTGAGGATGCTTTAGTAGTTTGATTTTTTTTATTTAATGAATTTAAACCATATAAAACTTATGAAAAAAAAATGAAATATATTTATTGCCGGAGACAAAATTACAATAGGTTATGGACAATCTTAAAATAATCTGTGAGGTTTATCGCCGTTTTAGAGTCATTTTTTAACTGGCACAGCCGTGTTGTGGAACACTCTGTCCTCAGCGATATTTCCAAACGGTTACGACTTAGGGGCCTTCAAAAAAAGAGCGTACTCCTCCCTCAAAGGCTGGCAACACATCTGTAGTTCCTCTGGCGTTGCAGATGTCCATGGGCGTTGGACCAATTACTTTAGTCGATCCGCTGCTCGTTTGCCCCCTTCTCCTATAAAAAGGGGCGACAATTTAAACTAAGGCAATGTTTCAACCACTTTGAGTGCTGACTTTAATGTTATTTTGTTTGTAGAAAATATTGTTAATTCATAACGAATGAAGTTTTGTTTTTTTGAACGACGAATGAATTTTAACGAATGTCAATTGCTAAAATTTTCTCTTGGGTATTTTTGACCATCAGATATGAGAATTTGAAAATTGTCTTTTGATCAGAAATATGTTGTTATTAATTATTTTTGACTTGCTCAAAATTTTCATTACTAATAAATGTTATTGAAACGTTGCTGAATTTGATAACTTTGTTATCATTTCAATGTCATTGACCTTTGCACGTAATATATGCGATAATCAATTTTGTTGTTTCACGTAATCTTTTGTTGCATGTTGTTCATACGATAGTTATCATTGAAAGGATATGACCCAAGAAAAACTACTCATTTCCATAATTTACTTAATTTTATAATTGACTCCCGCCACTTGAAAGCACAAATTCCACTGTCAAGGTTGTCAATATTTTATCGTTAACAAGAAAGTTTAAAAAAAAAGTAAGAGTGCAATTACCTCTTCTGCCACCTGTCAGGATGTAACGGCACTGCCAATGACGTGCGGGAGCCGCGACCCTCTTCAGCTTCGCTAAATCGAATTCTTTCACCAAATTACTTTCCATATTTATTGTTGATCTCGAGCGAAACTCTCGCCTCGACCGGTAACAACTGGGTTAGCGGGACACGCGAATATTGACGCTACTGAACTTATGCCCTAGCAAGGTCTGTGGAGCACTGGCATGTCCTTATTAGACTTACGTCAACCTACTGGTTTAATTCCAACTTTAAAAATGTATATATGTACTAGCTGTTGTGCACGACTTCGTCCGCGTGGAATAAAATAATATAGCCTATGTTACTCGGGGATAATGTAGCTTTCTAATGGTGAAAGAATTTTGGAAATCGGTTCTTGAGTTATACTCGTATCAATACATACAAAAATACAATGTTTCTCTCTTTATATTATTAGTATAGATTTGAAGGGAAAAACAAACAATTCTTCCTTTATATATTCAAACCTGGATAAGCGAGAGTCCGAGGGACCGCGATGTTTGTCTCGCTTATAGAGGTTGCTCGCTTATCCAGTTTTGACTGTAGATGTATGTCATGGTGACAGTGATGCACCGGTCACAATCCATCGCTCGGTCCTCCCATGTTTCCGTCGTTTTGTCACGCGTCTCTTTCAGTGATCACACGTTTGCGTGTCGTTAGTACCGTCCATATACAATATAGATACATTTTATTAACAATACGAACAAACCTATTTACAAATTAATTACTGTTGTACTTAAATTTTCTCTTCCTAATAATATTAAGATTCTACAAACAACATTTTTATATCTATACTACAATACAATATATTATACAAGGGACAGATTTGTATTTTGTATGTATTGACTCAAGAATTACTGGCCCGATTTCAAAAATTCTTTCACCATTAGAAAGCTACATTATCCCCGAGTAACATAAAAAACTAACTAACTAGGGTGACATGATGACCCGAAGTGGGCCTTGGCCTCCGACAAGAAACCTCTCCAAACTTGGCGATCCCGCGCCATTCCAACTCCATCGCGGACGTGGAGCTCCCTTATGTCTCTTTCAGCCTCATCGATCCAGCGATACCTGGGTCGGCCAACCGGGCGCCGACCACTCGGCCTTCCTAAATATGCGCGTTTTACACTCCGATCATCATCCAATCCTTTCTAGGTGGCCGAGCCAGCGGAGTCTGTGAGTCTTTTTGTCTCTCCAATGAGATAAAAACACACACTTTTGTTCTCTCCGAGTAACATAGATAATATTTTTTAATTCCACACGGACAACGTCGCGTACAACAGCTTGTCTATTATAATTGTATGCACAAATTTCTCTCTCATTGTTGAACATTCTCTTTATCTCGGCTTAGTTGTAAGAAGCACATACGAAAGTAAAATTGATAATAGTCTAAACGGCAAATTGATTTTCTTTTTACTCGCGCGTAGTGTAAGTAACAATCTATACGTTTAATGATGAGTAATCAAATCAGATGTTTTTATTTGGAGAGTGATTGATGTTGCGGACGCTAGTGACGGGTGAAAACAGGTTAAGGGGTAAAACATGATGTACACTTAATGCTATAATATCAATTTTTATAGCTACCACACTTTAGCATTTTTTTATATATTATGAAGTGGCAAACGAGCAACAACGACCTCGCTGAAATAGCGAAGTGACCGCTTACCACAGACATTTGCAATTACAGATGCGTTGTAATATTATTTTTAGCTATAACAATGCTAAAACTCGGTTTTTAATCACTCGCGTGATGGTTAAAGTGGTGGCTTTATTATAGTATTAGAAGAACTAGTATGTCAATAAAAATTACTTAGACGTGTATGTAAATATTCATTTTAAATTCCTAGTAGATATTTCATACCTCTATAAACTACAGTTATATATACTAAAATTATAAAGAGAGAAGCTTTGTATTTTTGTTTGTATTGAAATAACTCAAGAACTACTGGGGCGATTTCAAAAATTCTTTGACCATTAGAAAGCTACATTATCCCAGAGTAACATAGGCTATATTTTTTAATTCCACGCGGACCAAGTCGCACACAACAGCTAGTTGTCTATAAATTTATTAAAAGGTTTCTGAGACATTATACACTAATTAATTAAACACATTGTCTATAGCATAAACATCGCAAGCTGTAAATATCTATTAGTGTGCTCGCAGCATTATTTTATTTTCAAGGTGCTCAGATTGTGTAGGAACTTTAGATGTTGAAGATTGATGCAAACGTTTTTGCGACACGGCGCAGGGTTGAGAAGAAAGTAATTGAGTTCCACTATACTATGTACAATGTTTACATTGTTCATAGACGAACTATGAAAGCATTTAGGAATGTGCGATTTAATTACTATAGTTGATTTATTTTCTTCACCCATGAAGGTAGTGTGCTAAGTTGAATCAAATCTCTAACTAAAGCAGTGACCCTGTGGCCTCATTAGACTGAATTCGCGATAAAAACGGAGATTTCGCTTCAGCGTAAGGCCTTGCGTGACATCGGTATAATGAAGCCGTAGGGCTATAACAACTAGATTAAAAGGTTGTTAAAAAACAATTGTAATAAAATTGACTGCATATTTTTTAATATTCAATCAATAAAGGAAACACAAACTGTACGAGTGCCTTCATTTCTTTTAAGCCTTGTTCCCACCAGGATAGTATTGTCGAGTAGTTAGTAACAAGTATCCGAACAAAGGATTTACTAATCTACTCTACTAAAATGTTGCTGTTCGGACACGTTTTGTTACTAAATTACTCTTCTAAAATACTGTCCTAAAGCCTTGTTCGCACCAGAATTGTATTTTAGTCGAGTAGCAAGTAGCATTTATCCGAACAAAGGATTTATTACTGTTCGGACTCGTTTAAGCCTAAACCTACGCACTAGCGTAGTAATTTAGTAACTAAACGTGTCCGAACAGCAACATTTTAGTAGAATAGATTAGTAAATCCTTTTTTCGGATACTTGCTACTTGTTACTCGACCAAAATACTATCCTAGTGCGTACAGGGCTTTACGTGCTTAGTAAATTTGACACATATAGCATTGTAACCTTTGACTCGCATTAAAATATTTGGCGTGCGGCGGCCGCAGACAATACACGATGAGCTACATGTAGAAATTGTTTCGAAAGTTCACGTTTTAAAATTATTACATCGCTATTCCAATGGTCCTTATGTATTTGCTTTCGAAGCTGACTTATTGTTCAATTTGCCGGATAATAGGCCCACTCGACCTAAAGCCTTGTACGCACCAGGATAGTATTTTAGTCGAGTAGCAAGTAGCAAGTATCCGGACAAAGGATTTTCTACTCTACTCTACTAAAATGTTGCTGTTCGGACACGTTTAGTTACTAAAAAGCCTAGTGCGTAGGCTTAAACGAGTCCGAGTAGTAGTAAATCCTTTGTTCAAATAAATGCTACTTGCTACTCGACTGAAATAATATCCTGGTGCGAACAAGGCTTAACTTATTGTTCAATTTGCCGGATAACAGGCGCCCACACGACCTAATATAGATTCGACTATATAATGTGCAACGTTTTTGTTAATAGTTTTTAATGTATGTACTGTAAGTATATTATGTAAGAGGATTATCTAAGTTTCCATGTCTTCTAGGTTAGGTTTTCTAATGTCAAAAGAGTTTTTTTTAATAACTCTATATTCATTTGTAACCCCATTCACACGCGCGCTAAAAAGCATTGATATAGAACAAATGTATTTCCATGTTCATATAGCGGCGCTTTTAAACTTTTATAGCGCAGTGTTGGATATTGAGCGATGGACGAACGAAACAAGTCATTTTACAACGATCGTATGAGCTAAGGCGTTAAAAAGGTGTCCGTGTGGACGCAGGCTTATAGTTTGAGTTTAAGAAAAGATAGTGAAAGTCGCACTACAATTAATAGTATAGTATTCAATACCACCTAATGTCTTGTCAGGTCGATAATCGATACCAAATTCAACAATCGACTCGAAAGTTTTTAATTATCACGACCAATTTAATCATTGTAATATGAATCGCTAATGAGAAATGTAATAATTGTTATACAGTTTCAAATCAAGTTACAACTAACTATGTAACATGTTACGATTACTAACATGCTTTAAGCCGGCTACAGACGCTCAGTTTTAACTGTACAGTTAAACTGCGCAGTTATAACTGACGTGTGTAGGAAACTGAGAACTGTTCTGGCGGGCTACCTAAAGTAACTTTTCGATTGGCGATATCGCCGACGGAATCGATGAAAATGTATAAAACTGACATTAACATTCGATAAGTCATGTGATTGTGACGCGTGAAATATCGAACGTCATTGTCAGTTTCATACATTTTTGACGTACACTATGTAGTGCTACGAACCGAACGTACTTTGACCCCCCTGTTCGACTTTGAAAGTCAAATTGATGTGTGTACGTCAATTTTAACTGAACAGTTAAAACTGTACAGTTACAAAACTGAACGTGTGTTGCCGGCATTATGAACATGAAAATGTGCAACGTAACAAATGAATATTGTTAATAAACTTTCTTCTTCATTTAGATTGAAGTTTAATTTAGCCTACGGGCTATCATTACAGGATATAACGTTCACTTGATAACGGATGTGAAATTTTAATTATTAGCTTTTAGCATGTCTTTGTTGTGATAGTGATTATTTCATAATTTAACTACATCTTATAGAATACAAGAATGTTTAGATAAAGGTAGCTGTTGTTCGCAACTTCGTTCACTGGGAATTAAAAAATAATAGAGGTGTAGCTTTCCAACAGTGAAAGATTTTTTGGAATCATCCAACTAGTTTTTGAATTATTTCAATAGATACAAAAATACAAATCTTTCAGTACTCAAACTAACATGTTGTATTTAAATGCTTGATATTAAAAAAAAACTTTTTACACTTATTTCCCAGCCGGCAAGAATCTACCATAATTCTATATTTACATAACTAGTTAATCTGATTAAAACTTTTTTTTTTGTTTTAGTCAACTTAAACAGTTTTTAAACACCCTCTATATTACGCAACTGTCGCCCACGTGTGAATTAACTTCCTTAAAGTTGTCAGTAAATGAGTAGTTTTAGACATCACTAAGTCTCAATTAGTTTTTAATAATACAAGGAAGTGATGACATAATTGTTTAACTTGTGAAGGCCACAAATGAAAAAAAAATCACTTTACAAAAAAGTCTCCACTAGGCGATGGCACTTAAGCCTTGTACACACTAGGATAGTATTTTAGGTGAGTAGCAAGTAGCAAATATCCGAACAAAGGATTTACTAATCTATTCTACTAAAATATTGCTGTTCGGACACGTTTAGTTACTAAATTACTACCCTAGTGCTTAGGTTTAGACTTAAACGAGCCCGAACAGTAGCAAATCCTTTGTTCGGATAAATTCTACTTGCTACTCAACTAAAATACTATCCTGGTGCGAACAAGGCTTTAAAGAACTTTTAGGAAGAAAACCCCAACAAACTATTTTTTTTAAATAATATTAGAGCATCATGTATAACCATAGATATGCTATACATTACTGTTTTTTATCTTAACTGTACATTGTTGTAAACTAGGATGATACAAATTGGCAATCTTTTGTGGGTAATAAACGCAAATTGTATCTGATTTATTCACATTTATTACATTGCTTGTGGTAACTTGTAATAAGAAACTTACGTGCGTGTTACAATCGTAACACGTAAAAAGTAGGAAAAAAAATAGATTTTTTTACTAATAAATTAGGGTCTGTACCAATTAAGTACTTAATATTTAAATGATAACCCCCTTATTCTGAAAAAAATGTATAAAGTATTGCGATAAACGAGGATCGATAAGTCGTCGATTATAGTCTGGAGGACACTCGGAACTATATAGACCAGGGGTCTCATTGGACCTAATTATGTACGATAAGAATAAGGACGACAGTAACAAGGATGTTCTGTATTTTGGAATAAATTTTATGAATGTACCAGTACCAAACGTAGAAAGTACAACAGTTATAACGCTGATTCTCGTTCCGGAATAAAGCGGTTCGTGTTCACGGCCAAGATGCGGGCAACCCTGCAGCGCCGCGGAGCATGCTGCGGGAGGCGACGAGACTTCACTTACCGAGCGGCCTCGGATGCATTCGCTCGACGTATAATTTAAACATTGTATTTCTCCAATAAACCATTCACAAAATAAACCGTGTTTGGTCTTAACAATAAGTATATAAATTACTGGCTGTTGTGCGCGACTTCGTTCGCGTGAATTAAAATAATGTAGTCTATGTTACTCGGAGATAATGTAGCTTACTAATGGTGAAAGAATTTTTCAAATCGGCCCAGTAGTTCTTGAATTATTTCAATACATACAAAAATACAAAGTTTCTCTCTTTATAATATTAGTATAGATTAAAAGTGTTTTTGCCAATATTTTGAAATAATAATTAAAATTTAATCTTACTTTTTTCATTTCCTTTTATGTAAAGCTTTCTTAAAAGCTATCGTTCGACTTCCAAACTCAAATTAGCCGCGAACTTTTTGCGCGTGTTTGTTTTTTTTTTTAATCGATATAAGCGAAAGGCAACTCTTGCTTTCTAACCTTAAATGTGATAGACATTTTATTTATCAGGTACGAATTAATTGTAGATGGTGGGCGGTACGCAACGACTGTGGGAACGTCAACCGCCCACGGACCACGGATTATACAGGTGTAGGTAAATGTTGATACGAGTAATTCATTTAAAAATATCATCGTCTAGTATTGTAATTTTATTGTGATAGGCATTTGTTTCATGATTTTTAATAAACGTACTCGTAATTAAGAAAAAAATATTTAGTGTATGCTTACAGCTCACAGTCTATTTACAGCTTATTCCTTTTGTTTGCATTAATTTAAACTAACGGTTAGAGATAAACAGGATATATGAAAATTATGAATCTATTTCGTACTACAACAATATCTTTAAAAGTAGTGCCTCATTAATGTGACCAGGCGTCCCGTTTTCAAAGGGACTATTAGAAGCGTGAGTCCCGTTGTCCCCGAAAGAATTACGCGAACGCCAAATTGACCCGTTTTCTGAAACCGCGCGAAAATGTGAGTAATTTATCTTGACTTATGAAGATATGACTTGTTTTATGAAGCATTGCTACTGTACACCAAATCTAGTCATATGACGATAGCGCGAGCTCGAGTTGACTAATTTGTCAGATTTTTGGTTCGCCCAGATTTTACGATTTACGTTACGATATGTGTTCTATTTTTTTTGTCTGAAAATGCGTTTTACTTAACTGAACTTTTCGTTCCAACTTTTTCAAAATAAATAACTGAAAACACACTGTCCCATTTGGAGTCCAAAAAAATGGCCACGTTACTCATTGTATGATATTTACCCATTTGACAGCGATTGAAGCAGCTTGATTATTTCAATAGGACTTAGCTGTGCAATTCGACCTCTGTTGATATAACCTTCTTTGTTACTATTATTTGGTATAACCAGTACGAGACCGTTCCTCTTGTCGTTACATAATCGTTATAGATCTGTCATTTGCATAACGATCATCTCCATCTAGATAGGAACGTTGCGAAATACCGTTGTTCGAGATATCCTTTGTTGTTTTGTCGATAACGAAGTTGGATATTATGATATAACGATGTTAAGTAATATTGACGAAAGATTTAAGATTATAAATATACTTTATTTATTTAAAACGGCTAAAAACTCACATGTAATTTTCGGTGACGGTACCGACTAGTTTCGGACTCTTCGAGAGTCCATCGTTAGGGCGAGTGCTTATTTTTGCGCTCAAAGCGATTCAATAGCGAACACCAAAAATGTATGGAACTGACAATGGCGTTTGATATCTCACACGTGACAAGCCCATGATTTATCGACATTATTGTCGCCAGTCGAAAGATACTTTGGGTAGGCCTGCCTGTGTGCTTGAAATAAAAAAACTTATTTTAATATATATTTTTGCGATCACTAACTTTTATTGATAGTTGTTAGAAAAAATATGCAATCATTAAAGCGATTAGCTAAAATTTTATTCACTTTTAAGATTGACGTGATTCGAAAGTTTGTAAAAAAATATGAGAATAAGTAAATATGAAATGTGTTACTTTTGCATCAAAGTGTAATTACCAACGTTATCTTGTTTAGAGATTTATTCAAATTGCATATTTATGAAAACGCTGAATCATAGTTATTTAAAATAACATTAATCTAAGCTTGAGTTCCCACTACGGGAACACGCTTACTAAAACATATTTCCATCTCAGTTTATTCAAGGAGAATGAGAAGGACGACAATATATTTTTACACTAGTGTTTCGACCGTGGAAACTGTGTATACGCGTGCGAGTAAAAATACTATTTGTAATTAACGCGAGTAAGTAATTAATCATAGTAAAAGCTTTTGTGAGTGAACATTAAAATTACCAGTAAAATTGGGATTTTACTTAGTCATTCGTTTACACTTGTGTTAAAAAAAGTTAAGTAAATTTATCCTAAAAAAAACTGTTTATTTTGTAAGCTGATATTTGGGTTTAAAATAAAAAAAACTTTTAAATATTTACAACTCGTAACATTTATATTATCAAAACTCTAAAAATGTTACCTAAGTGTTTGTCAATATTAAATTCACAATTTATAGTATTGATATATTGTGAAAATGTAAATTTAAGTTGTACGTTTAACCCCGGAAAACTGACCGATAAAATTATGGCTTGTATAATATCTACTTCTACACTCTAGAACAAGCTTTCAGTGGCGAAGCGTCCATACAACACGATTCCTACCGGCTTCCCTTCGGCTTACCTTTTCAGATACTAATATATAAAACTACTATTCTACGTTGTCTAAGTATTGCAAAAGATTTAGTTACATTGCGGGTTTTATACAAAACATTCTTTAATATGCGTTACAAAACACGCAATAACGGATCATCATTTTACAATCGTAATACGCGTGCCGAGGTAGTAGGAGGCGGGGGAACTCGGTCTAAATATTGGGACTTTAAATTATTAAAATGTAAAAAAATCCTAAAGGATACACATTGGCAACCTCTCTACGATATAACACCTTATTTGTTGGTAGTTAAGGTTGAGTTTGGCTTGAAGCTTTCCACTTCGAAATAAGCCGAATTCTTACGGCTTCTAATGCTTATTTCTTGTGTGTTAAGGTTTACTTTTGCGTGAAGTTTTCGACCAATCAGAGTATTGTTTTGCGACATGCAGGCCGGTCATACGATTGTTTTTTATTGTTACTTACGCGCGTATTTGCAACCGTAAGGATCTTAATAACGTGAGTGTATATTTACTAATAATAATGTCTCACGGAAGCTTAAACATTGAAATAGTGATATTTTATTTGCTATGTGTTGTGTTTAAGAAGTATATTGTGTTTCTTTCATCGTAAAGGTTTGTTTGTTTGTTTCTTTTTGTTTCACGTAGGCTAGACTGTTAGGTGAGAAATGGCGGAATTAGTACAAATAGGTTGTTGTTTTACAGATTACCTATAAAATTAGTTAACTTCGTTCTCAAAACAATCTTTCGAAACTATAAAATATATCATTAACGGTGGACGGGCTCGCCCCGATATTAAAATTGATTATAGACGTTATAAACTGTAAACAACGCAACGTAAACACCATAGTCCATACAAAACATTTCGCCGTAGTTTTGGAAAGGTGAACTAACACACACTAATTTAAGGAATGTAATTTATTTTTGACAAGATATGACATTGTGAAAATTCACGCGTTAGACGTTTTTTTGGTCCGGCTTTACCTTTCTTTTTTTTCACCCCACGCCACTGCAAGCTTTCTATAATCATTTTTCCTAGAATTTAATGAGTGCCATGTACACAACAAGTTTATGCAACCACCTGTCTTAAAGAAGTTATAAGCAACCACAAGTTTAACTGGTTCCCAACGATGTCACCTCAAAGGTCGTAAGAATGTCTTGTAATTTACCTATCAGTTGGCTACCCTCCAAAACAACGTGAGAATCTCAAAGGAGAAATGTGTCGTCGGAAATAATGTTTTAAATTCGCACGCACCTCGTAGTATTAAGCAAATAGTTCCCATAATCATGTCTTAATTAAAATGCCCTTTCTCGTAACTAATTCTATTATTCACAATGTTGGAATTCAATGCTTTCACTAAGATTCTAATTAAAGCTTAGTTGTTAAACTTAATTTGTAATCAAACTGCCTATAAATTTCGAAAACCCAGCGTTTAAACGATTATGTAGATTTAACGATAGTTAAGAATCTCTTAGCGATAATTTAATGATTATGCGGTAGTAATTGTCTTGATAAATCCTCTTTGTTAATTTAATACACTCCTTATCGTAGTCTCACACTCCCTTGCATTCTATTATGCACTCGCTCCGGCTCGGGAGTTCCCGTCTCAAATGAAGTCGCTGAGAGATTGTTCCTTTTGTTATTTGGCTTTTGTTGTGACGTCAGACATTTCCTTCAAGCTTCATTTTATAGACTGACAATATTGTCTATTATTTTTAGTACCTATGTATTTAAATGTAATGAAATTATGTGTTTTCGCAACAATTTTTGGGTTTCATTTGAGCTGAGTTGTAAAGAGTTGCTAAAACTTTCATTATAAAGTTTTCCTTGTCGTCATTGTAAATAAATGTAGACTATACAACGATTGTGACTATTACCAAAGCGCATAATCCGTTGCGTCACAAGAATTGCATCGCAGAGAGAGCGTTTCACCTTTGTACTAACAACGGACAGACGACGTCGCACGCACTAAGCTCTCGTTATCTGTCTTTGTTTGCACTATTTATAAAACTAGCTAAGTTATAAGCGACAGCGAGTTATCAATTTAAACGAAGCACGTAGCAATGGTCACCAGCGTTATATTCTTTCCACGAAGGCTACTAAAGTCTTTACCTCGCACAGCCGGGTTGTGGAACACTTTGTTCTCAGCGGTATTTCCAAACGGTAACGATTTAGGGGCCTTCAAGAAAAGAGCCTACTCCTTCCCCAAAGGCTGGCAACACATCTGTCAACAACAATCCTCTGACGTTGTAGCCGTCCATGGGCGACGGATCAATTAATTTAGTTGATCCGCTGCTCGTTCGACCTTTCTCCTATAAAAAAAGTTATTTTTTAAACTGTAAAAATACTTAGAAGTCTATTCTTGGATTTTGAGACCAAGTGTGATTGTTGCTTAGTTATCAAGAGGATGTTTTGTGACCAAAGTCTAAGTTACATACTTTAAACGAAAGTTCAGTAACGTAGGTGGAATATTGAGACACTGCTAGGGTACTTTTATTGCAATGTATATTAAAATAAGGAAGTCGCCAGCGTGGTCAAAGATCATGGGGTTTATATAGCCCTACTATAAATAGTACTACTGCATTAAATTAATAATATTATAGTTCACGTGTTTTCATTGGCTCCTATCTATACTAATATTATAAAGAGAGAAACTTTGTATTTTTGTATGTATTGAAATAACTCAAGAACTACTGGGCCGATTGCAAAAATTCTTTAGCCATTAGAAAGCTACATTATCACCGAGTAACATGGCCTATATTATTAATTTCCACGCATACAAAGTCGCGTACTACAGCTAATAATTTATTAACCTAAACAAAACATTTATAAAAAAATGTAAACCTTTGAAATCCTTATAGGGCATAGATATATGTCAACAGTAAGTTTTACACGGCTCGGAATTATATAGAACATATTATCTTAGTGTTTTTTAAATTAGGGCTAAAACGAGTTCGGGATAAAAAAGGAGATTTTCCTTCCGCGTAAGGGCGTTTTTATCGTGACATCGGTCTAATGAAGCCCAAGGTTATGAAAATGAATTAAGAAACAAAAGAACTCCGTTTCATTCATGTACTACAATATTGTCTGTCTGTACATCTGTGTAATGGACTTGTATGTGTCGTAATTCTTCATAACGATGTTTACACGATAATTGTGTGAGGCGAAGCGAGCGACAATTCGATTAAATTGGTTCAGTACTTGTTGATATCTACAGGATGTTCGATACACGAAAATACATACTTTTTATCACTTAATTATTTTTCCAACGTAATTCCCCTTGTTCAATTCAAATGTAGTTTTTGTTGTTTTTGCCTGTTACATCCGATAATGATTGTCAATATACATACCTAAAGTTTACGGTTTTATTTCATACGAAATGTGTTCTACGTCATTATTTTTTTCTGATTTTTCCTTTAAATTCAAGGAATTAAATATAAAGAAGTTGGTCGAGTTTTATTTCTTATGTATTGGGCTAAATTGAATTAAAGTAAAATTGGAAAAGGAGCATCCTGTATAATTGTACTTCAAGGGTCTCATTGATTGAGGCGGACGGGCGACAAATCAAATTAATTAGTCGAGCTTCTTGCGAGAAGTTACGATGTGTTGTTAGTATTTTCTTACAACATAAGTTGCCAGTTTTATTTGTTCTTTTGTATAGATTCAAAGTAAACTTAATTAACACTCAAAAATAGAGCAAAATAGAAAAAAACTATCACAGTTCTTTACCAATTTGATAGTACGAATTGGAACACTCGTCCTCTATATATTTTTTCAGGCTCTTGTAAGCATTATTTGAAAGGAAACTTTTGTATCCATTTCTTCAAGTATCTAGCATTCTTTTACAGGAATATTCAAGCGTTCTATTTTACTTTTATCCAAAGCTTTAAGGCAGAATTCGACCAAAGGAATGTTGGTATATTTGGGGCAATATTTTGGCAGCTAGTGTAGGTTACGTAAACACAGTCGTTTGTGCTACTTTTCGGATATTTTAGTAAATGAAGATACATAAATGTTACAGTCACTGGCGCCAAAGGAATTGTAGCAGCATACAGTGATCTCAAAGCGAAGCCATTTTGATGGCATTGATAAACTATTATTTTGTCTGCTGCTTGATTTTGTAACGCGGAAACGGCAATAGAAGGGGATGCTTATCGTAGGCTTATGGAAAAATTCAAAACAAATGCTCTAAATGTTCGCGTATATTTTAGGAAGTTTACAAGACTTTCTCTTTATGAGTTACTAGCAGTTGCCCGCGACTTCGTCCGCGTGGTGCTTAAAATATTAACAGGATACAATTTACTTTCTACTATTATTTCAACAACATACAGGATTTTCGAAGTTTCTCCCTGGGGCTCACCGACTGTTACAAGGTGAAATCTCGGCGAATCTTAACTTCCGATAGCTCATCGAGTCTAAGGCAAAGGTAGCTGCTAGCAAGCTCTAAGTCATTACCCAGGTACGGCGGGACTTCACACCGCGACAGCTTGTGATTCTGTACATAGCACATATCTGGCCGTGTGTGGAATACTGCTGTCACATCTGGGCAGGTGCATCCAAATACCAACTCGCACCCCTGGATTCAGTGGAGAGACGGGCCAAAAAGTTAATCGTTGACCAAGAACTAAATTTAGTCAATATATTAAGCACAGGCGTAAAGTGGCGTAAAGTGGCCAGTCTCTCGGTGTTCTACCGGCTACTTATTGGAGGGTGTGCGCAGGAATTACATGAAATAATTCACCATCACCATTCTGCCGTCGGACGTTCAGCCGTACGACAGGAATCTGAACACTGAACCTACGCTACTTAGATGATGCATCTAAGTAACGTAGGTATCAACCTACATTGTGAAAACGCAACTTTAAACGCTGCTCGCCAAACTGTTAGTATTTAAAACGGAACACTGTCGAAATTTTTAACCATTTTTTTTCCGATTTGATGTAAGGTCCAAAGGTTTTGTTATATTTTACGAAATTAAAAAATCATGTCTAGAACAAAAGTTATAGACATTAGCTTATAACAGTAATAATGAATGCTTCGAAATGAACCACTTCGGATTGGAAAAAAAATTATATTTACGTGTTATGTACTGCATTAACTAAATTAAATATCAGAATGTTGTAATTCTTTTGCAGTTTTTCCCACGCCCGGCTCGTGGAATGATTTTTCGGTTACCTTTATAACTTGTGTTCGTGATATCTTCTAAACTATTCGTCACATTTAAATACGGTTAAGGACGATTTTAATCTACATTAAATTCTCCTGATAACAAACACATTTATTTGGATAAGGATTAATATTTAAACTAAAAAAATAACGCGGCAAATTAAGTGCATATTTTAATTGATTTTTATAAAACAAAAAGTGATTATTGTGAGAAAACCGTAAAAGATAAACATATGCTATCGCTGACTTTTTTGTAGAACTTTTTTAGATCTACAAATGTCTCGTACATCATTTTTATATAACTCGAGCGGTTTAGTCAGCGTAAGCCAATGAAAAGGAAAATTTAATGAAACTTTGCGACAGGGTCCAGAAATGCGCTGTTTATTCCTATTTCCTAATCTTTTCTAAAAATAAATTATAGCCTATGTTAGACACAAAGAACGTAGCTTTCTAATTTTTTCTGAAAGAATTTTCGAAATCCGTTCAGTAGATTTTGAGTTATTTCAATACAAACAAAAATACAAAAATACAAAAATACAAAGTTTCTCTCTTTATAATATTAGTATAGATTAAAAGATTTTTGGCCGTAAAATGATCTTTAATTGGATGAAAGACAGTAATCAAGAACGATTATAATTTTACAAGCCAAAGTGATCACTTTATTGAAATCCAACGAAGAGTTATAATTGCTAATATAAAATCTTAAGCCTTAAACTTCTGTATTTTATCTTAATGGTGCAAACAATTCTATTGTAAAATAACTTTCTCTCTATCCCTTTACCGTGTCAGGGGTCATTTGGGCACCGTGTTTGTATAACACTGGCTAACAGCCTCAGAGAGGCTATCTACAATCTCATCTTGACACTGTTCGGAGTGCGGTGAAGCACGCAATGCTTCGTTAGTAGTTTGTTTTAAAGTGTTCTGTGTAACACATATAACAGTTTCTGTAGAATGATAATGGCGTAAAACCGGCTCCAGACGCTCAGTTTTAACTATACAGTTGGACTGCGCAGTGAAAACTGACGTGTGTGGACTAAACTAAGAAGTGTACAGTTCGATTGTGCAGTTCAGTGTGCAGTACGTCAGTTAAAAATCTGAAGGTAGCTTAAGGAACAGTGTTGGAATTATTAATGAAATAAAAGTAGTACCAATTAATGTGTATCCTGTCCTATGAAATAACCTTGATGATGATTAAGATCCGGTAATTAAACTTATTCAAGCTAAAGTAAAGCGATTGTAACGACTCAATTTGTCAAGATATGTTGTATGATATAACGGTTTAAATGAATAAACCTCACCGGTCGTTATTTCCGTAAACATTCTCGTATAATATCAAATCTATTCGCGTAGCATAATTTCTTCCCACGGCCATTTGTTTCACATACGTGCTTTGCGTGCGGTTGCTATCATCAAAGCTTTGGCACTGATATGGAATAATAAACTTTATCACATCACAGTAAAATATAAATCGCAACGAGCGCATCTTTACGATGCGCTGACCATCTTACTCACTATCAAGGTAATTTATACTTTACTACTTACGTAATAGAGTTTTAAATTGTGTATTTAAGGATGATAGCTTCCGCGGCACAATCATAAGCACAATGAGTGTTAAACAGCAATGTTTTTACGAGCATTAGTGTCGCATCTATCATTCTAAGTACAGTAAGAAGTAACGTAAGGACGCAGATGATGTTAAATTATTTCTATGCTGTAATATCCGCCTTCATGCATTATTACATTGATTTTTAATATTCAGATTAGCAAAGGAGATTTTTGAGGTCTGAACTTTTGATAGCAAGAGTAGGGTGATTAGGGATTTAATAAGCTGGCGCATCTTTCGTCCACATCACCAGCTATCAGATGGGATTTGTGGTCAAGCGCTAGTTAATAAGAAATAAAAAAAAAACATGGGAAAATCGGCTTTGGTAAATAAACAATAAACATGGGTAGGTAACTGATTTCTTACTAAGCTTTGAAAGCTTGTTCGAGGACGTCATAACGAGCTAGAATAGTCGTGAAATATTTGCTCTGATTGTTAGATATTATCTCATTGCGCTATAAACAATATCTCAACAACTATACCCTTCTATTATCCTAACAATCAGTTATCGTTGTAGTTTGTTAAGGATGGTCATACACTGGGGCGATCTTGGAATTCATCGTCCCCACCGAGGGGCGCGGAGCCTACCCCCTGAGGGGTGACTAGGCAGAATTCAATCTTAGAAAATAAGTTTGCCTTCGTACAAACAAAAGACACAAAATGTTAGACATTTAGACTCCGGCGTGGTTTCAATAATGTAATTTGCTTTTATTGAAAGTTATAGGAAGATAATTTCCTGTCAAATCATACTACTTCCGTTCGATTACCGCTCTAGTGTGTAAACACCTTGCGTATCGGATGTTGTTGTTATGGCTTTGTTGGTTACGCAACGTGCTGCAACACAAATGTACTCAATATTGCACGTGATTTGCATACAATGCCTCTTATCAGTTGCCATAGCAGTTCTGCCGATCTCCCTACTGCCCCGTGCAAACTCTGACCGTAAATAGAATATTATCATTTTCTAAACTTGTTTTGACCGTCTTTTGTTTTATTGGAAACATTTGAATAGCGCTTATTACTCCATTCTGGGTCTTTATAGTAATGCATTCATTTTTATAACCCAATAGTGTACATTTTAGTGCTAAGCCAAATGTTCTTGTTTTGGATCTACTAGTAATTACTCTGCAAATTCCGAACCTGTGATGGAAGAGCTTTTAATTTGTTATTCATGCTGTTCTGGTACCTATATTTTGAGCTAGAAATGAGGTCTTTAAAATTTATTTGTAAACCATTACGACGAAAAATTTTAAGGGTTTGTGGTTGTTTTGTAATGTAAGTTTTCGGCAGTATTACAATTAATCAGGTGGTGTAAGTTGTTACAAAAGAGTAGTGTAATGGGGTGTGCAGTGTTGCGTTGCCGTACAGGCGCGGCGCGAGGTCGCTTGCCCAACATACAATGCCGTACCCCTGTTCCGTTCATCTGATAGTCACGCGGGGTGCTTCTTTTGACCGATACAGATGTATTGAAATAAATTAAAAGCAGCAATAGGTTATTTGAAACACTACAATATTCGATTGATTGTACTTCTTGATACAGTTGTGTGTAGACACACTCTCCTGTAATTTAAGACAAAGATTGAAATGTTTCTTTGTGTTGTTCCAGATGGTGGTGAACCTAGCGCTGGTTATCTACCACGCGCTGGACTACACGCACGCGGAGGACGAGGAGCGGCTCATCTCGCCGGACCTCGAGGGCCTCATCACCGATATGACGGCATGTGATGCCGGTAAGACCTAATAAAACATAAGAGATAGCTCTATTCAGATGATCTTCCTTTTTCCTCGGCCAGTGGCTTTCAGCTGTTCTTACGCGGTTATAGGTCTGGAAAAAGGGTCTCCACAGTTATGATTCCGCAGGTTTGAAATTTTAAGATTTTCTTCTTCGATTTCGCTTCATTACGTTATCGCTTCTTAAACGTAAAGGTGCTTTGTCTACATTAAACATTTCATTCATTACAAGTTAAATTTCAGTAACAGTCAGTGGTCCACTTTTACATTACCTAATATCTAAATGCTATTACACAGTCGTAGATCATCATTAGTGTGGTAAATATTTAAGCCGTCCATTTCTGTCAGTGGTCGGTCCAAAGTTGGCAGGATTTGTCGTAACGAGAGCTCCCAGTGACCGGATTAGCTGTTGCAAAGATGACACGTCTCGCCATTTTTGAAGATAGGCTCACTTTTATATTAGCATAAAACGTTTTATGTTAATTTGTTTCCTATTTCTCGGAAAATATTGATACTTTCCAACCAGAAATAAAGTTTTCATTTGCTATTTTGTTGTCGAATTTTAATTGTCTAGCTGTTCCATATATTCACCATTCTACGAACTTATTCAGAAGAATCCAAGTAGATCTTCCAACACGTACAAGTCTGAACTAGTGGTTTAGACGTTTGAGTAAAACATCGAAAGTGATGTCCCGTGTTTCGCTTGATAAAAAATGCGCAATGAAAGTGAAACTTTTGACAATGTTCAAACCAAATTCGTGATAATAAGCAATAGAAAGGGTATTGAAAGAAATGTAGCGGGCGGTGAATAGCCCTTGTGGTTAGAGATATAGCACCTACAGAGAGTGCGCGTTTCTCCAATTGAACTTTCCCCTCGCTGACCTTTCGCCAGATCACGTTATTTGTCGCAAACGCTGCGTCTGTGTGACGGATATAAATCTGCACTAGCTACCGTTGAAAATTAAATTTACAAATCTTGTTAGACGGAGCCATGTATTTATCGTTAGTTTAGAAAAGAGTGTGATATGGAAGAAAATACTGAGAACTGGTAAAATATCTTTTGGAAATTTGGAGACAAAATTGTGAATTCTGAAGAAAGGATGTAGTTCATATGACGTTGTTTCTCTTAAACTCTTAACGTCAAAATTATCAATGTGGAAGAACAATGTTCAATACAATAATCCATTGGATTTAATGATATAATTTTACATTTTAAAGTCCAAATTTCATATTGATATCTGAACTGATAAAAATAAATATCTTGTGACATCATTTGCTATACGATTTACGTTCTTCCGATTTTTGTACGCAACACAATTTATGTGATTACGAAGATTTTTCTTCTCTTGAAGATTTTTGGCATTTTCTGTTTCTGTTATGTCGATTAATTTGAAAACCTTTGAGCGGAGCTTTTTGGTCACTTTGTGTTATTTATTGGGTATACTACTTTCTATGAATTATAACCGGGATTAACAAATTAATTGTTTTTCCCTTTCACCATTTAAGTTATGTTTTCGATATTCCAGAATTGATAGTGTTTTTTGTAAGTTATGGGCGCCGATGATTGCGTATAATTGGAATCTTGGATTTATTTGTCCCATGCTGAGATCTGAATGGGAAGGCGTGCGTCGCCGGTTACTAAGAACTTTCGTTTACAGTTAAGGTTACGATAGATGTGAAGACTTCGATGATCATGTTTTGACCCTTGATCTTTGCTTTAGGAAATGTATTCTTAATTAAATGTAAATTAATTAAATACAAGTTTTATTGTCATTACTGTTTTGATCTAAGTTTATAGACGTATTATTAGTAGTCATTACATTTGTATGTAGCACATCTCTTAGATCTTTTTCAAGATCTAAGGGAGCTCTACGTCCGCGATTGGGTCGGGATGGCGCGGGATCGCCAAGTATGGAAGGATCTCTTGTCGGAGGCCAAGGCCCACTTCGGGTCATGTTACCTTAATTAGTTACTTTGTGATGCACATCGGTTGTTGAATCATAATTATAAATACTTAATAATGCATTTATCTGCAACTAAATGACCCGAAATGTTTGTGAATAACAATTGTTGGCATTATCAGATTCTCAATGGCTAGATTAAGTACCTTTTAATTAGTATACTCAGCTAGAAAAATGTTATTAGAAAATGAAATTTTATAATTACTACTTACAACCCACAACTACAAATTAAGTTACAAGAGATCGGGTCGCTAGGGAAAGAACAATTGCGGGAAAAGTACGCATATATTATTCATCTCTAGAATTATATGATTCAAACTTATAGACCGCTCGTGGTTAGCGGTCCATTGCTGCTGATGGAAAGCGAGCAGTGTTGTATCCCCAGCATCTCTACGTCCGGACAATACCTAAAATTGTATTGTGCCCAACGGTTTGTATGAAATTTCAAGCTTCTATAAAGCATGGATGTTACTATAGTCCTGATTTGCACTCTTCACAGCTTCTGGCTATATTATTCTTTTGCACGTTCCCTGTATTAAGTCTTAATTTCTGGTCCAAGAAAATTTAAGAAGATTAATATTTCTGATATAAATCTAAAGAAACTTACCTTCATAGATATGTAGTCGATAATAAATGGGCTTGTAATTTTACTTAAGTTTAAGTTAAACGTGTTAAGTTGTCGCAAAAGCTACTTCGTTTACGTTTAATGTCAGAATTGTTAAATGCCTTGCGGATAGAATAATAATTTTCACTTTCTATTAACATTTAACAGTATATTAAAGTAGCAAATAAATTTAAAACAACTTGGAAGTACAAGATTACGTTCAGACTTTTTGTATTTTACATTGAAATATGTCGAAGGTGAAAATTATGAAGACGAACTCAAAAAGTCGAGGATTATTACAAGGTCGAAAAAGGCAAGTCAAATGTTACTTAACAATTTAAATTGAATATTCAAAAATATGTTAATAAACAATAGGTCTTTAACATGAAAATTAGAAACTCTTTGAGTACAAAGTACAGTCGCAACCAGAAATCTCATAATGCAATGAACCTTTGTACAGGTTAAATGTTTTAGAAATCTAAAATCATTCCAACGTTATAGCAAAGCTTTGTTTGTAATTTAGTAATAAAGGAAATATAATAAATAGACTCAGAGGTCCTCATAATGTACACTTTCTCTTATATTCGCATTATTTGTGAAGTTAGAGGCGTTGTTATTCGAGTTTATACCGCAGTAAAGCTGTTAGCACATTGCCTGACCTCCGCCGACACCGACACAAGCGCCACCCATCGTTTAACAATGAAATAGTTGATTTTCCACACCTGCATTTCACCTCCCACCTTTGTCATATGCTTACAGTCACGCGCAAAACACTTTAGGAAATGTGTTGCACATTTGTTATCTAACATACATAATGGAACGTTTAGCACTATTCAGAATATTTTAAACGCAATCAAATCCTCACACAAATGTAAGTCCATTTGTCAAGCACTTATTATCATAATTTGTCTTCATTCTTATGATAGGAATATCGTTTCTTATTGTCACAAAATCTAATTGTATATATGTAGTTCGACCCATGATGGGCTCCATTTTCCGCAACTCCATGATTAGGGGGTTATTTAGCGTGACTTCACACATATCTTTGAATTTCTTCGCCGATATGTGCGGGTTGCATCACGCATCCTCCAAATATAATTTATTTTATTTATATTTGTTTAACTATTGTGCGTGCGATAGTACATTAGTATAATCGTATTTTCTACGTTTCTCTATAAAGTTTTTTATAGTCGTTCTGCTTTGTAATCGAGTTGTAATCTCGCGACTCGTTTACGGGTTTCCTTGTTCAAGAAATGCGACAAGCCGACAGACGAACAGTGTCCGATTTATAGCTTTATAATAGAACTGCAACGGAAGACGTGCCGTTTTGTGAAGCTGTACATCGTAACACCTGCTCCACGTGTAACGTAATACAATCATGTAATGTGATTAGTTTGTAGAAATCATGAAATTGATTAGAACATTAAGATCGAGTTTTCATAAGCGATTAATTGTTAACGACTTCAAATAGTCACTTCAAAACACTTTTAGGCAAAGAATAGTGCAGAATACGTTTATAATTTTGAGAAATGAAAGCAGAAGAGTCAATTATTTGTATTCGGTATAATTCAAAGCAAAATAGTTATCTCGTTCCGCTTGATAACCAATATAAGAAGATGCAATTGCAAATTCATTTGTGTTTCTGATGAAAGGCAATGTTCCTTGAATAGACAAAAAACATGCACAAAGTTACCTTTGACATTGTCTGTAATAAAATGTAATTAATAATAATGGTGTTTTAGAGTTACATAGTTTTGGAAATTGGTGACAAAAATTTCGTTGCGAGTCTTTGCACGTCATGAGAAGTCGGAAGATGATTGTTCTGAATTTTTTTATTAATAAATAATACAAGTGTTAAAGTACGTTACTTAAAAAAATCACTTTGCGTGTCTATTTTAATGCAATTGAAAATCAATTACAAAGGAACAATAAGAGAGAGTAAGATTTTTATCGCAAATTCATTTTAGGGCATCGCACATGATGGTAATGCGGGTCAATCTGACAAGCAGGTGATCGAATCTATAGTTAGTAAGGTCATTACGTTCTCCATTAGACGATACGATACATTATTTTTTAAAGACGTCATGATCAAAAATGTAAGTCCGAAATTTCTTTGAAAATGAGCCTTTGATGATCTATTACAATTATGGTGTGTGGTTATCAGTTATCAGTACCAATCTGTTCGGATTTTTCTAATATTTTTATTGAATGATCTGATTTAGAAGGTCCATTATATTGAGGAATTTTAGAACTACGTCTCTATGTAAAATGTTTCCTTGATAACATGTCTAGTTCAATATCATTACATCTCTGTTGACATTATCTCTGTTGATCCAACGTTTCATGGTCGATGGTACATTTATTTAGAAACTTATATCACAGAAGTACGATATAAGGAACATACTGGCATACGATGAACCATAGCCACAATCGCAATACCTTAGAAAATAAAAACGAGAAGAAAGTGCGTTGCTTTTATCATCGCCGCCTTTATTCGCAGATCTAAAGAATGGCCGCGATGTTCCCACGCCTTTCTTGGCCGAACCTCTGTTCGCCCTGAGCTATTCGTATGGAAATACTGACACAGATCATAATCTGTGTGTGCCTAAAATAGAAATGATCATCTGCTTTTTTATTACTTTAAGTGGAACCGGTTCCTCGTATTAACGTCTAATTTTAACAGCTTTAGTCTGTTACGTGTTTCAAAGATTATTGGTAATTTTATGTTACTCGCGCTTGCATTTTATTGCGATTGGTAGGCACTAGGTAATGATTTTCCTAAGTAAAGCTGAGACAAGCTAATGGATTGAGAAACTATCGAAACTCGCTCCAAAACTTTGATGCACTTTGAAATTCTGCAGCAGCATATTCCCGTATAAGTATGAATATGTCAGATTTATTAGTTACCAAAGATAGCTTGAAAGTTTTGTCTTATTCCTAACATATTATGTGGTATAGTTAAATAAATTCCACCTCTAATACTTTAAATTAGAGATTGTAGTTATTTGAATGTATGGCAATAAAGTGAACGCTTTGCTATCTATGGAGTGAGTGTAAATTCTATAAAGACCGATGTAAATACAAAACGCCAAACTGTCTGGTATAACATTGTAAGTTAAACATCTGTCCAGATAAGTAATCTATTGGTCTTTTACTGAAATGTTATGTATTTATTTGGATAGATTGTATCGTAATTTTAATCGTTTTCACATTTAGAATTTATCTTGATGTATAAATTAAGTGGAAACATTCAATGAAGACTTTGAATTACAGTTTTAAAAGAAAATTGAAAATTATGGTGTGACGTGTTGTAAGGCAGATCAATACTGAATCGAAGGTGCTCTGTAGTATATTAACACGTTGAGCGCGGCGCCGAATCTACTGTCCTTTCCGTTCAGCCGGCAGCCGGCGAACGATACAATGTTGTATGCTTTCGCATACAGGAGATTACTTACAAGAAATTACTTTAGTACGAATGAGACAAGGAGTTCTTCTTTGTCGCGCGCCAGCAAAACGAAAATTCTAGTGCCGGTCCCCAGAGACCGGCGCTGGGCCCCACGTATTAACTGTATTTGAATTAGATTTAACAATGCTTTTCTGAAAGATATTACTATTGTAATTGACAATCTTTGTTCGTAGATATGATTTTATATGTTAATCTCCTTCGATTACAGTTTAATGAAAACCTTTCAAGTTTCCACTTCCTCTGTTATGTATTGATGAAAACGCCCAGGGGACGACAAATTGACTTTTAAACTGTTTCCGATGTTAGTGCATTGTCGTTGTGCGTACTGGCCATTAATCTTAAGTCTTTTCTCTTCCGTATATAAGAACTTTTTGCTATTATTGATTTAATTTACACTATCTATCGTTTCATCGCTTTCAATTGAATTATAAGTTTGGTTTTGAAAAGTTGGAAAGTTAATAATGCAATCACATTCAGCGCAGTTCTAAGTGATAATCTATGGCGTTTTCTTAGTCACTGTTAACTTTGAGTGTATCTAATAAGAGTATCGTAAATAGTTATTTGTATTGTTAACACAAATATTCACTGTTGTATCGATATCTGAGATATTTTTCGATCAAACGTATCATATGTTATATAGTTGAGAAAGATTGTCTAAGTTTCCCTGCCCTAGATATCGATAAAATTGCGATACTTATCTATATAAGCGTTCAGTGCATCACTAGTTGTGTGCAGATGATTGATGCATGCACGTAATTCGCGGGAAATGCGTGTATCCAACATCTGTGTACTCTCACTTACATTATCCATGTTATTCTTTTATAATCTCTACTTTTACTTTTTCATTCCTTTGAATTGATTGATTGATATTTCTCTCTGTATCTATTGGTTTAAATGAGTTGCGACCATTAGGAACAAAGGCAGCTAATCTAGACCTTTTTAATTATTGCCAAAGTGCAGTAGTCACTCAAATTATCTAATTTAGCGACATCATATTGGGCGCTTACACGTTTTCCACCTACTCTTATAAATGATCGTACTACATGCATGAAAAGCTGTTAATGTAAAGCTTTAGTTAATCAATGCTTGTGTAATGACACAATGTCTTCGAATCGTGCCAGTTTCGTCACGTCAGTGTGTCAGACTGTGAAGAATGCGGCGCGTGGCTGCGCTCGTGGGCGTCTTTGTTCCGACTGCTGTCTGATCAAGTATTAATTTGTTATCCAAATCTAGGTGACGTTGTTGATTTTAATGATTTGCATCGTTAATTGCTATTATCGCTTGATTATATATTTAATGATATTTGTTAGTGCTAAGCATTTAGTATGAATATTTGGCACTTGAGTCCAATATAACAAAATATAGGTAAAAAATAATTGTTAAGAGTTCTCACGCACACAGTATTTCCGTTCTTTTAGTTATGGAAATAAATTAAATTACGCAATTTTAAAGATTTAAATTTGGTTATAGTTAATACAACGTAAAATAATAATATTTTTGTCAACGTTTAATGCTAGTCTACATAAAATATATTTTCCATATATCAGTATAAGCCAAGACCAGATATTGCACTCAATATCGTCTGGGTGGTATAGAAATTGATCGTGAGTAAAAGTTACAATTTAAAAGGTTCTCTTCGAGAGTGTCATTATTCAAGCAGATACAATTGATCGGCTGCTATAGATTAAACGTTAACTTGTAATATATTAATATTAAGCATGTTTTATTATTAATTTTGAATCAAAATTATTGTACTTTCGCCAACAGTTAAGCATCGTATTGAAGTATTAAATAAACGGGCATATAAATAAATTGCACGCTGTGTAATCCACGTCGTTTAAGATTATTTATTATACTTAATTTTTATTTGTGTTCATCTTGACATCTTTTTCAAATATGAATTTTGCGAAGTTATAATTCAAAGGTACAACTCAAAATGCGCATGACTTACTTATTGATAAATCTTCCTGTATCGAAAGCAAATAATACTTTATTTTTGCTGTATTCTTGTAGAAAGTAAATATATTTGCACAAAAAGTGCTCAAGTATTCTTGCAAAAACTATTTTGTTTGTACAAATAAAACAATTAATATTTTTCTTCTACACTTTACCATCTTGTTTTGTGGTAAACACACTTATATTTCACAACAATTTATGCAAGAATATATGAAAATTTATATATGTAAATATTAGTAAAATACTTAACTTATTCTCCGTTATGTTTGGACTTTGTAAAACATAATGTATTATTTATGTTTAAAGTTATAAGTCATTGTCTGTGCAGAACTGTGCACTGCACTTGTGCTAATGTTCTGTTTGCGTTAACTGTTCGATAGTCATTAACATAATGCGTAACCTCTAATTAGGTTCCGTTAGGTGTCGAGACATCTCTGAGAAAACATCACAATCGACTCGACCAACGGTTCATACCGCAACGGTTATGAAAGTCCCACGATATCCAGCTATCTTTTAACTTATTGGAGTAAAGAAAACTCTTGTAACCGTGGAATATCACTTCGTGACAAATTGACGCATTAGTGTCTTTGTTTTTTCATTGAGGATGAGAGAGACACGAGTGTCTTCTTCAACCAACTTCCTAATGACGCAAAACCAAGGAAGCTATTTTTTTTTCAATATGTTTAGGCGTATTTGTGAGTGTATGTTGCAAAACGCTTTAGACATTGTAAATACAAAGTACCAGGCGATCATGACTAAGTACAGCTAGTCATAGTCGATTAGGCATTTCGCAGCCAGTAGGAAGACGGCGGCGCGTTGACGCCGGCGCCTACCACGTGTCCATTGTAGTACGATGTACTCACTTTGACCATTGTGAATGTATTGTTTACGATGTCTTGAGTAGTATTACATTATAAGTGATTTACATGTTATTCATTTTAAACAAGATAGTTGAAATCTGAAGAGTTAAATGATAGAATTGAAGAGGCCAATTTCTAGTCCTCTTTCCCTTCGTACTATTTTCTCATAGGAATTGAAGAAAGGGATTAGGCAGATGACGATCTATTACAATACGTCTATGAGCAGTGGTCAGTTCGCTATTTTGGCGAAATCAGTTGTCAACTTTTTGTTAAACAACTATAATAAATAATGGAATAGAATATGAAACTTAATTGATATTCTTATAGCGTTTTAAACATGGTTTAAGAATAGTTAAATTGAGACAATGTTGTAAGTTCATTGGCAGTGGTTGCGCGATCGGTGCGCGACGCGAGCATGCGCGGCTGATCCGTGACCAATGTCAAGTATGAAGCTAACGCCCCCTATTGACAGATCGTGTAAATGTTCGCTTGCGCAATCTCATGTCAATATTCTGCTTGCATTGATAGGGTTACCATAAAAATGTATGTCCTAGAACCGAAGTGTAATCGAAAGGTATTTAATTTTAATCTCTCCGAGTTTACTCGATGCGAGAAACTGTCTTATTTCAATATATATTTTTTGTAGATACTAAAATTATTTTAATTAAATTATGTACGTCTTCATCGTTTTACTTCATGATTTTTTGTTAAGGGATGGTGTTCTTACGTAGTTGCGATATTAAAGATAATAAATGCATATTTGATTGAAGACTGTCTTAGAATTCGTAAGTAAAATGGTAAACCTACAAAAGCAGTGTCAATAATGTGTAACAAATCGTGATCTTAGCGCTTTGCAATAAGAACTGGTCCACACGTGGCTATCAAGGTCTTAGCTCGTTTGAATGTTCATATTACATTATTAAATACAATTTCACTTGGTTTCTATTCATTACTTTGCTAGCGAAATATGAAAAAATTAACATGTTAATTACTGTCTGGTAGAAATGTTTTGAAAGTTCTACTTAATATAAAATGTGGTATACAGACTTTTTTTTATTGACTTTTTCCGAAGAGACTTAAGACGTCCTGGTATCATTGTTAATCGATACGTTTTCTTCCTGTGTCTGTACTGGGGTGAAATCAATCGTGGTTTTTAAGATTTAATTACTAGTATTTTCCTTGTATATTTCAGAGGAGGAGGAGGAATGCGGCATGTCAGAGGGCTCGGAGACGTCGGAGAGCGGGCGCGCTGACACGGACGATGAGGGCATCGAGCGCGACGCCGAGCCCGCACCTCGACGAACCACCCACTGCAGGCGGTTCATGCTCAAAGATGTTATTGAGGTGAGCACCCTACCAGATCATTAATTGAGTACAGGATATCATGAGTTCCAATATTTAGAAAATTTCGCGTTTATCATGTTAACAATCTCATAGTCTACACTTGACGGAACTCAACGTTATTCTTGCATCTCATGGGTACAGAGGGTGCGCTTAGAATCGCTAAGGGTGTCCTTTAGTGTAGGTTTCTCTTACTACGTCTCTTATAAAGATCACTCTGGGTGTGGCTAGTCTTTACGGCGTTCCATGTCTAGTTTTTAATAAATTTTGCCACCGTTATTCTCTGGTTGTCGTTTTAGACTTAGATGGCGTTTGATCGTATTAAGCTTTTTGTTTTTAATATTACTCAATATGAATTAACATAAAGCTGCCAGTGATCAGGTCACGTACAAAGACGTATTAAGATAATCAATGCCAGTGATTCACTATTGATAACATTTTAATAGCTCTGACTTCGTTATACTGTACACCTTCTTATCTTTATTTATTTATTCCTAGATGTGAACATTGATATTTATTTTAATTCCATGTTGTGTACTTTTTGTGGCCGTATTTTTACAGATACATTTTTATAGACGTAAAATATAAGCTGAGTTTACACGCACATAATTAAACTAGGTACTAGGCAGAAAGTTCTGTTTACTAATAATGTAGCTGAAAAACTGTTGACAAGATGTAATAAAATTGATTCTTAAAAGTGGGTCTTTGAATTTACATTTCGAGTCACAGAAATACAGCTTCACGATTGAATAGGAATTTATCAAAGGAATAAATTGCGTTTGAGATTTTCAATGACCCGTTTTACGTTGAAAATACTAGGTTTGAACACAACCTTTTAAAAAGAAAGTGGGATTTATACAGACATTTTTGGAATACCAGTGTATTCATAGTTTCTTCATAATCTTTAATGATTTTAACATGTATGTAAGCCCGATCTAAATGCCTCTTCTAAATGACGTTGCGTCACACTGCGTGACGTGGACTTTCACTGGCGTCAGATTATCACCTCGGGCGTACGCTCCCGATGGACTTGTTAAGTGAATATTATACGTATTTAAATATTACGATAGTAGATCAGTAAAGTGCATTTCCATGCATTTCGACCTCGGCGAAGTAATTTATTCTCGACCTCTCATCGCTTGCGCAAGTCCTAAATTGTCAGTTGATTATGACCGCCATGTTGATTTTGAAATTTTTAATGTATCGATATTTGTGACATTTAAATAAGAATGTTAAGTAATCAATGTTTTAAAAGAAAGCATTTAAATAATCACGACTTTAGAAAGCAGTAAGTAGGACTTTGGAATTTCCAATTTAATTTACAGAATAAACCACATTTTTTCCACGTTAAATGTAAGCAGTAATGCTGTTTTATAGATTAAAAGTAGAACACTCATCCTTTTATATTTTCTCACGAATAATATACTTCAACGCCAACAATAAACAAGCTAACAAAATCACTTTCTTTCCAATAAAACATAACATCCCACACGCATTCTCGGACAGTTTCGATTTCGGAATGTTTTCTATTTTTTTTATATTCAATTTAATGACAGATTAACGATCTATTTGTAATCTATCTAGTCATTAATAAAACTAGTTTATAGGACTTCAAATTATTTTTTACGACCAAAATATATGAATTGTATAACATATTAAACTAGTATAGTTTTCGACCGCAGTGAAACATGTAGTGATATATTGTCATCCCTTACATTCTCTTTGAAAAAAACAGAGATAATATGTGTCAAAACAGGTGTGAAGGCAGTGGGAACGCACAGTAACATTTGTAACAATACTTTTAAGGCGATGAAAGTGATGTGGCGGTTATGCTAATTTGCGTCAAATGCGTGGTTGTTGATACATTTGTCTGGCTTACAGCCAGCTTGTCTGAAAGCGCAATGAATTAGTTTATCAATAGCCTTTCACTTGTTTCTATCAATTATTTAAAATAATTGTTATTAATTGTTACAACTCTTGATAATTAGGTATGATACTTTGAATTATTATTTACTTCGACTTTGTCAATAAATCTAGCTGTTTCGTGGAGGACAAAAATATAATACGTCGTTTACGTAAGAATAAGGACGAGATGATTAAAAGTGTTTCGGAACTTAAACTATGTTTTTTTATAATCTGTACCAACAAATATAAAGGTAAAGTGGGTAGATTAAAAATCGCCTATTAAATGTATCTCTTCGAACGCATTTGATTTTAATTAGTGTTTTGTGATGTCCCTTC
This sequence comes from Papilio dardanus tibullus, assembly GCA_013186455.1. NCBI lineage: Eukaryota > Metazoa > Arthropoda > Insecta > Lepidoptera > Papilionidae > Papilio > Papilio dardanus. The sequence continues at coordinate 1,314,461 of QDHC01003552.1, read as the reverse complement.
ATATTGAAATGTTTTATATATTGTGTTTGCTATCATTTCTTTCGTTTTTAACTATTTTATTTGTTGTTTTGGAGAGGATAAATGTTTCTATAAACGATTCTTGTAGTCGTCGGAAAGCTTTGAGTTTCTATTTCGCGTTACGTAGTTGTGTTAATCGAAGTTCGACTTACGCCTTGACAAATGTAAGTTTTGAACATCATTGTTAACCGTCCTTTAAATTTATATTTGTATTCCTAATACGAGATTTTATTAATTTACAATTTGATAATATATGTACTGTAGGAGAGGACTCTTAGGTAAAAGATACTCGGGTATTTTCTTAATAAAACTCATTTATTTTATCTTACAAGAAGTATTCACGTTGAAGGGCGGCTCTCTAATCTCTCAAAGATTTATGCCAAACTTTCAATAATAGAATTATACATTTGATATCTTCTTTTCCTTATCCTTATCCTTACATAGTATAAAACAATAACGCTTTTTATGTTTGTCCCTATATATGCTTGAATTTTTAAAACTACGCAACGGATGCGGTTTTTTTAATAGATAGAGTGATTCATTCAACATCCCTACAGTACTAACTTATTGAAATAGTCGTTTAATGTTGGATACTAGGTTCTTTTTCTAAACAAATCTGTGCTCGGGATTTCTTTACAGTGAAATATAAATAGACCCCAACCTGGTTAGATTTTGTCCGCGTTTCACCGGGACTTGTGTACCAGATGTGGGTCATAGCTCGACCCACATTAATATTATAAAGGTTAACCCTGTCTTGTCTGAAACTTAGCTACAGTCGTATTTTATGTTGTCGCTTGATTTTTCATTATTAGACGCTTTGTTTAATTATTTATCGATAAAAAAAATGTATAAAGTACTGCGATGAACGAGGACCGATGAGTCGTCGATTATACGATACTGGAGGACAATCAGAACTAAATAAAATAGACCAGCGGTCTTATTGGACTTATGTATCATAAGAAGTACCAGGAATAAGGATGTTCTGTATTTTGGAATAAATTTTATGAATGTACCAGTACCAAACATAGAAAGTACAACAGTAATAACGCTGATTCTAGTTTCGGAATAAAGCGGATTGTGTGTATTATTATGAAAAACTAAGTTAACTATTTAGATTAAGTAGAACATTTGCTTTATTCTATTTGAGGATTATCCTATTTAATGTTAGTAAATGTGATTTAGATGGCAGTTGTTTGGAATAAAACTTAACCCTTTGAATAGCTTGTATAACAAAACTGAAAATCCAGCTTAACCTAGAAATGTGGCCTACATTTTAGTTATTTTAAGGGTTCACATGTCGTTAGCGGTTTGTGTTAAATATATGACTGCATATTTGTGATTTTTTGGTACATTTTTAGACAAAATTAGGGTTCTTCCCCGTTGTGCCGATCTAGAAAAACTTTCTAATGGACTCAAATGTCGACTTAAAATTACAAAAGGTAAAAGGTTAAAGAAATAATGACTGGCTTATTTTAAATACGAAGGACGTTGTATATTTTTTAAAAATAGTATTATCTTATCTGTGCAGATGTGCAGTATCGGTTAATGTCAAATAATTGAGTGTGACACCATTTTAAGGAAGTGTTTTCATTTTATATTCTTCAATGATGTAAACTAAGTATTATATTGATATAAGCTAGTTTTCTCAACATCTGAGCTGACCTTTTTTCTAGCAAAAACCATCAAATACTATCGAGTATCTAACCTGGAGAGCAGCAACCTTGGTAATGACCTAATAGCTATGGTTGGACCGTCCACAATGTATACTCTCGTATAATCTTAAGCCTTGTACGCACTAGGATAGTATTTTAGTCGGGTGGGTATATCCAAGAATCCGAATAAAGTATTTACTAATCTATTCTATTAAAATGTTGCTGTTCGGACACGTTTAGTTACTAAATTAATACCCAATTGCGTAGGTTTGGGCTTAATTCCGAACAGTAGTAAATCCTTTGATCGGATAAATACTACTTGCTGCTCGACTAAAATACTATCCTGGTGCGAACAAGGCTTTACAGCGGTGACGGTTAACCTAGAGTTGGTTTCCCTTCATAGTGTCATATAAGTCCTAATTTTGTTTATGTTTGTTGTCCAGCGGTGCGTGTGGCACTGCGGCGGCGTGGGCCGAGGCGCGCGCGAGGCTGCGGGCGCGCACTACCGCGCCGTGTGCCGCGCGCTCCTCTCGGAGGCGCTCGAGCTGGCCTCGTTCTTGGCGCGCGTGCGTGTTGGTGGCGCCCGTAATATGGGCGCGGCGGAAGACTCCGCGACACATCTGGATACGTTGAAATTCTCGGATTGGGTATGTATGGACTGGGATTATATTTCAATATTCATAAGGTCTCGGTTCCCGCGGAGGTTGAACTAAAAGACAAAGAGTAGCTGGGTTAAGTAGTCTAAACTTCAAACACTTACAAAAACAATGAGAGAAACTGCTCTCTATTGAATGAATGTTATTCGAGTGATTGAAAGATTACCGTGGTTAATACTTGAGCAAAAATAATCTTGACTTATGCCCCATTATAAAACAACTGGGTTTAGACATGTAATTATCGCTTAAGTAAGTTTCACAATGATTATAGTTTAAACTACGAGTAATATAAATATAGGAAACAAGGAATATTGAATACGCTAATCGCTTGTGACATAACTTAGTTGTCAGCTGAGACGTAAGTTATTGTAATTGCGGTACAAATTGAGTGACATAAGAAAGCTTTGGTACACATCGTTTTCCAGGTAGTTTGTGTATCGTAAGAGGTTATGTAAATAAACTAGCTGTTTGAGTGTTTTCTGGTGGCATAAGAGAATTACAAGAAAATGCTCTGTAGATTTATGTTTAAAGATACACTAATGACGATAATGAAATAAACTAGCATACTGTTGGTGACTTTTCTTTCGCATATTGATTAAAAACAACATAAAGTTTTTATAACGTTGCAACACAACCTGTGCGTTTTAATATTAAAAACATACTATTCTAGTGTCCAAATGTACATGTTTTTACATGCTTCAAGTTCAAAGCCCTGTGATGCAAATCCTCATCGATTTGTATTCAAGGACGAAAAAAACGTTTTCAACAAAACGCTTTGCAATGTCGCAAATTTTAACTATATAACACGCACTGCATATTTATATTCAAATTGTTTAATTATGACATTGGAAAATGAACTTTAATACCTTAGCATACGGTGTATAATTCTAAAACAGTAATTGAATAGTTGGGATTTTAAATTCATTGAGGTAATAGGTTATGAAAAGCGCGCGAATGCGTACAATGTAATGAACGATGTTATATTAATGGCGGACATTGATCTAGGAATCCAGGAGTGAATTAATTGCAAACAGCCAACCGTGTGAACGCCAGAGTCACCTGGTGGACGCTAATGGACATTCCTTGTACGCAAATATTTATATTAGGATACTTTAGCTGTTTTCCGGGCGATTACAAAGACCTTTTAAAGTGGATAATGGGTTAATCTTTTATTTTAGAATTTATTTTGTTTGACTATTATTCAATAGTGTATAGGTACTGTGAAGAAAATCATAACTTTAATTTTTATGATACTAGCTGTTGTTCGCGACTTCGTCCTCGTGAAATTAAAAAATATAGCCTATGTTATTCGAGGATAATGTAGCTTTCTAATATTGAACGAATTTTAAGATCGGCCTGAGCCGATTAACTCAAGAACTACCAGTAGTTCTAGAGTTAATTCAATATATACAAAGTTTTCCTCTTTATATTATTAGTACAGATAGCACATATTGTTATTAAGTTAATTATGCAAACAATTTTATAATGACACCTCGCAACGTTGAGTCTTAAACCACATGTGGACCAAATAGGACGCTAAAATGTCACTGAACATTATTTACGGTTCATACTAAAATAGTAAGTTGACATTTAACATAGCTGATATCTGACCTCTTTTATATTAAAAATAAATTATGAAATTCAGAAAAAATAGTTATGAACAGTACTTAGGTCTAATCCAAGAACCTAATAATAATAATTAAAGAATAATTTATATATTAATCTCCCTTATAGTCAAACCGAAGGATTTGGAGAGCTTTGCAAGTATGTACTGACAGTGCTGGAAATAACATCGCTTCAAACAATATGAAATGTCATGAATATTATTTTATATTTGGTTATTATCGTGCCTTATAGGATGCATGAATTATTCCGTTTGAAATGTTATTGCTGAAATCATATTTTTATGTTTTATATTATTTAGTGTTGTTCGTTGAAAACGCCTGTCTTAATTTAATAGCAAACATCCGTAACAGTTTATTGCTATTTATTTTTTACAGGCGCGTTTCTGGATGCAAGTGATTGGAGAGTTAAGGATGGGTGTGAAACTGAAGAAGGTGAACTATTCCAGGACCCCCATCGAGTACGAGCTGACGCCGTACGAAATACTAATGGATGACATCAGGTCAAGAAGGTATACTTTAAGAAAAGTGGACGGATCAATACCTCAGAGGTAAAAAACAATTTTATATTTATTCATAAGTTTTATACGCTAACCGAAATACGGCGAAGCAACATTTAACTGACCATAAAATGACACTGAGTAATTTTCTGATGTTGATTTTTTGTCAACAGTGTGAAGAAGGACGCTCACGCAATGATTCTCGAATTTATTAGAAGTAGGCCGCCACTCAGAAAGGTAAGCAAAATGTTATTCAGGACAACCAAAGTATAGTTTAATTAGTGTTAGCGAGTTATTGTCAAAAATAATAGCTAAGTGTTTAGTTTCAATTCGCTTCTACTTGGAGCAGACTTACATCTATTGTACTGAAGTTTGTCAATATTTGCAGGGAATAGAGCAGCAAATGGGGTGGGGACCAAGGTCCATAGGTCTCTGCCCATCGTTCTTTAGGGTATCTATAATATAATAATTAAATATTTGTATTGCCAGGCCTCGGAACGTAAGCTACCGCCGGCGCGGCGCGAGAGCACGCCGCGCGAGCAACTGCTGGCCTCCATCCAGCGCGGCCGCCCGCTGCGCCCCACGCCCTACTCGCGCACATACAGTGAGTGCAACACTGCATCATTCTTGAATAAAACATCTTGGTACTATCGTTCAGGTCTTAAGCCTTGTTCACACCAGGAGGGCTACCCAAAGCGATTCTATAGCGAACATCATAAATGTATGGAGCTGACAATTACGTTTGATATCCCACACGTGACAAGCACATGACTTATCGAATGTCGTTGCCAGTTTCATACATTTTTGTCGATTTCATCAGCGATATCGCCAATCGAAAGATACTTTTGGTAACCCCCTAGATAGTATTTTAGTGGAGCAGCAAGTAATTCAGTAACTAAACGTGTCTGCACAATAACATTTAAATAGACTAGTAAAGTAAATCCTTTGTTCGGACACGTTTATTAACTAAATTACTTGCTACTCGACTAAAATACTACCCTTATGCGAACAAGGCTTTACATTTTGGTTTATTACAGCGCCATCTATCTTTAGTCCAATGCAATAAATGTTTGTTGCATGTTTGTATAGATGGCATGAGTGTATATGATTCGAGATTTTTATTAGACCACGATATAAAATACCAGTAAATGTTGTTTAATCCGGTATATTTATTATGGAAATTATAGGAATTTGTGTGTTATTAAATTTAAAAATCGTATTCCCACGTTATATCATTGGTGGATATCCGTTTTTTAATTTGACAGATAGGTGAAAGTTTTATTAGTTATGCTTCCTTTAATTAATGATTAAGTAGTTTAAATAAAATACAATATGGATTAATATCGATGGTTTGTAAATTGTCAAAATATTAGTAGGTCTACAGTTTTCAAAATACCCTAACATTTCCATCCTTGTTCCAGATTTCTAATCCTTTCCCGGAGTTCCATTCCTATACCTTTGATCCTTTGAGAAGAAATGACTATTTCACAGAGAACTCTACCTCAGTATTTTATAAGCTTTTTGCTAATTTATATATCTAATTTAAGAATTTTATTGTGATAAAGTACGAAAGTGACGAAGAAGAAAAAATAAATCAAAAAATTATGATTTTATACATAAAAATATTCAAAAAATCCAGCAGTCCACTGAATTTGTAGATAATTTCAAACATTTGTTCACGTTTTTAAATTATGTATTTTTGTCTATTATGAAATAATTTCAAACTCGATGTAAGTGTTTTCATCATTATTTACAAAAGTTCAGTACACATTCTAATATAATGTTTTTAATCCTTCTGCTAATAAAAACTTAGTACTCCTGTATTTATTTTACTACGCCTATCAACGGACTAGTCTCACCACATTACGTGTTAATATTATTTTGAAGTAACATCTGAATCCCTCGTTTTAATCATTATCGTTCAAAATCATAATTGTCTTAAATGAACCCTACTACGTGTCTGAATTAAAAAAACGAACTTTTTGTGTTATAGCTATTTGTATAGGAGCCTAAAAGTCCTAAAAGACGTACACGAGTACATTTTATTACCCCATTGTGAAGTTCGTTTCGACACTAAATCGTGCAGCGCTTGAATGCCTTGTGTAAGTCCAACCTCTAAGGAAGAATATAGCGACTATTACAAAATATTACGTATTAGCGACCCGCCCCGGCTTCGCACGGGTCCAATTATTAGTATAGCTGTTATAATCAACGTTTATAGTTTTTCTGTAGTGTATTTAGTATCAGCATTGTACCCGGGCGAAGCCGGGGCGGGTCGCTGTTGTATTATACATGAAAACCTTCCTTATGAATCACTCTATCTATTAAAAACCGCATCAAAATCCGTTGCGTAGTTTTAAAGATTCAAGCATATATAGGGACAAACATAAATAAAGCGTTATTGTTTTATACTATGTAAGGATAAGGATTACTGAACGTAATCACAAAACACTAAGCCAAATAGCATATCTTTCTTTATTCGGACTAGTGGTAGAGATCTTTCCTAGTTCCTAGAGTAGGTATATCTTTATAATCGAAAAACAATATTCCCTTCGCATCTTTCCTCTTTATATACCTTTTTTTGTAAAATACTAGCCTTGATAGTTAAACTCAAAAGACAATATTAGAATAGTAAACGCTAGTCGGGAAAAGATTAAATTGTAAATGTAGACATGTTTACAAACTCGTAGATGAAACATTTAGTTTGTTTAATTACTCACAAACATACAAACTGAAACATATTTACTTTATATGCATAGGTATAATCAAACCACGTGTAGGAAAATCTTATATGTTTGTTAATTAAATAGTTATCAAGCTGTTCCGCTACTTCTGGCTGATAGTAGCTTATTGGACTGATAAAACTCTTGAATGTACTTCAATAAATTAATGAAGAATCAATCATCCATATCAGGTTATAGTTGAATAAAATGAGTGGTTACAAAAAAAATCTAATTTGTAGTAAGTAGTAATTATTACAGGTTCCGAGTTCGAATCCCGCCATGTACGTGATTTTCGATTTTAGAATATGCAACCTGCACATATCGGCGAAGAAATTCAAAGATATGTGTGAAGTCGACCAACCCGCACTTGGCCAGCGTGATTCACTATGGCCTAGTCGCCCCTTAGGGTAGGCTCCGCGCCCCTCGGTGGGGACATATAGTGAGCTGGTGAAGTGAAGAAGTAAATATTATTGGGTCGGAATGGCGCGGGATTAAAGTTTGGAGAAATGCCTTGTCGGAGACCAAGGCCCCCATCGGGTCATCGAGTCACCCTAGTTAGTTAGTTAGTAATTAGTAGTTTTACTATAATTAGTATTATTTTTATTTGACACTACATTGTTTTTTTTTTAATTTATGTTTATTATACTAAAACATGTGTGGGTTAACATAGCTAAAATACATGTGGTTTTTAACGAATCCATACTTGAATATGGCAACAATTGTTTGTCAAAAAAATTTATTCACTTGTGCTAAATGATTTTATTATAGGTGTAGAAGGTTATATACAGGGTGTCCCAAAATTCAACGATAAGCCAGTGCCGGTGCATCACCAGATCGGTACCTGCATAGGGAAAATTAATAAAAAAAATCTAACTCTTTTAGTTTAAAAGTTATGTTAACTTATTTAAATTTAATTGCTCTTTGATACCCGACCCCATTCAAATACCCACTGTCTCTTGAGCTATAAAGATATCCCTGCTTTTTTATTTGTAATGGGAAGCTTAGTAACATAGCTAATAATTGCAGTTAAAAACGGGACCTAAATATCTGTAGTTTAAGTACAAAAAAATAATTACTTTAACTGTTTGCTTGAAATTTTGGAATATTTTAACTTTTCATCAACTATGTCATGCTACCGTGAAAAAAAAATGTATGGAGGGTACCGTGGCATGTTGTTACAAAAGTTGGCGCATCTCATCAAGATTCTAAAATGGTACAATGTTATGGTAGACACATGCAAAAACCCTGTTAATATTTTTTTTCAAGTACTGAAAAGAATTATTTTGCATAGTTTCAAAGAACTTTACTAAGACTTTACACAAGTTTTAAGTTACAGATTCGTGTATAATTACCTTTATTTACACGTGTTGGGGTACGAGCGTGTTAGATACTATTGATAAGTCGGAGTGAAACAGGTAGTAAAGTCATAATAAGTGGACCCCCTGGGGTATAAAGTACTTCTTAACTTTAATGTAATAAAATAACAATTATGAGTTTCATTTAAACCATCATGAGCATCACCACCACCAACTAGACAGAATTTAATCGAAATAATTAGTTTTTGTTTCTTCTCTACTGTGATTGTGATGGTGATGATGATGTTGCACTCCGACTTATTAATAATAGGTTTCTAACACGCTCGTACCTCAAAACGTGTAAATAAAGGTAATTATACACAAATCTGTAACTTAAAACTTGTGTAAACACTTAGTAAAGTTCTTTGAAACTATGCAAAATACTCCTTTTCAGTACTTGAAAAAAAATATTAACAGGGTTTTTGCATGTTTCTACCATAACATTGTACCATTTTAGAATCTTGATGAGATGCGCCAACTTTTGTAACAACATGCCACGGTACCCTCCATACATTTTTTTTTCACGGTAGCATGACAAAGTTGATGAAAAGTTAAAATATTCGAAAATTGCAAGCAAACAGTTAAAGTAATTATTTTTTTGTACTTAAACTACAGATATTTAGGTCCCGTTTTCAACTGCAATTATTAGCTATGTTACTAAGCTACCCATTACAAATAAAAAAGCAGGGATATCTTTATAGCTCAAGAGACAGTGGGTATTTGAATGGGGTCGGGTATCAAAGAGCAATTAAATTCAAATAAGTTAACATAACTTTTAAACTAAAAGAGTTAGATTTTTTTTATTAATTTTCCCTATGCAGGTACCGATCTGGTGATGCACTGGCACTGGCTTATCGTTGAATTTTGGGACACCCTGTATATATTTACATAGTACATTGATTTATTCTTTTAGACGCTTATAATTGTTTTACGTATAAACAATTTATTTTTTTATTTATCATTGAAGCTTATTTTTCAGCTTTGGTTAGTGAGAATGTTTAAAACAAAATATGACATAATTAATCTTAACACAGCTTGACATAAGTATAGGTATATTGGGTGGAAGAATTCCTGACCGCAATGTTGATTTTGATTTACTAATATCACCGATTAAGGACGATCAAGGGCAAATCGAGTTCTTCTGATAAATTTTTGGATACATCGTAGTTAGTCTTACAAAACCTAATCGAAAGTTGATGAGCTAACAACATAAAAAGTAAAATATTTTCTATGTGGCCTTAATCGTATTCTAGCAGGAACTATTTCGTAGCAAACTTTACGTCAGAGCTTATTGCAATATTGTCTTACACATTCGCTTCACTTCATCACGACCTTGCAAACACTTCCGACGAATTAAATGCGTCACTAGGTTTTTTGTTTTCTTACATTTAAGAATAAAATGTCGAAACCGATGTTTGTATTGTAGACCGGGAGTTTTTACTGCTTATAAAAAAACGTAGATAGCATTTCTTTGGTGTACAGACCAGATGAAAGTGTGTCTTCAAAGTAATAATTTTTTGATAATCTATTCAAGAACAAAACACAAAGTGTGCTCAAATCGTTACATCGCCTTCAAATATTTGTGAGATTTTCAATAAAACCTTCGTGATATTCTACCTAACCTCTAAATCTATAGTCAATGTAAGTTTAAACGTCAGTGAAAGTATCCATATCTAGTGATACAGTAAAGATTTAGGTCACAGCAGTTATGTAAGACTTTAGACGAAAATATAGGTCCGCGCGGCGCCTCCGCGTCTGTACCGAGCATCTGGTATTGATCCTCACTAAACTTATATTCTATTACTGCAAATATTTAATGAATTGAATAACGTAGAGGTTTAATTCTTGGGTCTTTGAATCGATTTTATAAATGCCTGATATTTTCGAATAGCAATATATTTTTCAATGATGAGAATTACTGTGTTTAAGCAGACCAAGTTGACCGTAGTTTATATCTTGAAAATTGCAAGATAACTTTATCCATGGAAGGAATGGAAACATGGTACATACTTATGTATACTAATATTATAAAAAGAGAAACTTTGTATTTTTGTATGTATTGAAATAACTCAAAAACTACTGGGCCGATTTCAAAAATTCTTTCTCCATTAGAAAGCTACATTATCCCGAGTAACATAGGTTATATTTTTTCCACGCGGACGAAGTCGCGGACAACAGCTAGTATGTACTAAAACTGTTCGTTGTTCGTTGAAACTGTTAAAAGGCTGTTAAGAAACTTATTGTAGAATCTATTTAAATCTAAGCATAGTAATAATATAAATATGTATATGTTTATATTCTCCGTGTCTAGAATGAGTAGTCGAATGTGTTGAAGACGTACTAATAGTTATTATTGTTTATTTATAATAATTGTGAATAGAAAAGCAATGACGACCTATCTATGAACGGTCATACAATCAGATTGGAGTATAATACTAAAATAGTGTAAAAGGTTACCTCAAATCGGATTCAGGGTATACATCATCATCACCACGTCCTCCGTTCTCCCGTAGGGTCGGCGCACTAGGTTTTTGTCCTCCTCATTAATCTATTTTCATAATTAAATATCATAAAAGTCTTGTCCGCGAATTGCTGAAAAATTTTAATGAACCTACGTCCCTATCGGATACCGAATTTAAATCATACTACCAAGGATGGAGGATACATTAAAAAGCCACGAGGCTGTTTAAATAATCTACTCTCTTTAATAATTACTTGTTAGTTTTAACAAAGACTAATAAACCTTGATTTAAATTGAACAAAACATTTTTATAAAAGAAAATTATTTGTAAGAAAATATCAGTGCTTGTCAAACTTTTAATCTTTATAGAAAGTAGGTTTTTTATATTACTTCACCACGAAAAATACGCGCTAGTCGTGGAGTTGCGGAAAATGGAGCCCATCATGGGTCGAACCTTACCACACTAGTAAAATAATGTTGATGTTTTGAAGCAAGTGCTTTTATTTAATTTAAAGGTAAAAAAACTATTTAATATAATAATTACTTCAATTTATGCTGTTTTGTTACGTATTAAAAGTAATGTATGATTAAATAATTTCCAGTTTTATAATGATCTAAAAACCTAAATTTTATATTGTCTTTATTTTTCTAATCGTATTTATTTCGCGTACAGTTTGAGAGCCACTGGTCCTCAAGCAAAGCGCACAACAATCTCCTTCACCGCAGTCTGTTGTTGACTTTCAGATTGCGTGGATGTGTTCAATCTTATAATAGCGAAATAGTAATTTAAAAGAATAAAATATGTGCGAATTAGTGTCACGTAACTTAATTTTAAAGTTACTGATTTGATTTTTTATTGTAATTAAATTATCGGAAGTGTGTGACTTATGTGGCTTCATTGTACCGGTTTCCGATAAAATACTAATAGGATTTTATTGTTAATATCAATGTTGAACTCGATTTATTAGAACAACGGTGTATATTTCTTTAGTTTTCTAATCGAATTGATTTGGGAAAAACTGTTGTAATTTCATAAACAGTTACTGAAGTGTAATTTTTATTGACGTACAAATAAAGAATATTTTCGTGTGACAATGGGTGTCTGCATCGCGAGCACTTTAGCCATGGAAATAAGCCGTGAGTAAATTTTTCATAGACGAAGTTTGTTGGGATTGCATCTTATAATTGATTGTTTATTAAAAATCTTATCTATATTATATTAAAGTTTACTTTAGATTGTCAAGTGATAGACTAACTTTGCCCGACATGAGATCGTTTGCATATTAATTAAAATGTTTATCTCGGAAATTGTTTTGCGCTTCAGTTAGGAAAATACTAATTGGATTTTTCCACTTGTATTTGCTATTTTCTCTATTATTTCTTCATTAGGCATATTTATTCTAGTAGAAGTAGATTATTAAATCATGTGTTTAGAGGCTTATTGATTCCTTTAAAATATTGAGCACGTATTATTACTAATGTACCATCATATTTTTTTTTAAATAATAGAGTGGACCCGTATTTATACCAGTGACATACCCGTTCTCACCAACGAACCCCTAAAGTAGCTTTAGATAGGTGTATTTTTGCTTAAAGGTCTCCCTAAATCTAACTCATTAATTTAAGTGACATTTAAAATGCATTAAGAGTTACCTAAAATTTAGGGATTGTTGGTGAAAACGGCCATTAGTATTGTTTTTTTTGTTAAATGTATTGCCTATGATAATTAATTTGTAACAATCGAAACTATCAAGGCCACTACAAAACGTTTAGAAAGTATCACCGTGTTATTTAAAATTCGATATGTCGCTTGAATTTAAAATTATTACTCAAAAGAAACTGGTCTTTATCCAGTCTGTTGTGACCTTCAGAACGACATTGGCAATTTCGCAGAGCAATTCTACTAATACTTAATGTATTAAGTTACATCTTAAATTAAGATACGTAATATCACGAAATATATAGTTTTAAACAAATATTTTAATATACAAGGCATTCCATGACCTATTTAGCAAGGTAATTGACTTGAACTTTGAAAATATCGCAATATTAAGAGACAATAATTTACTCTAATAATGGCCAATTACGAGTCCAAATTGCATTCGTTTCGCATTCCTTCGACTTCATTTAAATTCTAACCGTTATTATTAAGAAATCGTGTGTAAAGCCGGCTATAGACGTTTTTAACTGTACAGTTCGACTGCGCAGTAAAAACTGACGTGTGTACGAGTAGGCAAAACTGAGAACTTTACACTTCGACTGTGCAATTCAAATTGATTTGTGTACGTCAGTTTTAAGTGCACGTAGCCGGCTTAATGTTTTTTTAGATCTTAAAGCTTATTTTTTACTGTGCCTCTGGTCGTTAAAAGAATATAATTAAAAAAAAACATTTACCGATGCTGGCAATTAACAGAAAATCAAAAGTTTTTCAGACATATTACGTTGTGTATCCGCCTGATTGTGGATCATTACGTTTACGAGTAATCTAACGATTTCATCAGCAAAGAACTAATCGTTTCGCAAAACTTTCGTTGAAATAGTTAATTTGTTACTGTTTATTTCAGTTGCGGTCGGATTAAATCGTGCGTGCATTAAATACAAAAGTTAATTAGAAAAAAAGAGTGCTGAATATAAATAAAACTTTAAATTTGTACTTACTTTTACAATCTGTTTTAGAGACCTTAAAGCCGGTTACAGATTTAACGTCAGTTAAGACTGACGTGTGTAGGCAAACTGGGAACTGTACAGCTTGACTGTGCAGTTAAACTGACGTATGTCGGAAAACTGAGAACTGTACAGTCCGACTGTGCAGTTAAACTGACGTATGTCGGTAAACTGAGAACTGTACAGTTTGACTTTGCAGTTAAAACTGACGTGTGTAAGCAAACTGAGAACTGTACAGTTCGACTGTCCAGTTCAAATTGACGTGCGTACGTCAGTTTTAACTGCACAGTTAAAAAACTGAACGTCTGTAGCCGACTTTAGTTGACGTTTAGCCAGACAAATTTCCACTAAGGGAAAGCTTAAATGACTATTATTATCATTAGATTATCTTATTCTGTGAGGGTCAGTTATATGTTGAAGTACTAGGATAACATATTTTACTAGTATATGTTTCATTTTTTATTCGGATGGTGAAAGCAATACCTGTCACTATAAACTCCACCTTGTAAAAGTAGGGCATTGCAACACCGTAGATAGGGAATTGTACTGAGATAACATCGGTGTAGCTGTTGAATGAGCACGTTTCGCACGTAAACGATCTCTTAAGCCTTGTACGCACTAGGATAGTATTTTAGTCGAGTAGCAAGTAGCAACTATCCGAACAAAGGATTTACTAATCTATTCTACTAAAATGTTGCTGTTTGGACACGTTTAGTTACTAAATTACTACCCTAGTGCATAGCTATAGGCTTAAACGAGTCCGAACAGTAGTAAATCCTTTGTTCGGATAAATGCTACTTGCTACTCGACTAAAATACTATCCTGGTGCGAACAAGGCTTCAGAGATTATATATAACATTGATGTTTGATTTGGCACTACTAAAAATACAAGTATGATAGCAGTTTCTTGTAAATGTTGCTGTAGTGATAACTAACGGTGGACCGGACACTTTGTTTTTATGTTCTAATTTGTCCACATTTAAAAAAAATGCCCAAAAAATACAGATATCAAATGGCATCGGCATCGACAGCAATAGTAATTAAGCTTTGCAATACCATTAGCATTGTTTAATGCATTTAGCATTTCATGAGATCGAGGTCTATATACCGAGTATGGAAGCCGTTCTAGTATAAACCTATTATAGGGTTAACTAGTGGCCGGGTCGGTATGGCGGATTACACGCCGGAAGCCCGGTATCCAGCGCTGGAGCATCGACCGACCTTCTTTACATACTTCCTATTAAATCGTGAGTTTATACTGAAGTGCTATCATCTCACTTATTCTCTTTGAAGGGACAGAGATAGTTATATAATTTTGCATAGTTTCAGCAGTCAAAGCCACAAGAAGAATGATCCTGAATCCATAAGGTGAGCGCCCACCGCAAAAGAGTAAAACTGCATACTTGTGTACCTCCAAACAAAGAGAAATCAGATGTGTAAAAAACAGCCAAAATGTTCTAGAGGACTGAGCTGTGTCCGAGCTATGTCAAATGAGACAGCTGCCTTTGGGCTCGCTTAGCTCAGCTTTGTTGGTGGGGACGCAAGCACATTTGAGGCCGCTCAGTTCACCATCTCTGCTCATTACTCTTTTGCGATGGGCGATCAGTTATATTTTTTGCGAAGCTGTCTTTACTTTGGGTACAGTTTTATTTTATCTTTAATGAAATTAGCAACGATTTATGCTTTTGCTGTACATCACTGATTCCCAAAGTGGTTCCTGAGCAACCGTCGGGGGTTGTACGGTGTCGGAAAATAGGGTCTACGAGATAAAAGATTGAGAACCTTTGATTTTTACTATTAAATTATATAGTACATGTTACTACGTAAGCAGTGTACGCTAATGTAACCGTAATCAATAACGGTTATCGATACAACCGGACCGTTCGTGTGTTGCTAATTTGCAAAAGTATTAGAAAAAACTTAACGGTAGAAAATTTTGTTTCTAAAAAATGTTTTTTTATAGTAAACAGTTTATATCTCTTTATAAAATAGAATTCTAGATTAAAAAAGTGTTATAAGTAACAGTTTTTAGGTGTTTTCTAGGAAGTTTTTTTTTTTAAGTTACAGTTGTTTCAGTAAAGAGTCTGCATTTGTAATAAGAGTCATAAAAAAAATTGAAATTCGTTTTTAATTTTTCAAATTGAAAAGTGCCTCTTTTATGAAATAATCAATGTTTTTATTTCATTCGAAACTCGGGAAAACAATGCCAATGTTTCTTTTGTACTATTGTAGTATCGTATCACAACACCGCAACCGGCCATTGTGTTCTTCACGCTAAATTAAATCGTTTATTTTGTTAAATGACGTTTATTTTTAATTTTACATTACGTATACCTGACCCGGCGTGTGTGGCTTCATTAGACCGAGTTCGCGATATAAACGGTGATTTTGCGCGGCGTAAGCGTCTAATAAAGCCGTGGTGTTAGCGATATTAAATTACGACAGCTCGTCAGCACTATAAAGTTAGTCTTTTCTAGCCTAGTCGGTTTTCAAGTCGGGAATGACTCTTTACTCATGATAATTAATGGTCTTCTAACATCAGATGTTGTTAGATATTGTGCATTGAGAATGTGCAGAATAATGAATGATCGTATCAATGGACGAGTGTAATAATAAAAAAATCTGCATTTATAATATGACCAGCAATAATTCTATTTATTTTTCTGAAAATTCAATTAACAATAGATTCGTAGATCTACAATCAAAATTACAAATTATTATATCTCTAAATCGTACCAAATATTTATTAATGTAAACTGTGTTTTAAAAATGTTTACTACAATTTTTCGAATGTAGGATTCAAAGGCATCAACGCTATCCCTTCATAATTAAACTACAATATTATAAAAAATACTTTGAATTCATCCGATAAAAAATCAACTAGGCCGTCTATGAAACAGGTCTGAAATGACAAAGGAGTTTCGCCTTGATAAATGAAAATCACTGAATATTTTACTTTCACGGCCAAATCTATACAAGCTTCGTGCGTCTTTAAGCAAAAAGCTCCCAGGTCAAGGAGACATCGTCTGGGTGCTTGCCAAACACTGCTCGTAATGGCCTGTCTCGTTTATATGAATTATGTATTATTAGTTAATGACAGCTACAAGATGCTTCGGATAATTATAAGTTTCCTTTTAAGACTAAGTTAAGAATGGTAATTATAAATCTTTTAGTATACTAATCAGGTCACGACAGAGCCCGGCCTACCATATATGCGAAGTGCGCCATATCAAGGCTCCCAAAAAGAATTTTGAAAAATAAAATAAAAATTAAGTTCTTTGCTTTACTTCAAGCACCTACCTACCATCAAAAAAGATAATTAAAAATGCTTAAGGAGGGGCCAAAATCCTTTTCTGCTCACAGGCACCAGTAGGTTACGGGGCCCTGGTTTAGGACTTCATTTTGTTTTAATATTTTTGACTTAAGTAATTTAGTTAACAGGATGTAATTTCTCGTGTTAGTCTCTCGTAAATCTTAAGAGCGAAATAAAATTACATGATATTTGATGGACCAATAGTCACGATTCCGCTTACGCAATTCCTAATCGACTTACATGCAAATAACTAAATTAAATCGTTATATTAATGTTTATAAATCTGTATAAAATGCATTTTTTTTTTAGTAAAGATTAAATCAGCGACATTTAAAATTGTATTGCAAATATCAGATTCAACCGACTTGACGGTAATTTTGAAAGTAGTTGATAATTCAATTAATGGTTTGATGCACGTTGAAACGGATCTTATGTGCGTTTTAGATTAAAATAAATTAACAGGGGTTAATACCAATTGTGAAGACGTCTTATACAACTGGCTTACTTCACGAAAAACATTTTTTTTCTGATACTGATGATCGTCCAAGTGGGACATTCAACGTAGTTCCTATTGTTTTTCCTCGCGTGCGCAAAGTACCAGCATGTTTACAATCACAAACTTGTTTCGAATCGTGCCCGCTAAATGCCAAGTTACTTTGGGCAAGGAGAACGCGTTCTCTCAATACATTGAAGACTAGTGTTGCGATACGATAAGACATCTATCGATTTCTTTTATCTGATTTATTTCGACATGGGTATTGAAAATGAGATCTTATTATGGAGGTAAAATAGGTTTATATATTTGAAAGTAATGGTTAGTTATTGCACGCGAGTTTTTAATTGTTAGACATTAAGACATTATAAAAGCAAGACTCCAGTGGGCTTACCCAACATGCTTTTCGATCGGCGGTTTCGCTGATGGAATCGACAAATTTGTATGAAACTGACATTGACGTCTGATATCTCACACGTGACAATCACATGATTTTATCGAATGTCAATGTCAGTTTCATACATTTTTGTCAGCGACATCGCCGATCGAAAAGCATGTTGGGTAAGCCCACAGGTTTCTAATTCAGTCAAGATTTAAACGGGATAGAAATTTTATACGTGTAAATACAGATTATAAAATTCAAAAAGGTTATCTGTGCTATGAGTTTGTATTGCATACTTTGTAACGCTATATTGTTTCCTATGAACATATATTTCTTCACGCTGTGATCTTAATGCGTTGAAATGTATCAACATTATTACAATATGTCTGAGAACAAAACGGCAACATTATATTTAACTTAGAATCTTAATACATTTTTCTTCAATTCTTTTTTTTATTGTATCTAGTTGTCGATAGAAATTCTACATCACTATTAACACGGAATTAATTGTTGTAGTTGTTGTATTAAATTAATTGACGTAGCCAATTGAAAAAACTATACTTTTTATAGACTACTCGTAGTTACGATGCGGATATCATACTTAACATTAATTTTTGTAGAAAACAACTTTTTAAAATTTATACTACATTTAAAATGCCTAAAGACGTGTAATGTTTCTTATCCGGAAGTTACGTTTAATCGTAGTTGCGTCAGATTATAGACTCGTAAAATTATAAAATAAAATTCAATGTTTCTATATGAATGCATCAGAGTCGTTATTTCTAATAGTTATCATAAAGTTTATTGTTATGATTAATTTATTCATGAAAATTAATGTCTAAAAAGATGTATTTTTTTATTTCTTATGTAAGAAAAGAAATTTTAGATTATACTTTGATGCTACATATAAAAAGTAAGTAACGATCTAATGAGAAATTAAAAAACATTTACTCAGAATACTACCAAATTCTACCAAGACACAGATACTCGTAGTTAACAGTTTCCGTCATGTTGTTATGTTTTTGTTCTTGTCAATTCTACGGTAACATTAAAACTTTTGAAATTATTTGTATTTCAAGATATGGTGAACGTCAACTGTGACTACTCAAAGCCTAAAGCCTTATTCTCACCAGCATAGTATTTAAGTCGAGTAGCAAGTGGCAAGTATCAAGAACTTTTGTAAAAAATAATAAGAGGCAAAGCTTTAGTAGCTATTTCTAACTATAAATCATGCTCACAAATCGATTCTAAAGCCTTGTTCGCATCAGGATAGTATTTTAGTCTAGTAGCAAGTATTTGAACAAACGATTTACTAATCTACGCTAATAAAATGTTGCCGTTCGGACACGTTTAGTTACTAAATAATTACTACTCGACTAAAATACTATTCTACTGCGTACAACGCTTTGAGGATTTCAACAGTGCATCAAAAAACTAAGTGCGATGATTAGTTAGATCGTAAACTATAGCAACATCACTTGTATCGTAACAACCATGGGAACCTGACATTAAATAGAACGATATTTCCGACAGATATCAACTTTTTCTCAACTTCACTTGTTCTCTCATTCGACCTGAATAACTCTTGCAAAATGTAGTCGAAATACACCTTTGAAGACAATAAAATATGAACCTACAAATTCGAAGAAATGTAAATTATCAAAAGATAAACAAATAAGGAAATTGATGTAAAAAAAAGTATTTATTTCATTATTAATCGGCGGACATTTTCCATGAACTCAAGAAATTCTTACATTAAATTTATTAAAACTTTATTTGGATTATTTGGATATATTCGCGGTCACATCACGCCGGTCACTGCGTGCCTGGGCCCTGTCCTAAATTTTTACATTCCTGGTAATTGTTCAAAATAATCATATTAATGTCTTGTAACGTCTGACCTTAAATGTCAAAGTATGACCTTAGACTTCGCGGACCTGACTTCTGAACCATTGTGTTATTAGATGTTATGACAACTATGTAATTAACTATTGCTATAATATCATTGGTATCTTTGCGTAATAAAGCCTTCTGCAGCTGTTGAAATGTCAGCTTTATCATCGTCGTCTCATGTCTATTACTTCAAAGGACCAAGGTACCAAATTACATTTGCTACGAAGCGATTCTATAGCGAACGTCAAAAATTTATGGAACTGACAATGACGTTCGTCTCACAGTTGACAAGCACATGCCTTATCGAATGTCATTATCAGTTTCATACATTTTTGTCGATTCAATCAGCGATATCGCCTATCGAAATTTACTTTGGGTAGAACTCCAGTATTTAAGAGCATAGAAATTAAACATCATTACAAAAATATTAGTGTTTTTGTTTCAAAAAAGCTTTTATTCAATATTTTTACAAGAGAGCAGGGTTTTCGTTTTGCTTAAATAAACTCGAAACGGATCGTTCTAAAACAATATTCACCGAGTCGTGCTGACATTTGAAATTCCACCCCGTCTCAGGGGTAGTTAGCGCGCATGCGGTAACTTGGGATACCAACCAATATGGCGCCGATCGCCACAAGTTAAGCACGCGCTTTCTATTTACATCCGCTCTACATTAATCATTAATGTTTATCTATTGTTATTATTTTTAATTAACCAACACAACGTGCCAGTTATAACGGGAGCTTAAAAATGTGTTCTCTTTTTAAAATAAAATAAAACAAAAGTGACGCAGTGCAATCACATGTGTTATAGAGGGGCTCGGTTGCAGGTCAATGCCATTTTGTGTTGTTTTGATGGACCAATTAGAAAAAACGTAGAAAAAAATATTTAAGTGATGAAACATTTTTCTGTAATGTCTAAAAATATTATTTTGACATAATTAGTTTACTAATTAATAAAACACATTTGGTGTAAAACAACTAGTGATATTGTTTTTCGACGTAAAATATGTTTTAATTTTACACAACTTTGTATAGAAATAATTTTCCCGCGCAAATTTTATTAATAAAAACAAAACAATAAGCTTACCATAAGGATAAAAATATTAACTATTCGCTTCAAAAAAATTTAATTTACAAACACAAATAACGTGCACCAATAAAAAATCAAAAAGACAAAGACCTCCAGATCATTCAGCCAGTGTTAATCACAATCGAAGAAAAAAAGGCAAAGCATCTCGTCATTCAGCCAGTTTTATTGTGTAAAGAAAAGGCAAAGACCATAGACGATTCAGCCAGTGTCATAAATCATCCAAACTGCGTCGCTCGAGGGTGTCTCCGGCTGCGCTGCTGCTGGGCACGCGGCCGGTCTCGGGGCTCCTCGAACCAGTGCGGAGCCCCGAGGAGCCCGCGCTCGACGTCGCACAGGACAAGGCCTTCTGGGGAAGCGTTGCTGGTACCATGACTAGTAATTATCAGATTCAAACTATTAAAAAAAGACGTATATTGTAGAATTATTTACTATTACATTAAGTTTATTTCATTATTGACTGTAAGCAACTACATAAAAGTAGTTGGTATAGCCAAAATAGTTTGAGTTATCAGATG
Source organism: Papilio dardanus tibullus (assembly GCA_013186455.1). Taxonomy (NCBI): domain Eukaryota; kingdom Metazoa; phylum Arthropoda; class Insecta; order Lepidoptera; family Papilionidae; genus Papilio; species Papilio dardanus. The sequence goes on along the minus strand of QDHC01003552.1, from coordinate 1,293,125 downwards.
ATTTTTGTTTGGCGAATTGTCTCCTTGCGGCCATAAGTAGCTTGCGGGAAAATACACTTATGGTTGTTATGAGTCATCCATGACAACGGTATATACTGTTCGAAGAACCCTCGCACTTATATTTGTATAAAATACAATATTTCGTGTAATTTAAAGGTTAACTGCAAAGCAAAATCGCGAAATACATTTTTCTACATTTTCTTTGTATTTTAATGTTAATAAAGTTAGTTACGTTTTTTGAGATTAATTCGTAATAAATATGTAAAAAAAATCTTAAAAAGGTTTATGTGAACCGGAAATCGATAACAGATTAGAGTAATGAATAGTAAGAAAATGCAAATGCAAAATTTTTATTTTATTAAAGTTAAAAACTTAAACGAAGTTGTATTGCTTTGAGTAAAAATTAAATAACCAAAATATATCGAATAAAATTTTAATCGTCTGAATCCTTCTTTAATTTACAATTGAATTTCACGCTCTTGTTTTAAAATTACCTATTTACTTGAAATTACTTTTTTATAAGTCAATTATCTTTAGAACCTGTGCAATCTCAATTAAAACATACAATTAAAACTATAACGATGTTACCGCAAGTGTTTCAAGGTGAACAGAAATAAATTAAACTTAATGAAAATACTTTCACTCTAAAGTAACTTTGATATTTTAAGAAAGTAAAGAAACATTATATTTCTGCGTATGATTTTTGCTCGTGTAGTATTTTTAACTCTTACCCTACGCCCTCATTAAACCGAGTTCTTCGAGTTGCTTGGGCGTAAGTCCGTTTTTTTCGCGAACTTCGTCTAATGAAGCTGTAGGTTACAAGAGTTAAAAATTACCTTAATTGCTACTTGGAAATTCTAAATGGCTTTCAGCTGACATAGTCCCACCTCTGACGAAGAAACGGCTATCAACCATTGGATCATGGGCTATAATAGATTAGGAAACATAAGTAAGCAAGAAGTTAGAACGGTAAACTGCCGATATTTAGTCGAGTAGCAAGTAGCAAGTATCCAAACTAAGGATTTACTAATCTATTCTACTAAAATGTTGCTGTTCGGACACGTTTAGTTACTAAATTACTACCCCAGTGCATTGGTTTTAGGCTTAAACGAGTCCGAACAGTAGTGAACCCTTTGTTCGTATAAATGCTACTTGCTACTCGACTAAAATACTATCCTAGTGCGTACAAGGCTTTAGGCACAAACTGTAGAAATATTGGAAAACTATAAGTACATACTTTCATCAGGTCTCAAAAGTATTTTACACTTCATTCCCACGTTCGTTTTCGCGTAAAATCCATAAATTACATAGATCTAATCAATTGAGCGCAAACCGAGCAATAGTCGGAAGTCGGTCAGCGTGCCGCATCGTTGTTGCAACAAAAACTCACGGGTCAACATTCGAATCTCGAACGCGCACGTCGCGGTACCAATCCTGCATGTAAATTGCCTAAAACGTTCACAGTCTATGATTTCAAAAAACATGGAATAATTCTCTGTAACCAGTTCGTTTACGTACGTTTGAGCTAGTTATTGTAATTTAGTTTAAAAAATAAATTACTTTCTTATTCAAATCATTCGATTATATCTACCCAACCTTGACATACGGCCCTTCGCAACGCAAACTAATTAATTCAGCCTCCCTCGCACTCCTCCAACCGTCCTGTGCGCCCCTCGCCCTTTGATGTAAATGTCATAGGTCATTTTAATATACGCCCACCTCTATTCCTGTTTGACGCAAGTAACTTTATTATAAACGACTTTGCTTATAAAGGCTATGTTTTTAAGCTTATAGGTACTTTTTTTGCTATCTCTCACTTTAATAACGTCTTTTAGGCTTCAGAACATGTCGGCGTATGTGTCAATGCGAAACGAAGTCTTGTGGGACGGGACTAATTAGGTTAATTCTATAATGCAATGCATTTCCCTGCAAACGCGTACGATACTTCAAGCTAAGACTTAGCTAACTAATGTTAACCTAATATTCTTTGTTTATAAATTCATTATTATTTCAATGTTTTTGTATGTCACAAAATGTACGTCCACGTGTAGTTTCACTGTTTATCATCCGGTATGAGTAAGTTATTATAACATTGAGTTTCCTCTACGTGTATAACATTATATCATTGTCCCTTTCATTAATTTTAAAAGAATAGAGACGCGAATATGTTTTTAAATGTGTTTCAGCAATGGAAACAGTAAACAAACGTAACTATAAGGATTCGTTGTAGCACGTTTTGTCCCTCGCTCGCGTGCCAGTGTGTCGGTACGTGAGGGAATCTACGTGTATTTTTACGTAACCGTAGGGCATGTCACGTTGACTATCACGTTCAGTCAAGCGTGTAGTGACCGTTTGACATTACGATTGTCAATAATCTTCGTTATCCACATCCATACAAATTCAACAACAGTGACTAAAAACTACGCATTCTTGTACCAATATTACAATTGTCTCTCATCAATTAGCAGCAATTTGAAATATTACAAAAAGTCACCAACACTCCATTGTCATGACCGTACAATTGCGTACTTAATATAGCTTTTTTTTAATATCCAACGAAGAGCGGCAGACGTAAAAAGTCCGAAGTTTCCGCCATTGTTTATACTTCAGTTAAAACAAAGCGAATAAAAAAAATAACCATGCTTGTCTGAGAGTAAAAATGCACTTCAAGTACAATTCTGTGAAAATGTACTTTTTTATAATATAAATTCAGATAACTAAAATTTATTCATATTTACGTGAAAATAAACATTATTACCATCAAAATATTTCTTATTGATGTATCAAATGTCTAAATAAGTCAATTTAATATATCTTACGATGTTCCGTTTTCTTTTACTTCGTGTAATTCGAGCTTATTTCTCATGGGATCTAACATGTATTATTTACTACCACTTTTACTCGGAAGTCAAAAGATATAATAACTAAGTAACATATTGATTAACTATTTAGGACTAATAAAATCCAAATTGCTTTTCCTGAATCATACAAAAAAAATACAATCTATTTACTTACTTGTTAAAAAATGAATAATTGACGTCTCTGATGATACAAAGGTACCAGGCAAGCATAAATAAGTAGGCGATATAACAAAAACATGTTCGTCTATAAATTGCTAAAAATCCTCAATAACTGTATGAACATTATTTTAACGTCAATCAGTTCTAGCTCAAACGATCTAAAATCCTTGATAACTTTATTAATCGCATAACAAGTTTATAAATACAGTTTTAGTGCAGTGAACTGTCGGAAACTTATATTTTATCGTTAAACTGCAGTGCGGCTGCCGCGCCTTAACTGACCTCTCTAGACTTTAATTTTTAACAGACTGGACCTGTGAGTGAGCGCATTTACCCCTGTCCAACAAAAATGAATGTAAAATTCTATACTTGCTTGTTTGTGTAACCGTTTTTTGCAATTGTTGTCAGTATGCTTTCTTGAAAAGTGTTAGACTTTGTTTTGTAAAACGGTTACTGCCTAATCCGTATCTTTATATTCAAATATATAGTGTTAGAATATAGCGAGTATATCGCGTGACCGTTTATAAAATTGGTATTTTACTGTGGTATTTTAGTTTAAAGTATGCGGTTTTGCAATTTGAAATTCTAGTTAAATGATCGCATGTGTTTGAGGTTGTGACTAAAACAATTGAACTATATTTTTACATATTTTTCTGATGATTATATTACGTCACGAATATTGAACAAATGATAGGCATGTATGAAAGGGTAACAAATAATAAAGGTACGTTTTCATTGTACTGAAACGGAAAACATAATTTACGGATAACTGAACTAACGGCTGATTTTTTACGCCACTCTTTAAGCGTAAAATCTATGTGGTGTCAAAATTGAAGGACATCGCCGTAGAATTTAGAGTTTAAGCGTGGACTTAACATGTAAGACGCTCTCAAAAATTTGAGTGACGTTTGAAAATTCGACCGAAAGACACTTAAATTAAATTCAATAATTGGGTAACACTTCACTTAATCCATGCTAAAAATCAGATAACAATTTAGTTAGGTCTTTTGACAGTAAAAACCTACAGTTATAAGTCTTAATAAACCGCTAGTATTCGTTTCGCTCCGGTTCAGTGGAAACTTAAGCCTTGTACACACTAGGATAGTATTTTAGTCGAGTAGCAAGTAACAAGTATCCGAGCAAAGGATTTACTAATCTATTCTTCTAGAATGTTGCTGTTCGGACACGTTTAGTTACTTAATTACTACCCTAGTGCACAGGTTTAGGCTTAAACGAGTCCAAAACAGTAGTAAATCCTTTGTTCGGATAAATGCTACTTGCTACTCGACTAAAATACTATCCTGGTGCGAACAAGGCTTTACTCTATGAGGTCGTGACTACGACTACGAAGGACAGGGAAAGTAAAAGGCGGTATCGCGTTGCGGCAACCCTGTCATTTATCAGACGTCAGGGCGTGACGCTTTAGTTGATTACATACCAAGTTGTTAATAATATGAAAGCTAATGGATCTTTATAAAGTATAGTATTATGATATAATAACATACTGTACTTTGTAGCGGGCAATGGGCAAGCAACTTAAAATTAACACTTTCAATGCCACAACAATTAGGTATCAAAGTTAACTCGGTGGTATTTAACGTGTTAAGTAAATAGTGCTGATTTTTAATAATCATCAAACAAGGATAACTTAATAACTCGTAGGCTAGACTAGATAATTTTATATAGGGTGATTATTTTAACATAAAGTATTGTTCATAGCGACGAGCGGCGCGGGCAGCGGGCCGGGCGGCGGGGAGGTGCGGCGCGGAGGGGGCGGTGACGTCACGCCGCACGCGCCGCCTCAGCGCAGGCTGATCAAAGTCGACTTTGACAACCTCGAGGTAAGATATTATAACTCCTCATCTTAAGAAGATACTTCGCACTTAAGCCTTGTTCGCACCGGGATAGTATTGAAGTCAAGTAGAAAGTATCCAAACAAAGGATTAACTATTCTACTCTACTAAAATGTTGCTATTCGGACACGTTTTGTTACTAAATTTCTTGCTACTCGACAGGGCTTTAGAGAAGTTAAGTTGCCTTTTAAGAAGACCCGAGGTGTTTGTATGCGAAGTACACTAAGGGACAGTTTAAGAGACCCTTAAACGAGTCTGAGTGCGGTACATAACCTTTTTCCGTACTATATTTATGAGGCTTGAACTCGCTATCAACTCTTTAATAGATGAAATATCTAACTTTTTGACATGTAATATTGCCTTTTCAAATAGCGAGCAATATCAAGTTTCCTAAGGACTGGAACTTTGAAATCGATATTTCATTCAAATCGAATAGATTGGTTTCGGTAAATGCTTCCGAAATCGAATATAAATTATGAACAGAAGCAAAAAAAATGTTCACGGATATTAAACAGGAAATTGGGACCAGTGTAGTAGTGTACTTTATTTAATTGATAGTCCCTTTTTTGTTCAGCTTTAATACTTGAAAGTCAAATACTTTTAGAAACTTGACAACCCGATTTTTGTTACTAACATTGAAGGTCTTTTGACACCTGTAGTTGTCAAAAGACCATTAATAAATATGTATAGGGGGCAAGCTAATAAAAGCAAATGTATTTGTATAATCCTTGAATTTCAATATGACTTTAGTTTTTATAGGTATATGTAAATGTATAATTTATCATTGATAAATTATTCTGTTAGCTACATATCTATATTCTACCCGCGTATATAGTAACACCCTTTATCAGTTTGTAGGACGAGGTTGTGTATAAATAGTTTCAAACCTTTGCCTACATTAAATTGGCCTTTGCCTACAAAAAACCGCTTGGCGTTATAAACAGAATATTTTTTATTTACTAAGGGCCAAACACTGAAACTAATCTTTAACATTTCGCTTCATAAGCACCGTTTACAATGTGACTAACGTCAAAACTTTACTGAAATCTTGTTTAAGCGTGGCCTTATCGTTTAAGACTATGTTACATATTTAAGTGACGTATAGTATTTTCATAGACCGACTCAGAGATCTTTTAACGCAGGTTATTGATATACAAAAGCATATTACGAGCATCATCCCGTTCGTTCTCCTTTAAAATAACAAAGACAGTAGTATGCGTTTGAACAACTCTAAAGCCTTATTCGCACCAGGATAGTATTTTAGTCAAGTAATTTAGTAACTAAACGTGTCCGAACACCAACGTTTTAGTAGAGTAGATTAGTAAATGTTTTGTTCGGATACTTGCTACTCGACTAAAATACCATCCTGGTATGGTAAACCAATAACGCTTTACAGCAGTAAAAATCTATGCCAAGATGGGCAATCCGTTACTTTAGTCCATAATCTCCTGCTTAAACTATTGTATGTTGTAATACGAGTATAGTGAAACCGTCTCATCATTTTATTTCTTTTCTATTCCAAATCCATTACAGTTTATCAAGTACAAATTATGATGACAATCTTCCTCAGTAAATTTTTCAATATTTCCTTATTGCATTTAACATTGAGAGCAATGAGAATTTAATAGATCTATAGAAAAACCGTTTGTGTCGTTGACTTTATCAGACGCATTTGCGTTCATGCGTGACCAGAATAATTGACTATTTATAAGTATTACGGTAAAGTTAATGGTATAATGTAATTACATATACAATTTTATAAAAGGATTTTTTTATATTTTAAATATCAGTCGACTGGAACGAATAGAGAAAGCTAGCATCTCTTGTTATAGGCTTGCTTTTTTACTACGCTTTTGAGTCATGATTTCTTTGAGCTGTTAGAAAAATTAGGTGTTTTGGTTACTCGTATCACTTGGTAAATAAAAGTATCTTTCCTTATAAGGGAATGATGGGAAAGTGAAGTGAATTTGGTGGAAGAAGGGACACATAAGAAGGGGAATTAGTATCTTCTTGTGCGTCTCCTTCTTTGTTAACTTTGTTGCCATTTGCATCTGCGACGCATGTGCAATATGCAGATGTCTATGGACAGTTGCAGCTTTGTTTCGGCGAATCCATATTGCCACAGATTTCTTTGCATTGTGCATTTCGTGCAACTTTTTTTTAGACGCACGTTTTGGGCTGCAACAATGCATTTGCATTCAAACCAACGCAGCTAAGAAAATTAGGTCGTCGTTTTTCAACTTTCAATGCTTAGCTTACTTTAAATACCTAGATCGTACTGAGGTATTTCGAAAGGAGGTCACAGCCTCCGCGTCCCTGTTCATAACTGATAATATTACTGAAACATTTTAAAATAAACTTAGAGATTAGTTAGTTTTTTGTTCAACAATTTTGTTGTTATAGCAAACTTTATAAAAAGGGTTATTTAGGAATTCTAAATGATAGGTTTAGAGTTATTAGTCAAGTTTTTTTTATTTGAAATTTTATTCAAAATAAACATTCGGTTTTATTTTAATTAATCCCAATATTTAAACAAAAGTCCATGTTCGCGAACGATTCAATAATTTCATTAGTGGCTGTAAAAATATTGCCGTTTTAATGTTTTTACGTTATCAAGTACTTATGACTAAAGAACAGCATCTTCCAACGGCACATAAATATCCTGTAGAAAGTAAACAGTTAGGTACACTTGTGTAAACTCGCGCAAGGTTGCCGCGTCCCAGTTTTCAGAGGTGACACAAATTTGAACTTTATCAACCCTTAATTGACGAAGTTTTGTACATAAAATTGAAAAGCAAAGCTTTAGTAGCTTTATTTGTAAAAAGTATTCTTATTCGCATTAAAATAGTATTTTAGTCGATTAGCAAGTATCCGTACAAAAGATTTACCAATCTACCCTACTAAAATGTTGATATTCGGAGACGTTTAGTAACTTAATTACTTGCTACTCTTGACTTGTAAATTGCAAGTCCCGAGTTCGAATCCTGCCATGTACCAATGTGTTTTTCGAATTTCATATGTACATATTTACCCGACGCTCTTACGGTTAAGGTAAACATCGTAATGCAACCTGCACATATCGGCGAAGAAATTTAAAGATATGTGTGAAGTCACGCAAAATACGCGCTAGTCGTGGAGTTGTAGAAAATGGAGCACATCATGGGTAGTATTCGGTACTCGACTAACATACTGTCCTAGTGCGTACAAGGCATGAGTCCGGCAGTATGATACAACGATACTTCCATTGCTGGAAACGACAGTTAAATTACAATGTACTCGTGAGCGCGGTTAGCCTCATCGTTTACATCGAATTTGCGTGTGCTTGTTAATGATTTGTACAGTTATGTTCATGTTTATATTGATTGTTGAGTTATCGTTTTTACGTTATGTTGATTTGAATGAATCATACTAATTTATTTGTTTGACAGCACGGATTTTTCTTGCACGGAGTTACATATTTGGTTGGTCGATTTTGTCATACTCTGATAAAACAGGAGCGAAGTTTATCAATATAGTCTAGGTTACTTGTTAAGTGAAAGCTTGTAGGCATTTTTCTTCGTTTTTGTGTCTCCTAAGCCTTTTCCCTCCAGGATAGTACATTAGTCGAAGAGCAAGTAGCATTTATCTGAACAAAGGATTTACTACTGTTCGGCCTCGTTTAAGCCTAAACCTACGATAGTAATTTAGTAACTAATGGTGTCCGAAAAGCAACATTTTAGTAGAGTAGATTAGTAAATCCTTTGTTCGGATACTTGCTACTCGACCAATATACTATCCTGGCGCGTACAGGACTTTAGAAAGAAACTCTTTATAATATCAGTTCAGAAATGCATATTTTGTATTAACATAATCATAATGAATGTTAAAAAACGTAGCTACCTTTTATACCTTCTATACAAGAGCGAAGTGATAGGTTTCCATTAATGGAGACGCCTCGGGCGGTGGTAAAAAAAACATCACGGTCTCTCTGACAGGGTCGCTAACCGTGTTCATACCGGAACTGTTACACTTTCTTATTACTAATCACTTAACATTTGCGATAATAACTTACTTTACGTTTAAAATGTTGGGCGTATGCTATAGATTTGTGTCTACAAGGTGGGCTACCCAGTACATTTCGATTGGCGATATCGCTGATCGAATAGGCAAAAATGTATGAAACTGATATTAACATTCGATAGGTCATGTGCTTGTCGCGTGTGAGATATCGAACATCGTTGTCACTAAAGCCTTGTTCGCACCAGAATTGTATTTTAGTCGAGTTGCAAGTAGCATTTATCCGAACAAAGGATTTATTACTGTTCGGACTCGTCTAAGCCCAAACCTACGCACTAGAGTAGTAATCTAGTAACTCAACGTGTCCGAACAGCAACATTTTAGTAGAATAGATTAATAAATCCTTTGTTCGGATACTTGTTACTTGCTACTCGACCAAAATACTATCCTAGTGCGTGCATGGCTTTACATACATTTTCGATGTTCGCTATCGAAACGCTATATAGCGCTTGGACTTCGGGTAACCCACAGAGTTATGCTTATTCAATTCGTACAATAGGTAGTCACATCTAGGCATGGAAATAAAATATATATCCATGTATTTATAATTAATGAGATTATTAGGTTATTTTTGTTAATTAAACTTCATATTTAACTTTTTTTTTTAATATACAGTTATGAATTTGCACTTTTTAGTAGAGCATCAATAACACCTGCCTAAGAAGTTTTCCTACTAGAGCGGATATTCTTAGAACCGTTTCTAGGTCAAGGTCTAATTTGTCTCTTGTTACCTTACTGTCATATGACGATACATTTTTAACTTTCTTCCTTTTATATTAAGATTTAAAATGCATGTTACGTTGGGAAAATACTGAGCTTGTATTTGACGTCACATAAAGGTTGAAACGCAAATTACCGTTTCTTTGAAATAACAACGAATTTACGAAGCTGCATGTTTATTGTATGATGTCATTTGGCAAGTTTTTTCGTACACTTTCTCTGTTATATCAACAGTAACAGACTAAAGGCTTGTACACACTATGATAGTATTTTAGTCGAGTAGCAAGTAGCAAGTATCCGAACAAAGCATTTACTAATCTACTCTTCTAAAATGTTGCTGTTCGGACACGTTTAGTTAATAAATTACTGTATTAGTGCGTACGTTTAGGCTTAAACGAATCCGAACAGTAGTAAATCCTTTGTTCGGATAAATGCTACTTGCTACTCGACTTAAATACTATCCCGGTGCGAACAAGGCTAAATAGTTGGTGCATTGGTTAAATAAAAATAAACTTCCTAGTAAAGACGTAAACTAGGGATGTGCCAATATTTCGCAATAAAATAATGGATTGCGATGGGAATGAAAACATATGTTGTCATTTACTTTTAATTTAATGAAAGTTCTTTTGCATATTCAACATTTGTTGTTCGATATCGCCATTTAAAGGGTTTTCCCTTTGCTCAACGCAGACAATACAAATGCAATTACTTGAGTGATTGCGTCGCATACAAATTCATTGACCGCTTTCACAATTTATGACGAAGTTGAAGGTAGTCTTTACAAACTTTATTACTTTGCTTTTGTTGTAGCAGTTTACTTATTTTGATAGAAAAAGTACACTTTATATTACTGACTCCTCGGATCATATTGGATATTGTAGTTACTTAACCGTATTCCTTTTCCAGGACGATGAAGACGAAGACGACACCGAAACATGCATAAGTCCTGAGACGTGCGTCCCACAGCCTTTCCCCCGGCATACGGCGCCGCAGCAACCCGCGCCCAAACCTTGGAAGCGAACTGGTACTAAACTATCTGAGCTATTTCAATAATATTTGTAAACTTAGGTATGGAGATGGCAACACAGCAAAGTAATCTATATTATCTATGAGCAATGGCAGAGAATCGCTTGACACTGCCACACGAGTGCAACCGCTTGCTGCTAACGCAAGACACGAAGCTAAACAAAACACAAATTAATTACAAGATAATATTAATGGAGTTCAGGTTCAGTTAGGATGTAATTTTAGATATCAATTTAAGGGTATTATGATAATAGAGGGTAAAATTGTCGTGCTCTTTCCCACCGCTGTCCCGGGCGGGTCCGGCGTGGGCACGGGCGAGCCCCCGCGCGCTCCGCCGCGCACGCGCATCTCGCACGACGAGTACCATCAATTCTGCGACCAGACTCTCGAGTGTATGACTGCAATATTTGGCTGCATGACTCGATGGCTTTTGCCTTTCTTTTGCATCCATGTTTAAAAATGTGAAATGTCATTGTTACTATAGAATAGGGTCGTACCATCATTTTATTTTATCCAGAAACAGAAAGATTCATTTAGGCAAAACATTTTTACTTTATGTTTTTTTCCCATTTGGAAATTCTTCCGCACTATTTTGTTCATCTCAGTTTTTTCCCCTAAGCATTTCCTTATGGTTAGATATAATTTTTAGTTATTCCTAAAACTACTACTAATCACTATATTAAGACCATACCAATTAAGCAACGAAGTAGTTGTAAAATCCGCTGACTGTAACCAATCGCATTCTTTCACGTTCACTGTTTACTTATAATTTCAATTTGTCTTGCTTTGTAAAATTATGCTGAACCTGTGCTTATTATGGCAGTTTAATTTCAACTAAAATATAATGATGTCTTAAAATTTAATTATCTATAATACATAAATTATCGTTTCTGATTTTTGTATCTTAAACAATATTTGCTGTACATGCATTGCTTCTTAACATATTAAAATCCAGTTGTTAGATCTCTGTAGGCAGTTTAATTACTACTACGCTTTTCGTACCACGCTTTCGTTATATTATTTTGTGATTAAAAATAGTACATATAGAAAAATGTTTATAAAATACTTCATAAAATCTTCATCACACCTGAATAAACAAAAATCCTTTAATGTAAAATATTATGTCTGTTCACGTTGAGTTATCACACAGCATACGACCTGGCGACGCAATGCCCGTCTCGGCGCGCGTCCATGCGGCGTCACACCGTCACGCACGTCTGTCCGCCCAGCGACGGCGCGCAGTCCTTACCACACTCCAGGTAACTTAACTATTAATGGCTCTGATAAAATCACCAATTAAAATAATTTAAAAAAAAAAAGATTAAGAAAATCCGACTCGAAGGACCAAATTATTAATTCGGCTTACGATTAAGCCGGTTAAGATTTACACTGACATAATGTGCCAAAACAGTCTTAAAGAATAATGTTGGCGTACTAAATCTTTTCCTACGACAATAAACAATTCAAATCTATTGGATTAAAAAGAAGCTAACTATAATAGCAAGTACTAGTAAGGTAGGAGGAATAGAAGGACATAATTTGTGTGCCAGGCCTGGGTCGCGCGCGTCCTGCGCGGGCGCAGCGTCGCTGGCCAGCAGCGAGCTGGAGGCGCAGCTGGGCGAGCTGTCCTGGTCGCGCTCCTCGCTGCAGGACGAGCTCATCAAGTCGGTTAGTGGCAGCCCTAGTAGCAAGCATGTGAGTAGACGCTAGCATATTTACGCTAAAATATTATTTTGCCAACCCTAATTTATCTATTTTTGTTAATTTTATTGGTAAGTTTGTGTGAGAATTATACAGTTTCTCAGCAAATATTATGTAGCTTCATAAACATTTTTTCATAGAGTTGCCAGTTTTAATTCTAAATTGCATACATTTTTAGCTAATTATATTCATGCTTTGACATCTTTAAATACTTCAAAGTGATCTTCATAATTTCATTAACCTATAAAATAAAAATGCAAAGCTATCGTTATATGGAAGAAGTGCTTTATATAATCTGTATTATATTTTTGTTTTTATATTGTAGAAGCAATGGCAGGAGGCGATAATGTCCGACGACCGACTGTCGCTGACGCTGGAGGAGATCGTTCACATCAGATCGGTGTTGACGAAGGCCGAGCTGGAGTTCCTGCCCTCCGAGGGCAGGGTCAAGGAAGATGTCGAGAAGAGAAGAGTGAGTTGACATATTTAAAACATTAAATAAAACAATTGACAACCGTTTAAAATTGATTCACCGATATTTAAAACTTCATTTCAATAGATACCAATTACCATGTATTTCTGCAGTTTTCTTGTAATTTAATTAAAAGACCATGAAACATACATTTACAGTCTTTCTTCTACTTTCAGGTTTGTTTCCTTTGTTTGAAGACAAGATTTGGTATATTCGGTCCGTGGGGGCAGAAATGCAAGCTATGTAAAAAGACTGTCTGTCAAAAGTGTTGTTCAAAGGTGAGTTGTTACGTGCTTTCATAAACGTCTTTTATTATAGCTACTCTTAATTGTATAAAAATGTGTTAATATTCTTTGTACAGATGCGCATACCGACGGAGCACTTCGCGCACGTGCCGGTGGTGCTGCTGAGCCCCTCGCTGCTGCCCTCGCCCGAGGACGAGGCGCCCTCCTTCCCCCGCAGCCTCGTCTCGCGCCTCGTCTCCCCGGAGCACCACGTCAGTAACTACAACTACTGAAAATCCGACTCGAAGGACCATCTTACAAACTGTATTACTAAGTGTGGTTTCCGTACAGGATAACAGCGTGGGCAGCGCGCCGAGCAGCCCGGTGTCACGGCGCATGTGCCCGCAGTCTGCGCCGGGCTCGCGCGGCGGCTCGCGGGGGGGCTCCGCGCTCGGCTTCGCGGACCTCGCCGCGCACGCGCCCGGCAACATGACGCGCTCCGTCGACGGGCCCGGCAGCATGCCCTGCGTCATCAATGACCGCAGGTATGTCTACACATACAGCCTACTGTACCCATCACAATTGACCAAGCTAGCTTAGTGCGGGTTGAATGACTTCACGCATTTCTCCGCTGATTGTTTCTACTTATTTATTTTTAACGAGCTGTTGCTCGCGACTTCGTTCGTGCGAAATTAATTATAGCCTATGTTACTCGGGGATAACGTAGCTTTCAAACACTGAAAGAATTTTTGAAATCGGCCCCGTAGGTTTTGAGCTATTTCAATACATACAAAAATACAAATATTACCTCTTTAGAATCATCATTCGGTCCTATGGTCAGCCTTATGGAATGTCAGCACAGTATGTACTCTTCCATACTTTCCTATTAGATGTCATATCAGAATGATTAATATTAGTATAGGTTATATAATGACATGTTCGTTGCAGGTCGCGGTGCGCGCGCGGCGCGGGCGCGGCGGCGGCGGAGCGCCTGCGCGGGGTGCAGATGGCGGTGTGTCACGACTGCAAGGCGATGGTGCTGCAGATCATCAAGTCTTCGCGCGCCGCGCGCTCCGCCAGCCGCGACCGCGCGCTGCGTCTGCTCACCCTCGACCTGGCGCCGGTGTACACCGACCACTGCTAATGCTGAGCACGGGAATTGCAGAAACTAGCGTAAAAGGCATTAGATCTCGTCAGTTCTTATCTTAGTATGCGTCAATTTGTTGAGGAAAGATTGTAATGTTGATATAGAATTGGATTTATTAGTAATCTCGGTGTTTTAACCGACATATAACCATCTAACTACTCTGACAATCTGAGATTGACACTAGCCATACTGTTGATAGGGACAAGGCTCTTGGACGGAAGGAAGCCTTGATGACTGGCAGTATATTCCTTTTGATTCCGGCTGTGTCGGTTTTTGGCATCTACAAGTTTAAAATGTGACTTTGAACCTGACTAACCAAACCTACATTTATTCATCAACCGGTAGGGCACAATTTAGTGTGCTCCGAGTCCCTCCGTGCTTTTTTAATTTATCAATTATCGCAATTGAAATTAGAATCTTATTTAAATTTGGAAGCGGAAAATCGTTATTATTTCTTGGCAATGTCAAAAGGATGATTAAGTATAGATCACGTACATTAATTTCTCAGTGAAACTGGTGCTTTTTAAACAATATAGGTATTTAAAAAAAAATTTTTTTTGTTCTTTTATTGGAATTAATTACAGAATTAGTATTGGTCTTGGTTCTGAAATCATCGATTTGGTTAATTGAATTTTAATCTTTTGTTAATTATAGCATACAATTGTTTTATTATTTCATGGTTTTGTTAAGATCAAAATGATTTCTTTTAACTTTTGACTTGATTAGTGACAAAGAAATCGTTTTCTTTGTCAATTCGACCTTTAACTAACATGTGATCAATTTTTGTTTAGTAATTTAAACGAAATGAGATTTCAAAAAAATTACACTTAGTAAAAATTTACGGAGAGACCTTAATTTGACTATAGGCAGAGATATATTTATTTTTTCAATACAAAAGTAAAACTGTTTAAGAGCTTCCGAGGTTGTATAGAATTTATGTTGTGTTTCTGGACGGACCGTACTAAGTACATTTTGATTTTCCAACGACGAAAAAAAAAATGATTTGACAAGACTTTGACATTGACAGATAATACGTAGCTCCATTTATTTTTATTTGATCGCACAAAAACTTATGAACCTTCTTCAATTAGCCATCTTAAAAACTCACCTAAACTACAAAAACCTATTAAATAAAATAAAAAATAGATTATATTCAAGAAATTACTAAGATTGTATTTTGTCACCTAGATTTATAGTATATATGTAATAAATATATATTTTTCCGAATAATAGAAATTAAAATATATCTACAACTTGAATATAAATAGCACGATGTTCTGTGTTCAAAAACTTGTAATTACTATAAATTATGTGTAAAAGATATGTATGATAAATCTGAATGTTAAATATATGCTTCTTTATATTTATTTTGCAAAATTCATTGCATTTTTGTATTTTAAAATAGAAGCATACCGTTATCTTGCATAGATAAACCAAAAGGCGTTACAAGAGAGCGCATTTGTTCACCCCATAACCGACATTTTACTCTTCGATTGTAGTTAGTAAAAAAAAACTAATTCGAAGTACTGTGCCATAACCATTTTCCACTGTTGTCGATGTACGGGCATTTAAAAGCATAATTTGTTCGTATGATTGGCGTAAAGATCAAAAAATGAAAAAGTTTTTGTTTTTTTTTTATTTCTATTTATTTTTATAAGATAATTGTAAAACTGTATGTGCTATTTGTGAGCTGACCATATATTTCGTATTGAATATTTTTGTGCACAATAGCACTAAAAAAATGTGCGGAATCTTGCCATAAACCATTGCGAAGACTATCGACAAAAAATCATAATCGCCATTTTTTGATCTTTTTGCATTTCATTTGAAAAAATATTTCAATTTGAAATTCGGTCAGCTCGCATTCACTTCTGTAATACAATAAAATTAAACTATTTTGCCTATCCTTCACTCATTTCTAAGGTTAATCTAGTTTTAATTAAATTATTTTGCCAAATATATAACCTATCCGAGACCTAATTGTAAATATAGATTTCTTTAGTGTCGTCTTTTAGAAACTTAAGAATTCTTGTGTTTGTAACTAATATTGAATTTGTCTATTGTGTCAGTATTTTTTAATATAATCTGTGGAATCGGTTGGTACCTAGGTCGGAAATAAAATGCTTATTGCAAACTACCCTCAAAAGGCCTAGAATTAGTCATAATAACCTGCCAATTGTATCTTTATTTCTTTGTAATTTACTGATTTTTATAACGCATTCCTTAAATAGTATCCGAATTGTAATTGTACCTTATTAAAAATCGAATTCCCAGTTAGAAACTTTGTAAATGTATATAAAATCTTCGTAGTCTATATTAGATGTTATGTAGAATATTAAAGAAATAATAACGGCAAATTAAACAAATTACAGATCGTTCATAAATTGTTTTATTTGAGTCCTATTGGTAAGGTAAGTTTACACAAAATATAGGGACTTGGCTATTTTAGTAAGATACTAGCGGTCGCCAGCGACATCGTACGCTTAAAGTTTAGAAGTTCAAAACAAAGTTTTTCATCTTATTTTAATCTTTATAAAACTATTACCCCCTTTTTTGCACCCCAAAGTAGAAATTTGAAGATTATTGAATGACAAATTTGTTTCATTGTGCTGAAGAGCTCTCATTCTAATTTTCGTGGAATTTTGACAAAGGAACAACTTTTCTCGATACAAACTTGAGACCCCGATTTCGGACCCTTAGGGATTGAATTTCGTAAAATATTTTCACTTTTATATAGTAACAGAAAACGCCTATGCCAAATTTCAAGTCTCTAGGACCCGTACCTACGCTGTGAATAATATTCTTAGATTCGAACTAAGACCCCCCCTTTCTTGCCCCCCAAGGTAAAAAGTTGTAAAATTCTTGAATGGCAAAATTATTTTGTCGTAAGGATGAGCTCTCATTCCAATTTTCATGCCATTCTGATCTAAGGTGTGAAAGATATATCTAGATTTGAAATATGACCCCTTCCCCCCCCCCAAGTAGAAATTTATGAAATTCTGTAATGGCAAAGTTATTTATTCATGCACTCATTCAAATTTTCATGCAATTCTGACAAAAGAATCACGTTGCTCCATACAAACTTTGGACCCCCGTTTCGGACCCTTAGGGGGCTTAATTTCGGAAAATCTTTTATCAGTCCACTTCTACGTAGTAACAGAAACCCCTACAAAACATTTCAGATCTCTAGGATTCGTACCTACGCTGCGAAAATTGATTTTAGATTCGTACTTTAACCGCCCCTTTTTTCCCCCTAAAGTAAAAAATTGTAAAATGGAAAACTTATTTTTTTGATACTAAAGAGCACTGATACCAATTTTCATGCAATTCTGACAAAGGAATCATTTTTCTCCATGCAAACTTTGGACCCCCATTTCGGACCCTTAGGGGTTGAATTTCGCAAAATCCTTTCCTAGTGCTCGGTTACGTAGTAACAGAAACTCCAATGCAAAATTTCAAGTCTCTCGACCCAGTGGTTTAGGCTGTGCGTTGATAGATATCTATGTCAGTCAGTCACATTAGAGTTTTATATATATAGATTATAAATTCAGGAGCAGCAGTAAGCGCACTTTATAATGAAAACAATATTGAAACTAACTTCTCTTGTCCTGATGTAATAAAATCAAAATTAGAAGAATAAAAAATCAAACAAATGGTACTCATATTTATATTTTTTAACAAAAACAAAAATGTCACTGAAATAAGACAACAATTATCACATTACATTTTATTTTTCGATCACTATTGATTGTGTTTTAAATAAATTTTCTAATAAATACTTAACCTACTACTAAGAGGCCTCCTTCCACGAAGTTGTAGGGGGGTATTTCTAGGTTAAGGGGTGCAGGGCCTTTGCGGATACGTCCGGACGCGTCGTAATGGGAGCCGTGGCAGGGACAGTAGTAGCCCCCGAAATCCCCAGCGTTGGCAATGGGCACACAGCCCAAGTGGGTGCACACACCGATGACTACCAGCCACTCGGGGTCAGTGGCCCTCTTCTCATCGGGCTCAGGGTCACGGAGCTGATCGAGCGGTACCGCTTTCTCTGTGCTGATCTCTTCTGCCGTCCTATTGGAATTTTACAATTATAAAAAATGTAATAAACTCTACCAATGTATTATTTTGTTATTTGATCTTTGACGGAAACAAGTAGATAGCTATAAATCACTTGGATATTAGATATGATCACTTGTAAGGATCAGTTTGAGGTTTTTAATTAACTTTCGTATGAAATAGCAAAACAAGAGATGAATTTAAAAAATAAATACACTCCGGGGATCAATAATTTTTTTTTAAATTATGATTCTTGAATAATAATTTTAAAACTTATATTTTTTAATGATTATTACATGAAATTTTAACATTATTATTTACCTATGACGAATAAACAGCGGCTTGCCACGCCACTTGAAGGTGACAGACTTGCCCTCGGGAATCTCAGCCAAGTTGATCTCAATTTTGGCTAAGGCGAGTACGTCCGCCGCGGCCGCCATTGACGACACAAAGTGAGTGACCACGGCCTTAGCGGCATACGCACCGGCGACACCACCAGCTATTGAAAGCAATTGTTAACAATGTATTATAACTTAATTACATTTAAATGGTAATAACAGGCTGCTTTGATTATGTACTTTGTAGATTTTTTTTGACAGTGGTAGAGCCCTTTTTAACATCTTCGCACAAATTGTCTAAAAAAGGTAAGATGATAGTAGCTAATAAAAATGTGTGGAGACTATCAGTGCATTAACAGCATCAGCCTTTCTCTGCCTACTCCTGGACGTAGACCTTCAGAGCCTTCCACAGAATATAGTCCACTGCTGTTCGGATAGATGTGCTAGTTTGTCGAATTTCAGATATTTGAATTTTGCTATGGCTTTTGATTTGACTGACTCCAAAAGAATCAATAGGCAGCTACAGCCGGTGAATGTGGAATCGGGTGCCATTTCATCCTCTAATTACAATATTACGCCACCTTTTAAGCATGAGTAGTCTCAGGGTAGGCTGTGCGAGACCCAAACTCATACTTGTAGTGCACAACTGCTTTCCACATTCAACAACAATGAATTAAACCATCAGACCACCAGATTGAAGGACATTTCAAGGTCCTCATCCCCTTCCGTACAGTATGCCTTTACAAAATTTTAAAAGACTTCCAATATTGATCATTGTTGGTGTAATCCAATGGATTGTAATGCAATTTTGCTTGGATTTTGTGTGGTACCCATGTTGTCTTGTAAGACTTTATAATAATAAAGTGATAGCGAGTCTTACTAATAAAAGAAAGATTATCTGCTAGTTATGTCACCAAATCTGTAGACAATCTATAAACAAGTTTTATAAGACGCTAACAAAGCTTTATAATTTGTTCTCCAAGCAAATCAATACTTGGATTCGATTTACAGAGGTTTTATTTTGACGAATGCTCAATTATTAGCTTTGTTGTAGTTTGTGTGATGATTAATGTAAAATATACATCAGTAATGTAAATTTGTTATGTACTCACCTCCAGCAATAAGGTATGTGAAAGAGTTTCGGGTGTCCACATTCTCCTTGGCCTTTGACTTGGGGTCTAGGGTGTCCTTGCGACGGTACGCAGAGAAGTCAGGGTACGCGATGTCAGAGTGCGCAAAACGTACCTGACTGGGCACTGAAAATGACATGTGTTATGTAACATTAATTTTCACCTATAATATCGATTAATAATTTTCTAACGGCATCTAAATATGTAGATTAACTTACGTTTGGTTGTATGCTTAACTTTCAAACCCTGAATAGGAAGGGCTCCGTGCAAAGATTGCACAGTTGAAGTCTTCGGTAGAGGTTGCACGACCAATTTGTCAACAGGAACTGTGACTGCGACTACGGGCTTCAAGCCATTGCTCACCACTTGGGATGTAGCCTTGAAATATGGGGCTAAATGTCCAGCCCTAGCGACTGCAGTCATTTTGCTACACTTATGTTCTACGCAATATAATTGCTTTAAATTTTTCGCTGGGTGCGAATTTTGGCAGGTTTGGTAATGAAACGTCAAAACGCGGTGTTGCAAGCTACTATGAATTTTTATCCATAGATAATTTTGCATATAAAATAAATAAATAAAAGATTTTAAAGATTACAGAATATTAATCTTCTTTTGTTGCCTGCATCAATAGATTTTTTTACTTTACTTTGTAGCAACGTAGAAACATTTCTTAAACAAGTTTCATTAATTTAAGAATAGGTGGCGGTAAAATCAATAGTAATATGAAAAAAACTAGATGGCACTACATTACTATAAAACTTACATTAGTCACAAGAGCTTGCGCTTTCAAAGCTCTTGTTCTTATAAAGCTTTCGTTAAGTGGCCTTTTTAATAGTAAATATAAGGAGTGGGCAGAGGTTGCGTATTTCTTTTTAGCATCCTCTTAAGTATCAGCTTAACTTTAACGTTTAACACCCATGAACTTATTTTATTAATGGAATTGAACTTTTTAACATCTTTCATAGTAACAATTTTATGCCATGATTTTACGGTTTGTCGGTCACGATAATATTTCATGATTTAATTGTTGCTTTTTGTTCCTAGACTACCACACTTCTTATGTTACGGTAGTATTGAAATTAAATAAAACTTGAACAGATTCAACGTCAAGCTTAATTAACGCTTTGGATTTTGAAAGTACCTTTACATTGCTATTGTCTTTGATCTTTACAAAACTGTGTTTTACAAGTACCCAACATATGCATTGTAATTAATTATCCTAATGTCAGAGGGCAATATTTTTATAAATTTAAAAATGTACCTATTGTACATCATAGATTTATATTAGGTATAAAAAAAATGGAACTTGATGATCAAATATTTGATTTATTACTTTGTGAGCAAGCAATTATTAAATCACCGATGTTCTAACTAAAGCTGTCGGTGTTAAATATGGACGTATTTTTAAATTAAACAATTTGACAATAGGACGCGGATGCGCTCGATACGTGACACGACAAGCCGGCGCTTACCTCATTCAGAACTATTTCTATTCTGTCGTCGCCCGCATTTAATATGTCATCAGCTCATATTATACCTATTCCTGCCTTTTGAAGAAACAGTTCAATAGTGATTACACGTATTTGCGCACCGAACTGTGACTGAAACTGACAGGCTTGTCACGGCCGGCGCCGTATTGAATTTTCTTGTTGGCACGAATGACATTTTGAAATACGGAAGTTTCGCTTCTTCTTAATATATGTGAAGCTTGCTCGGGAACTACTGTGAGGCTCAATTACCTACGCACCAACGGATGGTCATTCAATACCTCTCAATTAAACACTCAACGGCATATAAAAAACAAAACAAAAATAAAATATCAATAAAAACAAAGCCATTATCATAAATTAATGTTCAAATGTCCACGTATTCATGTGACCTCGAGATATTCTCAAGCGAACTATAGTTATATAACAAATTCATGGTCACCGTTGCGTTTCGTGGCTTTGTGTCCGTGGCGCACACACGCGCGCCGTTGCACGTGCCTTACGCACACAGCCGCGGGCATCCTTGACAACTACAACTACGCCCGTAGCTCGGCCGCGGCAAACGGCGTGGCAATAAATAACGCAGTTGCGTGCGCCGGCTACGTACCTACCTATGTCCGTTGCCGCTCACATTGCATACGATGATTACGCTTGTATTTTTATCAAATAGCCTTGATGAAAATTAAACTTCCTCACTGTCTACATAGTGATACAGGCACAAGTTTTGTGCATTTATTAATTATAGTACCTTTTAACCAGCATTATGGGTATTGAAATATCATATGATAATTTACTAGTTAACAAGAAATAGAGAAAAGAAAGAAACATTTATTTTATAAATATGTACGTGTTAATTCTAGTTTCTACTAATAAATTAAAAATATGGGAACGACCTTAACTTGCATGGCCTGTCATTTCCGCGGTGCCAGCGCTGGCTGTGTCGTCATGTCACGCACAATTTTATACGAATTCTCTGTATTCACGTGTACCGGCCACTTGTGCGTTGATTGAGTGCTCAGTTTGACGATAGATGGCATTAGTGTGTGGACGATCTGTGCAAGTCCATGTCTTTCGAGTTGATAAGTGATGGACAGTCACCGAGAGAACTATTTTATTTTATGCCATTAAAAATTGATATAGAAAATTTTGAGAACTAAGATAATGTAACTAATTATTAGTATTCTGTGAACTATAAAATAGATCTGTGAATAGGATCATAGGCAGATTTTATAATAATTATTTTAATTTGCGAGGTTGTTGAATTGATTTTCATTTATAATTCCAGCTGATTTTAGAGAATTAAATATCTCGATCACGTCACTGGTTTCAGAAGTGAATAGAACGGGCTTAGATAATGGCGGCTAGCGATGCGCGGGGCGCTCTTGGGAGGGACGCCCCAATTTGAAGCGCGGCATGCCCATTACACAATGAATTTATTGCCGCATTCGGCTGACACATATTGCGTGCATGTCATGTGCGCGCCGGAATTCTTCACAATTAGCATAGACATAACCTAACCTTTTTTAAAACTAGCAACATTGTTGTATTACAAAAAGGCAAAACTGAATCATTCAGCCAAGATTAGGAACGTCTAACAGATTACATTTTTCCGTGTATCAAAATTAAAACAAACGTTTTAGTTGCATTATGATATCTTGAATTCTCACTGTTAAATTTTTGGCTGTCATCCAAATTGACCGGTCATTTTGTGTAATTTGGCAACTTTTCCATTTCGCCGACACCTGTCGTCATCGAGTTGTCTGCGAAGTTCAAGTCTGCGTTTTTTATATTACGTGACTTGTGAAACGAATCGTCAATAATGGATTCTCTTTCAAAGTTCACATTATTGTATTTTAAAAAATTGTAAATAAATAATTATCGGTCGGATGTAGACGTTATTATTGCTGTGTAAATAAGATTTACAATTACAACCTGAGACAGTTCAATCTAACGCTAAATATTTACATTTCAATTATAGTTAAAAAAAACAAAAATTAAATTTGAACAAAAGTATTACAAAAAATATATGGGACCCAGATCGCTGTCCGTTGGGAACATTCCCAAAGCGCTGGCCGCATTACCACGTTGGATTGCAACGCTAATGCGTTGCCCTAAATACAGGCCAGCTTTTTGGTCACGTGAGACTTCTATCAAACGAGTTGAAAGGTCTCGATAAAGCCAGAAAGCCTCTGGGCCCCATGATCCCAGAGTCTCGACTCCAAACGCCAGAAAATATGTACCCACTTCCGGTGCAAGCATATTTTCGGCGTTTAAGGTCCTCTTGTTACGCGGCAAATTGTCAAATTGTCAGTTTAAATTATA
This sequence comes from Papilio dardanus tibullus, assembly GCA_013186455.1. Classification (NCBI taxonomy): domain Eukaryota; kingdom Metazoa; phylum Arthropoda; class Insecta; order Lepidoptera; family Papilionidae; genus Papilio; species Papilio dardanus. The sequence continues at coordinate 1,269,576 of QDHC01003552.1, read as the reverse complement.
GACAATGATATATTTATCTAAAAAACATCTAACATAGTAATGCTCAAACACGTTCTTCTTACCTTATGGTCATAAATTAAATGTAATTAAGAATAAAATGTACTTTTGCCTTAGCATTTTTTTATACTTCTAACAACCCGCTTACGGTTAAAGCAAAGCTCGTATTGCTAAGGATATAATAATTCTCTCATAAAAAACTTGATAGATGAACGTAGATAACGTCGACAATTAGGTAAATCAATTTCATTACTCAAATTACAGTAACACTATAAAATAATTAATATGTTTTTAATCCTAAAACGAATACATTAAAAGCTTTTTATTGCCTTCATATTATTGTATGTAACGAGCTTTTTTCACTGTAATTTGTTTTTTATTTATGTCATCTTTTAGTTGGAAAAAAGTTATATTCGATTGTCACACGAGGTGGCGTAGCAATGGGGCCGCATGCGGAAACCTCTTCACGCCCAAGGCCATAGAACCAGTTTTAGGACCGGTAACATCATAATACCAACGCAAACGATGAGTTTCTGACCGCACAGGGATTTCATAACATTCCAACTATTTAAATTCAATTTCATTATCTTAGAATTGCTTCCTACTACGACGTTGGAATGAAAAGCAGCTTCCTTATCGTTGGTCGTGATGAATTTGATTAACCAAAAACTTCAAAGTGGACCAATGATGGTAATTCATTTCATTCTTTGAACATCCTGTGTCAAAACAACGCTAGTGGAGCTTTACCACTATAAACTGTTTACCGAATGTCATAAAAGTTCGGAACATTTAAAATTATTTACACATATCTATACTAAACAATCGGATTTTAACTTTACGATTGTTTAGTAAGGTTTACTTGGTTTATAGCTTAAACCAAGTAAACTATCATCATCTGTATGACCCTATCCTACTTCCATAGGGTCGGTGCACCAGGTTTTTGTCCTCCACGTTAATCTATCTTCCGCTATCTCAGTTTAAAAAAGTAAACCAATCAGCTGAAACTTGTCGGTAGGTAGTTACAAAATGAATATAGCATGTATTAAAAATGCAAATTTCGATTTTTACCATAGGCGATTATTTTAAGTGTGCTAATTTTCTTTATTTTACGTATCTTTAAATTATTAACGACTTAAAATTTATCAATGTGCGCTGAGGAATAGAAACGTTAGGCTTTTTGCATGAATTTAGAAGTCGTTAACATCGGAACATCTGCTGCGCACGTTTATTATATCATAAAAGTACCTACACAACTTAGTAGTAAACCAGTCAGTTTTTTAACAAATTTATTTATTTTAATATACCTTATGCCTGTTAAAAAAGACGCTAATTTATGTATGTATCTATTTCATAAACCTTTGTATCTTAAAACGTTATTTCTTTTACGCGAAAACTTTTTAAAGATAGTAAAGTAATGAGATATATTGCAAATAATTTTTGCACATGCAGTTTCGTAGCAGTTCTACATTTCCCGTAGATACCGTAGCTGCATCTACGATGCATCGATGCAGGCGTAGCAGTCCGTAGAGAGAATGCGCCTCGTAGCAATGAAGATGGGAAAACGTTGAGAGGAAAATTATTCTGTCCATTTTATACATTTTTAATATTCAAAGTTAAATGTAAAAAATCACATTAGTACGTCTAGATTTTATTTTTAAATGATTTGTAAAACATACACTGCAAAACAGAAATATTTAACTGTTAAAAGTCAGTTTCCGTACATAGTTTCATACGAATATAATTTTTTGCAGTATTAAATTAGTGCAATGTTCTTAAAAACATGTTCCGGCATAGATGCGCGCGCGCAGTCCGCGTGACATAAGATGCGCGTGAGAACGCCGCCCGGTGCCGGGTAACGAACTCGACGCCGTCACAGTTTATTTTCATTTCTATGTTTTGGCCGGTGCCTCTAACGTATACTATAGATTCTAGCCTATACAACAGCCACAAGCCACAGACTAAAAGTGTTCCGTACATTTTTGCTGGTACACTGCTCTTTGTAATGAGTTTTTGTTGAGACTTATTTTAGATGTGACGCTATCATTTTTGAATGATGACTAAATCGTTGTCTAGAAATAGCGGACAAAGAACAGCATTGCAATTGATGGTTGAGTGAACTAAGCAATATTATACGTACCTCTTCCTTGTTTTTCACAGATATTAACCGTATTACAGATTTTTGTATCAATCAATTTTAAGATCGATTACTAATTTGTTACGAGTATATATATTTAAGTATTTCGATATATTAAATGTTAAGCTGGCTACAGACGCCCAGTTTTGACTAAACATTTCGACTGTGCAGTTCAAATTGACGTGCTTACGTCAGTTTTAACTTTACAGTTAAAAAAACTGAACGTCTATAGCCGGCTTTATGTACAATATTAAGCCTTATATACTTTTGTTGCCTCAGTATAAGTAATTAACACTTACTTATTTAATTTGAAAATATCAACTGGGTTTTACCACATTTTTACATGCTTTACTTCTATTATAAGCGCATAATTTCAAATCCCTTATATCAATTTGTATCTTATTTCATATGTATTAAAGTTGTTAATTGATTTACACCATTATTTAATTTTCTAGAAGATCATCGTATAAAAATCTTATCAATACGAAAGAAAGACGTTGACAAATCTTTTCAAATAGCAAAAATAGGCTTTAAAGAATTTAATGTTATGTTGCAATTTAATTTATTTATATGGCATTACCATTTTATTCAAATGCGTTTGGCCGTTTTTGCCCGAGGTTGGAATCTTTTCGTCGCATTTTTTGCTTTATATTTTATTTTATTGATAAAAATGTGTTAGACGCTATGCTAATGGCCTCTAGATTTTTTTTAACCTTTATTTCGCCTTTACTTATGCAAATTGATTGACAATCATCCGGTATAAAGGAGAATGCGCAATCTGGTCTACCTAGTCAACAGCAACGAGCCATATGTCGTTGGAAAGGTCTTTGCTTATACTTTATTTTTGTGTATGACGGTAAATGTGTAGCTTATGGGGTTATCGAGTTATTGTCAAAAATAATAGCAAAGTGTTTAGTTTCAATTAGCTTCTACTTAGAGCAGACTTACATTTAGTGTACTGAAGTTTGTCAATATTTGCAGGGAATAGAGTAGGAAGTGAGGTGGGGGACAGTTTTTTTTTAAATCTGTGGTAAACTAGTAAGCGGGTACGTGGATTCGCCGAAAGAGCGAAGCGACATCTGCTATTACAGATGGTTTTTCTACCATCCTGACGAAGCAGGGGACTCACTGGAACAGGATATTGCCCCTTCCTATGCGTCCCCTACCCTGTCAAATACTCCTACCCTTCCCATCCTTTCTTTATGAGATAGCAATGGGAAGGTAAAGTGGACTAACATTAAGCCTCCCGCACTCATTAGGCGATCGTTTCGCTACTTCGACGAGTGTAGGTCGCCGTTTAGTCGTTTGGCATCGTATAAAATAAAAAAAATGTCCCTACCCGAGTACCCTAGAGTAGGGACCCTATTACCTGTAAATACTGACAGACTTCAGTACAATAGATGTAAGTCTACTCTTAGTAGAAGCAAATTGAAAATGTACATTTTGCTATTATTTTTGACAATAACTCCAGAACCCCATAACCTACAATTTACATTCATTTAAAAAAATAAAGTATAAGCAAAGACCTTTCCAACGATATATGGCTCGTTGCTGTTGACTAGGTAGACCAAAGTCCTTAGGACTCTGCGCATTCTCCTGTGAAGAAACATTATTTTATATTGTACTTTTAAAAGTTTGTTTTTGATATCATAAGTGATGTAAACCAACATCAATTTTACTTAAATTAATCAAGAATTTTAGACTGATATTCAATAACTTTTCTTTTAACAAAAATATACAAGTATCATTTTCCTTTAGTCAGTTTTTCAACAAATAAATATTATTTCATTGAAATGTTTATTAGCAACACAAACCGGCCGGCTCCTGACGCTCGTTGTTTTATCAGCGCCCTCTGGCGGATCACGGCTCAACTGTTCTGAATTAATTTCTTATTTACACAACTCAACGGAGACTCGGAACGGCCCAATTCGAATTTCTATATAAAATATAATTATTTAGGTCACTTCTACCGTATTCAAGTAACGTCCTTTTAGTTTTTTTTAAATATTTCTGAGTAATAATAAAGATTTATTAAAGTATTAACTAAAACACTCAGAGTCACATAATGAATAATTAAGCAGTTAGAAAAGTATCGCAGCATAGGGAGGATAGTTTGAAGTAATTAAATTCATTTGCTAGGTAAAAAGTAAAGAAAATACGTATTAAATTCATCTACTACGGGTCCAAATTCAAAGAAATCATGGCACTTATCTAGCTACTTACGATAATTATCTACTTAGCTCTATTACCTAAAGTGTAAAAAACAGGTGTCAAGTGAAATCACACAAATGATCTCTAAATTTGAGCTTTATTTTTTTAATCTACGCAAACCAGCTGGGACTTAATTCACTAACGGTCGTCATTTATTTTCTAATTCTCGTTCGACTTTTGAATTCTGCAAACCGGTCCAATAAAGGCATTCCATCACTTCCTTTAATGCCTACCGAAAGTTCAGGTTTTTACTATCTTTCAAAATTTGTTAAAAATGGTAAGAAATATCTAGCTCTACCGAGAAGAACATTTTTGATGGTTTTTTTTCAATAAATACAGATGGGTCACCCAAAGCACATGCGTGATTCGAAAGAGATTCGATAGCGACCACAAAAAATGTATGAAACTGAAAATGACATTTGATATCTCACACGTGACAAGCACATGACTTATCGAATGTCATTGTCAGCTTCATACATTTTTGTCGATTCCATCAGCGATATCGCCAATCGAAATATACTTCTGGTAGCCCAATGAATACCATCTTTTACGAATTTTGAATTTATCCTTCGAAGATAAATAAATTGAAGTTGCCAGACAGTTTATCGTATTGAATATCGTAATGCATAGTCTATCAGTTGTGACCTTTCGTTGCGCTCGTACGCACTCTGTTGCTATGCGCACACGCACAATCCGGTCGCTTTGCTGACGTCATTCTGCGGTCGGAATGTAGGCTCAGTGGATAACGAATATATTCAATTTCAAGGCCCTATTTCTGCTCGAATGGTGTTCATAGTTTTGGCGTTTAAATGCGTTTAGTTACCTAGAGCAAAATAGATTTTGAAGCTTAATTTTTAGTTTTTAAAGTAATAGTTATACAACCTTTTTTTATAAATTTTTATACTGGTTTGTGTAAATATATAGGTATAGGTATACAATATTAAGTATGGCGCATGCTACGTTTGCTTTGCCCTACACTACTGAAGCAATAATGTCAGCAAATCTATCTTACTATTAAATGGATAAGTTTGGATGGATGGTTCTCTGAAGGTCTCTAGAGAATGACTGCACAGAGGGGCTATTAAAAGTATCTTTCGATTGGCGATATCGCTGATGGAATCGACAAAAATGTATGAAACTGAAAATGACATTCGTTATTTCATGTGCTTGTCATTTTTAATGTTCAATATCGAATCGCATTGTAGCGCATGTACTTAAGATGTAGAACATAGACATAATTTTATACATTACTAATTATTGTTGCTATGCGAGTTACTTTACGCTTCTTTGTTAGTGACACTTTTCCTTGTAAACGCCATTTAAAACCCCGTTATCCTGGTCCCTGTAGTTTCCAGTGGCAACTACGATTTTTGTTATAAATTTACTCATTAAATTTATAATTTACCTGTACAAATAATGTAATGAAATGCGAAAACTAGACAAGTTAGGTATCAGGTAATAGATAAGGCCATTCTCACTTAAATTAATAAAAACAAGCGTAAGCGTTCACACGAGCGATTTTTATACGCGCGTTTAAAAAGCGTTCAGGTAGAAGAAATGCTACCATGTTCAGACGGAGGCGCTTTTAAATGTCGCTGGACGATCGAAACGTGGTTTACCCGAAGTACTTTCGCTATAGAGCGATTCGATAGCGAACGTCAAAAATTTATGGATTTGACAATGACGTTCGATATCGCACACAATGTCAGTTTCATACATTTTTGTCGATTCTATCAGCGATGGCCTCTATCGAAAAGTACTTTGGGTGTCCAGGATGATTTTACAGTGTTCCTAATGATGTAAGTGTTAAAAAATCGCAAACGCCGACGTTAAAAAAGCGTCCGTGTGAATGTAGACTTAACAAGTTCAATGACATTGTTATATTTAACTTTGTTACTTTCAATTTTGTTTGAATTACAATAGATGATTATTGTGCTAACTTTTTTGGTCTCAATTTAAGAACTAGTTATTACGAGTAGGTCTAGTCATTGACTTACTGTATAAAAAGGAAATAGAAATAGGTCCTAGGTCTTAATTTTCTTGATGTTTTTTTAGTGTAAGACAAACTAAATTTACTGCTAAGAGCATGACGTCTAAGGAAGTGCCTTAGTGCAGGTAATAATCCCGTTATTAAGTAACCATTAAATTCATCTAAGTGAGGCAGGAAACCATCGCGATACAATGAATTCAATTTACTAACAGCTAAGTTAAGGTCTAATGTCTAGGTTAAGGAGATACATACATAATTTAAATTGTAACTGGCGATCACGGATTCATCGCTAATTAGACCTAATAGTTGGCTGTTAGTTCTAATAGAGGCCAGTTAGTTGTAATAGTGGCCAGTTATCAGGGCGCGTGTTATTCGGCGCCTACAGGAGCGGGGTACCGGCCGGGGCTCCCGCTGGATTAGCCGGTGGCACAGCTCCCGGCTCACCTTGGAGAGTAATTATAATGATCGGCGCCGGAACCCCAGACTGGGACGGGAGTCCTTCCTGGAGAGGCGTGCCGCGGGTGGCGCAGCGGGGGCACGCCCACGCGACATCCCTCTCTCTCCGACCTTCCTGATAAGCCACCCTAGCGGTTCCTTCCTTCTCTATCCCTCGGCGCCGCGACCCCCACGCCTCGTAATAACCCAATTTGTTAGGACCCCCCTCCCTCCCGATTTCAAGGACGGCCGTCGGTCTTATGGCGGCGACGGCGGCGTTGATTCCTCGACCTTGTTTATTTCAGTTTCTTTTTGTTTAGGAACTGGCTGAACTTATTTTCGTTCGGCACCGGGCCCCGGGTGCCGCCTTGTTATTGTAGGTGAAGCTGGAATTTGGCTCCGATAAAGTTATAAAGGCGATGGCGGCCGTACACTTACGTACTGTCTGGGATTCAATTAAAAATTGAACTTTGAACTAATGATATAACACACTTTTCTGTGTTTTTTGTTTTAGTAGGTACTCAGTTTCTTTACATGGTTTTATAGGGGAAGTTAGAACAAGAGATATTTCACGAGTAATTTGCTGGTTTCGTTAGTTTGCCAAGTTTACAACATTTCAGTATTATCGATTTCTCAATGGAGACTGTTCGGTATTCGGAAGCTACAATTATTAAGTTATGAATTTATTATTAGGTAAAACTTTTTAAAGGACTATAGATCATTACCTAAATATCAAAAGTTGAAGTCAGTATAATGCTTGAGATATTGTGACTAAGTTTGTGTTTGTGTATTTTATTAAGTCTTAAAGAATCGCGATACTCGCAAAGTATTGCTTATTTGTTTAAGCAATTTGCAAGTTCAAGGGCGCGGACAGCACACCCTTATCAAAATCCGTCCTTTTGGGTCGTCTAGACGGTTCCACACCTCCCAACCCTTCCTGAGGTCCATAATAATTCATCAATTACAAATTGCTCTCGATTTTCATGACAGACGATTAAATTTCTTTTAATTCAAATTTCGAATTTCCCGTTTCGATATTCGACGAAAGCGTGTAAAGTTTCTGGGAATCTGACCGAATTTCGGGTAATCTAATAAGGTAAAACGTACATCAAAAGACCCCCCCAGAAGCGTTTCCTGAACGAACACAGACGTTTGTCAGACATTGACAGTAACATGCGAATCAATTGTACATCTCCTTTACAATCTGCTCAGCTTGCTCCCTCATATCTTTGATCGCTATTATTTAAGAAGGATTTTATAACCATTTATCAATGAGACATAAATTATTGACGTTAAAAATTTTATACTATACTAATATTATAAAGAGAAAAACTTTGCATTTTTGATTTTTTGTATGTATTGTAATAATTCAAGAAGTACAGGGACGATTTAAAAAATTCTTCCACCGTTAGAAAGCTACACCATCCCCGATTAACATAGACTTAAATTCCACGCGGACGAAGTCGGGATCAACAGCTAGTTCACTATAAATTAAATCATTGTGGAATGATGTCAACTTCACGTTTTCGACTCAATTTGAAACTAGTTAAATGACTGTTAAGTAGACATTTTGTAACTTTAATTAATTGAATAAATGTCCTGTTGAAAGTAATGTCCTCAAATTTTCAATTTTCGATAAAACAAGGAAAATATATTATTTATTCAACTTTTATAATTTTATTTTAACGAATTCCTGAGTTAAACGTGATATGATAGAGTCAGTTTACAATTCGACGATTGCTGTCAAGTATCGTGACAAATTCGATCTTCCTACGTCATATTATAAACTGACAAAGATTAAAATCTAACGAGACACAAACATATAAAATCATATAGAAATGTAACTAATTATGATTATATGTTCCCACGTAACTCGTTTCATAAACTTTGAGATCTGAAATATTCAAGGCTTCATGGAATCTTTGTCTAAATTTATTTTTAACATTTTTTTTATTCACAACCTTTTCGAGTGTAGATTCAGTACAAACCATACGAACATGACTCGGTGTTGCTACTGCTTTATTTTAATTAAGTCTGTTTTCAACAAACATATTTATTAATACCCTCAAGGGTTACTTTTGCTTTATGTTTTTCATTCTATCACTAGCTGTTGTTCACGACTTCGTTCGTTTGGAATAAAAAAAAACATAACCTATGTTACTCGGGTATAATTTAGCTTTCTAATAGTGAAAGATTTTTCGAAATCGACCCAGTAGTTCTTGAGCTATTTTAACACAAATACAATAATAGAAAAATACAAAGTTTTCCTCTTTAAAATATTAGTATAGATAACGACACAGATAGGTAAAAACTTACAAAATTGTTTTTACGGTAATTAAAAGGCTAGCATTTGAAATAGTGAAGCAGAATAGCTATAATAATTACTTTGGTAGATTGTTCTATTACTTAAATCTAAAAGCTCTATTTCAGGGATAAGTGTCTTCCATTCCCCTTTTATATTTGTCTACGTAGCAGTCTACGTTGTAAAGTCAGCGTTAAAAACAATATTATAAAAACTAAGTGAAGAAATGCAATCTATGAAATTCATTTTTTTTTACAAAAAAGCTGTACCTTTGGTCGTCGTTATTCAATTTAATTAATTACTCCAATAACGCTACGTGTTCCGTAGAGAACGGAATGGATATTGATTTTATCTTTGCAGTGCTGTAACTGAAAAAAAAGCATCGCGCCGCTTGACCTTTGGTCTTTATCCCGGTAGAGTATGTTTAAGCGCATGCGTCGTATGTGAACGTTCTTTGTCTCTAATAAAGTGCGTTTCCACCGTGCGTGATTCCATGACGGACAACTACACCAATTTAAGGACTCGATGGATGCCTGAAGAGCACATTTCTTCTCGATGCAACCGTGGAAATCTTTAAAGTCGATATAAATGTACCTAATGGTTATTATGGTAGTTGGTTTTATAGATATGGGTCACTAAGTAAGAGGTAAAATGCTTGGGATGGGAGTGCATTTTTTTATATTAAATGTTAATCATATACTTTTGCCTCAAATTTAATAATTTTGTTAGACTTTGATATGTTATTTATACTTGTAGTCACTATAAGAATTCTAAAGGAAAAATTGCCTACTGAATTTCAGTACGTGATAACGCACGTAAAATGCGAGGTAATATTTTAAATTTGTTGCGACCTTCAACTATCTGTCTACACGTGTTTTGATCCTGAATGAGTAAAGCTCCCCGCCTGGATTGTTTCCTTACCTCCTCCTACCCCTACACGAGCTCTCCTGGGGGAGGAGAACTCATACCAAGTGTTTCAATTTCAAACAATTTCTATCTAACAAAAAAATTATCTTACGTCTAGATTCAAAGGGAAACATCTCCAGTGACTTTGATATAGTAAATGTTTGATAAAAGATCCCTTTGACTTCACTGTATTTTTAATTAGAGCCTCCAATGATTACAAGCTTTATTAAACAAACTCGTGTTTACAGAAAATATTCCCTTTTAAAAAATATTTTTTCATCTAGATACTATATGTAAATGGCTACGATTTTTAACCGACTTTCAACAGAAGGAGGTTATCAAGTCGATGAGTTTTTTTTTATATATGTACGAGAATTACGCAGCGAGTTCTGATCCGATCTACGTGATTATTTTATTTGATTCAAAATGGCTGCCATTTTTATATAAAAAACATATAAAGTGTTTATTTAAGGCAAACTCGTACTTTTAGTTTTTATAAAAAATGACACGAGTATTATCAAGAGAATTTTTATTTTATTAAAAAATGGGTCAAACTTTAGTTCAAACAGCCAGCTAAATGTTCGATAGCTAGCAAGTCGTAAGAAATGAGGTTAGTAGTGCTTATAGGGCCCGGATTGTGGCGCGACGCTGAACGATCCTTTACGACTAAACGACGCAAACAGCAAAACGTTTTACTCATAAAAGATGCTTCGAAAACTTTGTAAGTATGAAAAAAACCACGAATATATATTTTTCAAGGCAATTTACTCGTAGTAACCGTTTCTCTGGTTATTTATACTCTTAATAATATTTTAAAATGTATTATAAGGGTCGGAACACATGGATTATTTTGCCATACATGATTTGCTGTTTGCAAGCTTTTAAATCCCGTCAATGGTAAACGAAACACGGTGCCAATAAATGATGACGTAGTGCAATGACCTAAGCCAAAAGCTTACCTATACTAATATAATAGAGAGATAAACTTTGTATTTTTTATATATTGAAATAACTCAAAAACTATTGAACCGATTTCAATAATTCTCTCACCGTTAGAAAGCTACATGATCCCCGAGTAACATAGGCTTTAATTCCACGCGGACGGAGTCCCGACCAAAATAGCTGGTTAAATACTAGGAGTTTAATACATTTAAAAGTACATAATTACATAAATAAATAGAGTACAAGGTTTCTTCTCAGCTATCATTAAAAGATTAAACGTTTGAATCGAATCAAGCTTGCTCTTTGTCTTAATTGTGTGAATGTAGGCGCCATACTTAGACAGGGTGGGCTAAGTTATAGGCGTTAGGTCTGGAAATCGAGGCCGTACCGTTGCAAAGGAAACTGACGGCAGGCACGCATAGACAGGCACGCGAATACTAGCTAACGTATTTCATTTAGAAAATATGAGCCAATATATATGTTACGATGAAACCTATTTTTTTATTAAATAAAAGTTTTTGATACCAGAAAGTGGTGTGCCAGCAGCTAACGTGCACTCGCTAAAATAAAGAAGTGAGTTTCTTCGTACGCAGGTTGCTTACGCAATACAATTACCCTTAATAAACTAGCTTGTATATCGCGACTTCGTTCGCACGAAATTAAAAAATATAGCCAGTTTTACTCAGGAATAATATAGCATTGTAACGATTTTTTTAAATCGAGCCTGTAGATTTTGACTTATTTCATTACTTACCTACAAAAATACAAATCTTTCCTTTTTATAATTATAGTAAGTAACCTGTTGTCCGTTTTCTATGGAAGTTATTAATTTTATATTCATAAAGTTATTGGTTTATAATATTTTATTAAGGCAATAAAATACCTAGTACCCGTTACATAGAAACGTAATAATTTTTAAGATGTTTTTAATCACACAATCTCTATTTCTTAGAAATATATTTCAATATCGATTCAATGTAAGTTTTGAAACAGTCGATCGGAATTGAGAGCTTCATAATAATGATGAACTACATTTTGCCCGCGACTCCGTCCGGAATTAATATCAAACTTAACAAGTAGCCTATGTGGTCTTCCACATTGTTCTTCATGTGCACCACATTTTCTCGATATCAGTTAAAGCCGTTCTAAGTATACTTTTAAATAAACATTCATCTTAACTTAACATCTTATCTTATAATAATTAAAACCTTGTACGCACCAGAGTAGCAAGTAATTTAGTAAATAAATGTGTCCGACCTGTGACACTTTAATAAAGTAGATTAGTAAATCCCTTGCTCAGATACTTGCTACTTGCTACTCGACGAAAATACTATCCTGGTGCTAACAATGCTTAACTTCTCGTAGTTATAGGTACTTGTACGTCAATAGGAAAATACGTTGGTAGACTTTTGCTTTAACTCTTTGTTTCACTAACCAAGAGTTTATACTCGAAATTAGTATTAATCTAATGTTATTTTCCTCTAGTTATGGTTTTTCATAATTATGTTAATTTCGATAAAACAAATATAAGTAGTTATGAAGCAGGTGCATTTAATAACAGGTGATGTGAAATAAACCACCTGTAGTTACCCCTTTAGGGGAGACAGGACATCTGCAATGATCTAACAAAGATACCACACGTAAATATAGCTTAACCAGATAAATAAGACAATTACTACAATTAGAAAAAATATTCCACTAACTTCGCATAATTTTCGAAGGTGATGTAACGATTAAGGCGTAACAAAAACAATCTTCCTATTTCTCTCAACAACACTAATCTATTTAAACTAATATTTTAAAGAGGAATGATTTGTGTTTTTGTATGTATTTGAAACTAGCTGTTGTGCGCGACTTCGTCCGCGTGGAATTAAATATTATAGCCTATGTTACTCGGGGATAATGTAGCTTTCTAACGGTGGAAGAATTTTTGAAATTGGCCCAGTAGTTCTTGAATTATTTCAATACAAACAAAAATACAAAGTTTCTCTCTTAATAATATTAGTATAGATAACTCAAAAACTACAGCCGATTTCAAAAATTCTTTCACCGTTAGAAAGCTACATTATCCCCGAGTAACATAGGCAATTTTTAATATCGCGTGGACGAAGTCGGGAGCAGCAGCTAGTCATTTATAAGTTTCGACTGCAGTAACACATTGTGTTTGACAACTATCAAAGGGGCTACCCAACGTGTCTTTCCATTGGCGATATCGCCAATGGAATCCACAAAATTTGAATCTGACAATGACATTCGATAAGTCATGTGTGTCATGTGATTTTTGACGTTCCCTATAGAATCGCTTCGTAGCGAATATACTTTGAATAGCCCCCAGGTAAAGGAACCCAGTTGAGTATAAATGATATTATCATAGTTATTAAAGCAGTGAATCAACTAAGTGTTGTTGAATGCTCGAACAAATGCATTTCGATACTCGTCATTGACCTTGAACACGGAGCTAGGCGCTTGCTTTTTGTTTGTGTGCCTGTTTCTATGGCTACAATTGCGTTCCGGAACACTCAAGTATTGATACTTATATAGTTTTTTTACATGTACATTTAAAAAAAAATATTTTCGATTTCGAGATAATTACGGGAAACATAATAATGGGTTACCTTTACGTTTATTTTCAACAATTTTGAAAATAAATTTTCAACAAATTATAATTAAAATGCAAAGATTTTTTTTAACACAACGTTAATTTTATTACACTTCCCATGAAGCCTAACTTTTTATACTCCCTTTGCCTTTTTAGGTCATCGAAGTAAGCCCCGCCATTGTGAAGGCCTTTAAAACCCCTGGAGCGTCTTACAAAAACCCCGAACTGGGCTAGAATGAACATTAAAGCGGAAAACGCGTCGCCAAAAATGTTGGCAGGCGCGGAGTTGATAGCGGCGTGCAAGACGGGGCTAATGCCCTCCCCATTCCATTGCAAGGCCACCCAGGGCCGCACTCGACGCCGGCCGTAGCCATGGCGATGGTGTGGGCGCTCGCGTTTCGATAGTTACGCCTCCCTCGCGCTCCCCGCACGCCTCGTTCGCCCCCTCGCCGAGGCCTCCAGCCCTGCCACCGTCGTTCCGATTATTTCAAGATCTTTTCAATTCCTCAATGATGCCGAATCTTTACCTGAAGGCCGATCAAGTACAAGTAATAGAGCTTGTACATTTTTATATCACGTACAAAAATGAAACAAGAGAATCTATTTAAATATTTACTAGTGAGACCTATATTATTCATATATTAAATAGATTATGAAAGTTAAGTCAACAAAGTAACTGATTTATCATAGGGTAAATTAACGAGTTCTGCATTTAAATTATATATTAAAAGTTTATCGTTTCGTTTGTTTAGTTTCAAACCCATGGAAAGTAATCATGATTTAAATCTGTTACTATTAATTGTATTCCTGTTTTATTTACATTTTTAATTAATTTATTTTTATATTTTTTCCTGATTTCTTCAAGAAATGTCTACGCTAATTGACATGGTCAACTTTTATCTTCCTAGAACCCTACGGCTTCATTAAACCGATGTCACGGAAAAAACGACCTTACGCCGAAGCCAAATATCCAATTTTTTTCGCGAACTCGGTCTAGTGTAGCCGTAGGGTAAAACAAACATTTAATAAATAAATAAATCCAACTAAATAAATGTATTTTTTTTTTACTTTTATATTTTTCAAACGCGAAAAAGGACTGAGGCTTAATACGAGCCCACACGTGTATCCCAAATTTTTAACGTTTTTTAAACAGTCTTTCTGGACAAAAGGTAAAAGCGTTTGAGTCCTTTTGCTTCTTGGAAATGGCTCGGCCTTTGAAATTCTCAGAGCGCCGTTTTTCGTTCAGAATACATATAACTTGTTGGACCCTAAAATTGTTAAAGCTTTAAAATTTAAAATTCTGTTAGTTAAATGTTTCTACATTAATGACAGTTGAGTTTTAATTTATTATAAGTAAAATTTTGATGTAGAAAATTGTACATTTTGACAGAAAAAAAAGGTTAGAATTTTTATCAATACATAATTTAAAAAAACACTGATGAACTCCAACAAACGTAGCAGCAATCGTAATAAATTACAGATTAAAAAAATATATATTTTTAAAAAAATTCGTCTATATTACGTAGGATGCGGCCCTGGTCGGGAAGTACACTGTAATGCCAAGTCGCAGCTTGCTATTTGTGAGCACCGGGCCTCTGAACTTCGTACCTATCTCCGCCTCCAAACGCGCAGGGTGCGGGGACCTCCTCTGCCCCCTCACACAGAACTACTCAATCCGCTCCGATAATTCATATATTCAACAATAATTTCAGCTACAGATCATTTGCCATTTGATACTGATTCAATAAAAACGTAGGAAAACAAAGAACTGAAGTCACTGTTTGAATTTAACGTGACAAATGCATTTTTTATCTTATTTCGTGTGCGATAAGGACTATTTTCAAATGGATAACGTGATTAGATAAATTAATGCACGTCGAAGATGAAAAACTGGTCGAGAGAAATAACATTACAATTTTAAAGTAAAACGTAATTTTTTTTAATATTTTTGTGTTTTCTAAACATTATGTAATTCATAATTAATGGAATTAAGTACACAATTAACAAAATAAAATACAAAACAAAGTTAATTTCTTTAACTATAACATTAATAAACTTATGTACAAAGACTTCCTGGGGATTACCCAAATTACATTCGCTACGAAGCGAATCTATAGCGAACGTCAAAAATGTATAAAACTGATAAACATTCGATATTTCACACGTCACAATCACATGACTTATCGAATGTCAATGTCAGTTTCATATATTTTGTAGATTCTATCAGCGATATCGCCATTCGAAAAGTACTTTGGGTAGCCACCTCGTAGGCATGACTTCAGCGTCCGAAATAGAACGGCAACAATTTTCGTATCTTACTTTACAGGGCACACGTTAGTTCTGCAAATGATTGGGTTTCTACGCATTAAATATATGCTAAGTCTTGCCTCGGACGTACATAGCGATGTATGCATTTAAATCACAAATATGTTGGTAAAGGTGAACGTACACTGGACAGCAACCGACATAGTTACTAAATTAAAAAAATATATATGTTGAAAACACTAAAAATCGCTTTTTCTTTTACGATCTGAAATACTTAAATGTGTAAGAAGAGACTAACGGCCGAATTTTTAAAAAACAATCAAATATTTAAGCGCGTCTTACATGTTGAGTCCGTCCAAACTCCAATTCTACGGCGATCTTGTTTATTTTGACACCAGTAAGATTTTAAGTGACGCTTAAATTTGAGTTTGAAACGGCCGTCTGATTGATAATGTAAAAGATTTTGGCACGTCTAAAAGTTGGATAACTGAAAGAAAATGACGTAATAAAAAACATTTTTATTTTGTGTTAATGCTTAGTGTGCGTTTACCTTTATAAATCAGGTTCATAACGTGACCTGAAGAGCATTGACGAGAGTTTTCAATGGTAAATGACACGGCTCATATATTTGTATTCAGGACTACGGAGTGTTCTATACGCGAACGCCCATTGTTTTATAGTGAAGAGAGCCCCTGGGTACTATTAGGTATGTGCAAGTAACATGAAATACTCCGAATTTGTTTTTTGGAACTTCTAAGATAGATTTGTATAATTTTGTATACGGGAATCGTTTGTTTAAGATCTCTCTAGCTTTCGCCCGCGACTGCGATCAAGAGGAATTAAAAAAACTAAAAGTCTATGTGGTCTTTCAAACTATGTTTTACATCTGTGCAAAATTTCACCGAAGTCTGTCCAACTGTTCAGGAGATATTTTCAAACATCCATGCAAACTTTTGCATTTATAAAATACTAGCTGTTGTTCGCGACTTCGTCCGCGTGGAATTAACCTTGTGGAAATATCCTCGGGGATAATGGAGCTTTCTAATAGTGCAAGCATTTTTGAAATCGGCCCAGTAGTTCTTGAGTTATTTCAATACATACAAAATAAGTTTATCTCTTCATAACATTAGTAAAGAAGTAAGATAATAACAAACTGTTATTTATACCTTTTATTCTACTATTCCCTGATGCCATTTTAAAGTACTGATTACTCCGTAACTAATGTGAATACTAAATTACTTGCTATATACGTAAATTCCTTTGAATATTCAACTTAATACGTAATCGAAACACTTCTATTTATAACGACGTAGGCAAGCAGCGGCCCTGGGAAATTCTGTCAAAGGGTACGTTGCCATGGCAACGTCGAGACTTGGGCAGGTCTCAATTTAAAGGGACTTATTGATTATAGAGATCAAAATGTTCCGAACTGGAAACATTATAATTACATTGTTGGCATGTTTACACGGTTGCCGATTACAGGCTTATCGCTTATTACATTTTCAATTTTCACTTTAATATTGAACATTCGAAAGTAAAAGTTAGGTTATTTTCGTAGAACATTACATATAATAAAACAGTTTTAGGGTATTTGAGTTAGATGGGCTCTCATTTTATTTTTAGAAAGGATTCGTTGTAATCGCTTATGTGTGAATCAAAATGTTATAGTATTTTCTTCTACTTCTACTTCTAGTTCTCGATTTATTTCAATGCATATAAAAGTACAAATCTTTCCTCTCTATAATTTTTTTAATGAAAGATATTTACTAACTAATAAAGGACTAAACCTTCAAGATGAACTCATTTTGGTTAGACGTTAACCCTTAAATGCATGACGATGTATATGTACATCAGTATACCCTTACATCGTCCTTACTCCTTGTGTACTTACCCATTTAAATATATTCACTCGTAGATGAACCCTGGCTATATCATCATCATCATCACATCAGTGTTTTCTTCTTTACGTAATATACATTTTAGAAAACAAAACAATCTTTATTTTTCACATAATCTATGTTTAGTTATCCACCGGTTTCAATTTATTGTATTTAAGAAGAAAAATCATGCATTTAAGGGTTAACTTTACTTCAGAATGATGACCAAAAAAATCTTCGATCTCTAGCAGGTTCTTATATCTAGTAATTATTAGCACGTGTGTATTTCGTACGAGATGTTGTTCGTACGATAAGTAATCACCTCAATATTTAACTTGACCTTTCGTAGCCGTGACCGTCAACGAATATCAAGTTCGTTACGTAAGTACTCTTCCGGTATCGCGTACATTACCGCTCCGACAAGGATCTAATGCGTACACAGCAATGTTGAACGAGCAGTGTATATGATACATTTATGTATTTTGGATTTGATAATATTAGTGTTTTAATGTTTTTTTTAATACATCATTCGATATGAATTTGTATATTTCTTGTGTTATTTTAATGCAAGTGGATCAACTACTACTAAAACAACCTAATAAATTCAATTTCTGAACGAAAAAGAAATTCCATGACTAAATAGATATTCATTTTTGCGTATTTTACTTTTACCCGTTATAATTTACCGGTTCACATACATATATTTAACATACTACGATGTCAACTATAAAATTAATATGTCAAATTCCTCACATCGGTTCACCATTCATAGATAATTCGAAACACAGGACATAGCCCTAATTCGAGACCCAAGGTCTTAACTTGTAAAAACAGATATCTTTAACACTACGGTGTCATTAAACCGAAGTCAACCAAAAAACGGCCTTACGACGAAGCAAAATCTACCTTTTTTTCGCGAACTCGGTCTAATGAAGACATAAGGTCATGAAATAATATTTTACCATCAGTATTTCCTACCGAGATATTGCAGATACAACGTTGTACTGGGCGTTTGTTGCTCAGTATTATGCAATTGGGCGTGCTGACGTCAGCACTCAGTCGCCAGGTTCACGGACACACAAGTTCACAGATCGCCTCGTGGAATGAGATCGCTTGCGACATCTCGAATGTTTTCATTCAATAATACTTCGGTAAAATTACATACCTTATTCATGACTATTAAACATTGTTCGCATTAGGATAGCATTATAGTCGAGTAGCAAGTATTCAAATAAAGGATTTACTACTGTTCGGACTCGTTTAAGCCTAAACCTACACACTAGGGTTGTCATTTAGTAACTAAACTTGTCCAAAACAGCAACATTTTAGTAGAGTAGATTATTAAATACTTTGTTCGGATACTCGCTACTTGCTACTCGACTATCCTAGTGCGTACAAGGCTTTAGATTCAATTTATAATTGAAACGACTGTCAAACAATCTTTTCTACAGCCTATTGTATGCCTTGGCTTGGTCTAGCAATTTCTTCTACATCAGTTTAACACAGCTCTCCAAACTACTATTAATTTTTTGCAAGAAAAGGGGGCAAACGAGCAGCAGGAAAATCGAGGTGATCAACGACGCCCCTGGACATCTGCAATACCAAAGGAACCACAGATGAGTTGCCGGTCTTTAAGAAGGTGATATGCTCGCTTCTTGACGGAGCTAATTTTCATGGCATCTCGTTTCTTTAACTTTTTTAAAGTTAATTTTAAAAAATAACGAAGAATACTGAAAGATTGGTTTTTAAATCATTTTCTTGTGTTAATAATTATATTAGATCAATATTAGGCGGTAAACTGAATGAAATACTAATTTAGTAGTCAAAAGAAAGAATGGCATGGAACAATTCGTTCCTTTTGCATCGTTTTACTACTAAGTCTAAGTAATACCTAAGTTAACCGTGACCTATTTAAAATAGACCTAGATTGTAGTTTGTATACTTTCTAGTATATAACGGCAAAGAAGAATAAAAAACGAATTATTTAGTTATCACTCTAGTTACTGAGTCAGTTTTAACCCGTTCTTGTTTGTTAATGTCATTTACTTCATAATTTAGATAAAGTTAATTGAGTGAATTTAAATCGCTTATTCATTCTCAAAATTAAGTATCGGTTATTTTTTATTTTATTTATTTTACGCGTAGAACTTGTTTAAATAATCTCTATTAATATTACGAAGAGGAAAACATTATATTTTTGTTTTGTTACATATATTGAAATAACTCAAGAACTACTGGGCCGATTTTAAAAATTCTTTCACCATTAGAAAGCCACATTATCCCTGAGTAACATAGGTTATATTTATTGATTCCACGCGAACGAAGTCTCGAACAACAGCTAGTTTATAATACAATGGTAATATTATTAACATTGATAGATTTGTTTTTATTTTTTGAGTACGGATCTGAGACGCGGCTAAGTATACAAGAAATATGATTCCTTACACGTGCCGTCACGAAGGTAAATACAACAGAGTATGTTCCTACAGGAACAGTTCCTATTTATACCTAATATTGACACTCAAAACAATGAACGTATTTTAGCTCTTGAAAACGTAGCCCCTATAATGTTAACAGCCACGAAAAATATCATTTCATCTTTCCAGACATTTACCAGATTCTTTAATGCCGTTTTCACCACCAATCCCTAAATTTTAGTTAACACTTAACGCATTTTAAATGTCACTTAACACTACTTTCGTTTTCACCAACAGTTAAATGTCACTTACGACCGCAAGGGATCCGTTAGATTTTGGTATACCCTTAAGCAAAAAGACACCTATCTAAAACTAATTTAGGGGTTGGTTGGTGAATACGGGCATTAGTCAAATAAACATTAATGTTACCTGTTTAGTTTAAATAAGTTGTTTGTGTTATGCAATTGTAAGTATAAACAAGTTGTTTATTTTTTAATAACATAGCTTTATTGTACGCCGCTTCAGTGTAGATAAGCGTCGTGTCAAATATCATCTATTGTTTAGATTTTATGTTGTGTTTGTATTAGAATTAAGATAAACGTCAATGTTATTTTTTCGCTACGTTTATGTCTTGTAAAAAGAAATATTTGTTTGTATGGAATAAAGTCGCGTACTAATAAAAATATAATAAACTAGCTGTTGCTCGCAACTTCGTCCGCGTGGAATTAAATAATATAACCTATGTCATTCGGAGGTAATGTAGCTTTCTAATGGTGAAAGAATTTTTGAAATCGGTCCAGTAGTTCTTGGGTTATTTCAATACATACAAAAAAAATTAAAACACAAGGTTTCTCTCTTTTTAATATTAAGTATAAATATAAAGTACGAGAATGCTAAATTCAGATGTCGGCAAGTTAAAAGTATGTACTAGTAAAAACTATTTAATATCATTATAGTAATTAATTAAATAAAATTAACAGATCCAGTCTTTTATCTGATAAAATCAAACAAGTTATAATTACTATTTTTTATAATTATACTAGCGGTCGCCAGAGACTTCGTCCGTGTCAAATATAGAAGTACACAAGTACAAAACAAAGTTTTTGAGAAATTTGTGAAATCCTTGAATGGAAAAATTATTAATTCATGCTAAAGAGCTTTTATTCTAATTTTCATGCAATTCTGACAAAGGAATCATTTTTCTCCATACAAACTTTGGACCCCCGTTTCGGACCCTTAGGGGTCGAATTTCTTAAAATCCTTTCTTAGTGCACACCTACGTAGTAACAGTAATCTCTGTACAAAAATTTCAAGTCTCTAGACCCAGTAATTTTGGCTGTACGTTGATTTTAAGATTTCCGTTTACTCTTTTATATATATAGATAGTTTATTTTAATTGGTATTAGGCAGTTCAATTAGAAACGATCATGTTAATTAATAAGATCACTGACAGTTACGACTAATTATAAAAATAATGCTTAGTTTCTACTTTAGATATTACCGACATGGACATGGAAATATTAACTGCCAGGAATAAAAATGTTCAGAGTTAATAAGTGTCTCCCTTAGTGTAGTTTTAGTAAAAGAAAATAGCACTAAAAGACTTTTTAGTGACCGATTATCGACAAATATTGGATTTTTTCCCTTCTTTGGTTACGAGATAAGTCCTTATCTATACTAATATAAAGAGTAAAAATCTGTTTTTTGTATGTATTCAAATAACTCAAGAGTTACTGGGCCGATTTTAAAAATTCTTTCACGATTTGAAAGCTACATTATTACCGAATAACATAAACTATATTGTTTAATTCCATGCGGACGTAGTCGCGAGCAACAGCTTGTTATTAATAAGTTCCTAAATCAGTTAAATTACAAATTCAATGATGAATTTGAACGTAGGCGGATTGGAACGGACTGTGGTTTAAAATTCAGCGAGCGCGTTAGTATTGTAACACGTAACAAGGCCCTTTGAATTATCAATTACCTAGCCACTTCTCAGGAATAGGTTAACAGTACTATACTACTAATATTATAAAGAGAGTAATTTTGTAATATTTATTGAAATAACGCAAAAACTACTAAGCCGATTTTAAAAATTCTTTCACTGTTAGAATGCTACATTATCCCCGAGTAATATAGGTTATATCTTTTTAATTAAGCGCGGACGAAGTCACGAACAACAGCTAGTTGTTTCATATAATTCAATTTGTCTATACGAAAGTACTAAGGTACATAATAAAATTGCTTATTTTATTATTGCATTTTCGTTATTGACCTTAAAGCTTACACGTGGATGCTGTAGAATCTATTATAACGTACGTATCGGTTAGTGGGCCGAACTCGCACGTCTATGACTCGGCCACAGGTGGTAGAGGATCGATGGAGGTTGCATGCGATAGAGGTGCGAGCTACGAGCCCGCGCTGCGTCGGCCTACACGCGGAACTCGACAATTTTCCCCACCGTTTATCTCTGTGTGCGTATTTGTGTTTGTGCGATACAACCGTGCAACCAGTCGCCCCGAGGTCGGCCACATTTGATCTGTGCAAATTTTTCGTGCGCCGTAAGGTCGCTGTCCGCGCCCAGGGTCGCACGTTCGTATCTCTCAATTTTTGCCTGTTAATTATAAAAATAATGCGTTATATAACGCTATGTACGTCCCGCTCTGACTATCGCCCCCGCCTATATAGCCGTCTCGCTCGCAGCTACGCACACCAATGATCAACCTAGAAAAATACATCCACGAATTTCGGCTAACGCGCGCGCGTGTGCGTGAATGACGTTATCGTCAATGCGATTACAGGGCCGTATTCAAACAGCTATTAATAAGTACTATCCATTTTTGTAGTTTTTGCCTTATTATTGGTAAATTACTAACTTTCCTGTAATTTTAAACCTTCTGTTAAATAGCCTGGTTCATACTTGATCTGTTTGCATTAAAATTTCATTAAATTTGATTCGTTTTAGTGTTCAAAATTGGTATTTCCCGCACGACGTCAACATTCGAAGTGCATAGATAAGAAGGCCGTACGGATTCGTCTCTGGTCTTACACGTGCCGCGCTTGTCCCCTGGATGCGATCTTTGGCAGTCATTGTATGCAGGCATCATGTATTTGCGCACTGGCGCTTCCCCGCGCGCGCTCCCCGCGCACTCCCCGCGCGCCTCTCGCCTACAAACCTTGCTTTGTACACGCATACAGATAACATTAAAGCCGTCGTTACTCGTTACTGCGCTGATTTTTAGAATTGGATAGAGTAGGTATTTTATTAATGCATTTTTCCGTGTTTGTGTTATATTGAGACTTATTTTGTTGTATAGTTAAATTCGTAAACACAGCTAACTTACGTATTTCCCACTAATAAGATAAACATAAAATTTGTTTACTTAAACTAAATATTGTAAGATAAACTAGTGGGAAAATAGATATAATAGTTTTTATTAAAACTTGAGGCAACTGTATAAAAATAATATGATTTGATTCAGCTACAAATATAAAATAGATATTATAAATCAACGTTTTGAAATCTCAGTCGATTATTAATAATTATCAGGCTGTTTCATTTTGAAAAAGCAACACAGCGAAAATTAAAAACATGGCGACGTGTTAATTTTTTACATTATTTGAAACAAACATAAATATTGTAAAATATTGTACAATACGCACTATTTCTACCGTTCTTGGGGTTTGGAGATTTGCCCGGAACGGCCAAGCTGGGTTATTAGTTAATAGAAATTAATGTTTACTAACAAATGACAGACGTGGGTTACTTTTTATATAACTATTTTGTTATTTATTTAAAATAATATTGGTAAATAACCGCATACTATTAAAATATTAACAGGAACATTGAGTTCAAGTAATTTAAACATTTTTAACTTAAATATTTTGATATATATGAATACATGATATTTATTTAACATAACATAACAATATGTCAGGGGTTTACCCAGAGTACATTTGCTACAAAGCGATTCGATAGCGAACAACAAAAATGTATGAAACTGACATAGACGTTCGATATCTCACACGTGACAAGCACATGACTTAACGAATGTTATTGTCAGTTTCATACATTTTTATCGATTCCATCATAGATATCGCCAATCGAAAGATACTTTGCGTAGACCCCGTACTATTTCTGACAAAATACGATTTTTTTTTATAAAAATGTTGTTTGCTAAGCGCGTACAAGGATGTAAAACATTTTGGCACATTTATCTTGCGAAGTCTTTGCGAAATGTCCGCGGGCCCACCTGTGTCCTCAATCTCGGACAGACAAACGGACGAACGTATGTAGGGCGGTCTGGGAAATACATATAGATTATAGAAAAATCGCGTTAATCGACCCACTTTCTCGCTCGTATTATGATGTATCCCAGATGCAATCTTTACACAAGTTTTTGTTTGATTTATCAACCTTATTTGGGACACCATTTTAGACTTCGAAAATAGTGCTAATTTATTGAAATATTTGAATTAAGTCTAATAAAAAGGAACGTAAATTCCTAAGTAATATCTCCGATTATTGTATTTATGAATTTCATAAAACACTTTTCAGAAAATTCCACATAATTGGACTGACAAACTTTGTGTATCCTTCAAATTATAATACAAATGGACAGCATTATTTCTCATCTCATTTAATTTAATAATATATACTAATATAACAGAGAAACTTTGTATTTTGTATATATTGAAATAACTCAAGAACTACTGGACTGATTTCAAAAATTCTTTTATCATTAGAAAGCTACATTATCCCCGAGTAACATAGGCTATATTATTTAATTCCATGCGGACGGAGTCGCGCATAACAGCTAGTAATTTATAGGTATATTATAAATTCACGTTCCGAACAGGTTGTCAAATGAGAGCTGGGTGCGATCGATGGCGGGCCCTTATGCGTCTCGATCGATTGCAACGCAGTCTGACCCAGTTATCTTGCTCCTATCTATTTCGGAAAAGAGAACACAGCGCCTGCATTGGTTCCCGCCATGGTGACCCGATTACTCCTCAACCGTCCACGCAATTCTAGTCCGTATTTTATTAAAATAATGCACGTCTAACGCTGAAAATGCTATCAAATGAGATCGAATAATGTTTGTTTCTTTGTAATATATTTAATTCATAAGGTACTACAAGTAATAAAAACATCAAACAACATGTAAACAATGTTCAGATCAATCCAGGACCAAATACTGATTTCAGCCCTAAACGTCAAGTACTTTTTACCGACTTCAAAAAAGAAGTTCTCAATTCGTGCGTATGTCTTTTTTAGGTTTGTTCGTTATCTCAGAACTTCGCGTCTGAGGAACCGATTTCGACGATTCCTTTTATATTCGAAAGTTATTACTTGTTTAACATTTATTTCATCAAAATCTGAATAATAGTTTTTTTAATGTTCCTTACTTGTACTCTGTTAAGATTTTTTGATTAAAAATATTTAACGTTACGTGTGGGAACGATACTTAATGATATACAAAAACGTCAAGAAACCGGCTAATTAAATTGCTCTGTTTATGTAAATTTGTGTTCAATGGATGAACATCATTCAGCCACATGTATGATCATTGACAACACAAATGTCATGGCCGTTGATTAGCAAGTTTCAATATTTATTAATGCCGTTTGATGATTAAACGTGGAGGATTGTGAATATTTATTTTTCAGTAAAATTCATACAATGAGTTTACAGTAGTCTGAAAACTAAATGAAAATTATGTTCTACAAATCTGCGTTGCAAGCATTTTTGTTATACAGTCGTTTTTAAACACTTTCACAAAGTTAGCAGTACCCTTTGTTTGTGTTAAAGTTGCCATTGCGAAGTATTAAAATATAAAAATCAGGTGTAGCGTACTCCGGCAGTCGACGCAGGTGTATTAATTGATCGGGCAAACAGCGAGCTAGGCGCCAGGCGGAATTCGTGAGAACCGTTACGCAATGCATTTTTTAGGGTCTGTCGGCGGCGCGAGGGGGTAGTCAGCGCTTTTCAGAAATTACAGGGCGAGGGGGGCAGTAGGCGCGATATGACGTTCGATTTAAAGGGTAGGCGAGGGTGGGCGCCGGGGGTCGCGGGCGGGGGTGCTCGGGCTGCAGGGCTGTTGACGGGCGGCTCGCGCGTGCGCCCGGAGCCGCCGCGTCGCCGCCCGATTTCCGCTCGCCTTTGACAGTTGTTCGGGACCTACTTCCTCGATACCGCGCGTCCGGCGCTGTTCCCGGGCCACGTAACCGGCGCGAGCCCTGCGCCCCGCGAGCCCTGTGCCCCGCGAGCCCTGCGCACCGCGAACCAACCCCGAAGCCAGCCAGCCAGCCAGCCGCGAGCCAGCTCCGCGTACTAGCCCCGGGAACTAGCCCTGCGCCGATGGACCGGCTTGATTGATTCCACGTAAGTACATATCGATACATGTAGGCTTCGCGGCCTCGCTAACTGTGTCTGTGTCACGTTCTTAACTAATTAGACGAACTTTAATTTGTTTCCGTGTTTATTAATTTGGCTTATTAAAATATTCTAATTTTAATTGTTGTGATAAGTTATTTTTTGTTGACCCGTTTTACTATTTTTGACTTAATTTTAATTAGTTTAAGTTGGCATTTTTGTAATTAAAAAAATAATACTTCATTTTACATTTAGCTTGCTTTTGTGATGTGCTTATTGAATAAACTATTTTAATATTTTTTAGTATATGCTCGGGAATAAACCGTACCAGTAAGATACATACAATAATTAAATTGTACGCAAAAACTATAACGATAAATGTGCTTCCGTGTAAATACTACTATAATAAACTAAACATAAATTAACTAAAATAAAAAAATGTTTTTTCGAAAAACTTATGGCCTTTTCGTATTATTTTCTGTGGTTTTTTTCAGTTACCGTGTAACCATTTCGTATAAAACGGAGTCTATAGATTTTCTAAATCGGTAACATGTTAAAATTCAATTCATTGTCGTCAAGTGTGGCTATTTATCAAGTCAGATGCAGGAGTTTGGCATTGAGCGTGTCGGTACGCATGCGCAAATGTTTGACCAGATGCGATCCTCGCGCGCCGAAAACCAGCGCCGCGTACTTGGAACGCTATTTTAAATTTGGAATAAAGATTCGATTTTCAAATCTTTTTTTTCTTTTTTGTTTTTTATTACCAGTCAGTGTTTTGTTTTGTTACCTTTTTAATTGTTCTTTAAAATATACCTCAATACAACAATTGTATCATTTTTAACATATTTTTATTATTATTTTATATTACCTGTAGTTAAATAATATGAAACAAAAAATATCATTTATATTCAGTTCCTTTTAACAATTTTTTTTCTACAATTAATTAACTTTTTTTACTATTGTTTATTATCGTCGCCATTATTGTTCAGGGCTAAGTTAAGTTTTTTTTTTGTTTTTAAAATAAATATCCTTAGTTTAAAACTTGCGTGTTTGTAATTTTTTTTATTAGTTTAGGTGTCTATCCATTATTCATGATTTCTATGAGTACTTACGTTAACGACGTCCAGCAATCCACTGTATTTAGCTGTTATATTTTGTTATTTTTTCTGTAACAATGATTGTTATTGTTTAGATTTTCTTTGTATTATCTTCATTACTATTAAATAAAGCTATTTTAACGGTGATTTGTTTGAAACTGATTTATTTTATTGAAACTGTAGGTAGTTATGCAAATGCGATACGAAAGTACCCACTTTATTACATTAATTAAATACAAGACTAGAGTATATGGCCAGCGTGGTTGACTATGGTCTAATCCAGGGCCCCCGTAAGGGCTACTGGCGCCTGTGTGCAAAAAATAATTTTGGGACTCTTTAAGCATTTTATTATGTTTATTTTGATGGTAGGAAATAAAACAAAGAACTTTTAGGTTATTTTTTTTATTTTTTTTAGGGTTTGTCTTTGGCGCTCCTTAAGGACGGCGCCCGTGTGCATTGCACACTTTGCATATATGGTAGCAGGGGCCCTGGCCTAATCACCCCCTTAGGATAGGCTCCGACCCCTCAGTGGGGACGTATAGTGAGCTGGTGATAATGATGATAGTATTTTTTTTATATTACAAAGTGGCAAACAAGCAAGCGGCCACCTGGACTCGCTGAAATAGCGAAGCGACCGCTGCCCATAGACATCTGCGATTGCAGATGCGCTGCCTACCCTTAATCTTCGGAGGAGGAGACGTACAGCAAGAGGATATGCATCCCCTCCCCCGGAAAATCCACTTCCTCTTCCCATCTATATATATATCATTACATTTATTTTATTAAACTTATAAAAATTTCAACATCTTGTAAACTCTTGATTTCTCAACATTTATAATTTCTTAACTTTGGCAAATTCTCGTAATCAAGGTACTCCTCGTAAAGCTTGCAAAAACTTTTCAAACTTTTCTCTGTTTACACAACCTTTTCGATAAGTACTTGATCAATTGCGTTATTTCAAATTTTCATCAGAAATAACTGAAGCCTTATTATTGTTAATTGTTATTACGCAATTAAGTTTATATAAAATTAATAAATACAATTTTAAATATTGTATTCTAAGAGTTATTTTAACATGTAATGTTATAAAAGTAAGGAATACTTTTAATTTTATGCAGATATTTAATAATAATTATGAATTCGAAAGCTTAGACGGATGTCTGTTTAGATGTTTGATACCTTGTAACTTCAAAACGGAATTATAAATCTGGATAAAATTCAGAACCACGTTAGGAAGGCGGCTTCGTGCGGGGCTCCCGGCCTTGTAAAGAGGCCGGACTACCCGCTAAACCCCCGCGGTGTTCCTCCGTCTCCTTACCGGACCGTGGAGTCCATTATTAGTATATCCACGGCCCGGCTAGGAACCACGTTAGGAAGGGCAAGTGGACTAAAATAATATATGGTAAACATTTCAGTGTATTTAAATTAAAATATAAAAAAAAGGTTTAGCTGTGAAAATAATTTACAGATTACTTAAGTTGTTATGTGTAAAATCCTACAATATTATACTTCTGTGATGCAGTGAAGTAATGTAGCCGTTTGATAAAAGCGATTAGATATTTAGACAAGAATTTTGTATACTGCGATATACAGGTTGATCGTTTTAGTAAAAAACGTAATGACTTGAAAACCTTCTTCTGTTGGAAGTCGGTTAAAAAATCGTTTATTTCTTTAAAATATCAGTACACTTATCCGTTCATCTTTATTTACATATTTATTATATAATACATTTGACTTGAAAAAAACAATAAAACATATATGAAAAATAGTTCACCACCAGCTGCAGAATCCGATGACTCAAGCAACCAGTGGTCTGGGCTGCAGAGAAAGGAACCTCCTCACTATGCGTACACTTAATTATTATACGTCTATTTCTTGCTAATATTACTAGTATTAAGAACACATAGCCTACTTAAGTAATTACTTATGGTTAGTAATTACAAAGTCAAAAACGCGTGTGGCGATCGTTTACATTAATAAAATCAAGTTCAATTAATTATCATCTTATGAATTACTTGTAAATAATGGATAAAAAAATGATTGACAAAAAAATATATACAGAAAAGAGAATTCGGTACACAGTATTCGGATAGAATATGTAAATGAGTTAATGTGACCTTGCAAGGACCAGTTTACGTATACTAGTTATAGTTCGAATAATAAAATTGCTTGCTCATTCTAACAAGTGAAATTTAAAATTTTAAAATTTGAGATCGTTTCGATAAATAATACTTAAGCTGACTACGGACGTTCAATTTTTTAATTGTGCAGTTGAAAGTGATGTACACACGTCAATTTGAACTGCACAGTCGTACTGTACTCAATTTTCTCTACACACGTCAATTTAACTGTGCAGTACAATTGTACAAAACTGAGCATCTGTAGCCGGCTTTAAACAGATCTGAGAACGATTAAATATTGCTAACAATGTGATTTTCTAGAAAATATCTGCGTTTTTACCTTTAAAGCTAGGAAAGTAGGTCTTAATAAATAATTACTTGAGTAAATAATATTTCTTGAAACTTAAACACTATTTATTTATAGATTTAAGATTTATCACATCAGAACATAGCACGGATTTATTCTTATTTGATACATATGTTGTTGAATTTTCTAACATCCTGTATTCTAATTTTGACACGTTATCATAGTTCACGTGGCCTTGCCAAAGTTGATAAGGAAACAGAGTCTGTATTGAAATTTGTTATTGTTCTTTTTAAACGCTGCACATTTAATGTGGCCAGTGTTTGTTTAAGAGTACACTGATGAGAAACATACATTTACATCTCTTACTATCGCTTTGTAAACAGAGGGACAGAGATATAAAATGTGACCACACTCGAATTAGAGGAACTAATGTTTGGCGGTACAAGGTCAATAGTTATGGCCGGCCAATTGTAATGCACCAATGGTTGAACATTGTAGTTGTCAATTATTTTATTGCAGTCAAGTTGTCACGACTCAATGACTTATTGATATATGAATCAGTATTATGAAGGATTTATTTTTGTCGATGAACATAACGTAGGATAGGAAAATAGTAAGGGTTTTTAATGGCTAATTTCTTTAAGGAAAATTCACTAATTCCTTCCTTCCTTATGCCGTGGAAGTTTTATTTAATTTATTTGCTTATTTTTCGGTAAATCAATTTGTATGTGTTCGACAACCATATTTGAAATTGTTTGTGGAGTTTTTTGTTTAAACAAATCGAGTAGTGAAATACCATTAAGTATCAATTGTCATTTCTCTTATCATTTAAAAAAAACACCAATAACATATTATATTATGTATATTGGCCGTGGTTAAAAAGTTTCAAATTATTTCATCCATTTTGATCTTGAACTTCAGGGGGCTACGCCAATTATCTTTCGGTTAACGATATCACTGGTGGAATTTACAAAAATGTATGAAACTGAAAATTACAATACATTCGAAAAGTCATGTGATTGTTACATGTGAAATATCGAAAGTCATTGACAGTTTCATATATTGGTAGTCGGTAGCTTTGGGTAAACCCCAGTTATATTTAAATAGTTTATTTTGTTATTTCAAATACGAAAACTGTAGTTTATAAGCGTGTTTTAATTTTTCTATAGCCGTCTTTCGTAGAAGGCGTAGGCAGGTCAGGGTGTTTACATTTTCTCAAACGTTTTTCGTCCACACAAACTCGGAATAGTACTTTAGTATCGTGTGAATATTTTTTTTACGTTGCACGCTTTTATGGATTCTTTAATTTTTCTCGAGTGAATACAATATAATAGACTATGAAAATTTAATATTTCTAACATTTCTAGAATTTAGTTGCTATGTTATAATAAAATTAGAATGCGTAAATATTTTCTTATAATTTTTTAATGTTCGGTTTCATAGCTCGTTGTCTGAAGGTTATTAATTTCGTTTTAAGTTTTTTAACGTAAAATTGTTACAATTGAAAACATACTAGATTGGCAAATCACGGTCGTTTGGATTAAATGTAAGATTTTTTAAACTACAATAAACTAACAATATCTAACAGAAAACTTTCAGTTATGACATCTATTACAAATAGTAAGTGTAGAATATAACTTCTAACCCAATAGTGGAAAATGGTAGCACCTATTTGATGTAAATTTTTCTTTAAATTGACGTGATAATTCAAGTTTGTATTTTGTTTGCTATCCAGGCATTAGGTAGTCTATAAATTATACAATAGACGTACATAATACGAGTATATTATATTATAATGTTTACACACGTTACCTACTGAATAATATTGTGTGCGTGGTATGTGCGAGTGCTAGAGGCGGTAGTGTCAGTGAGTACATGTC
>QDHC01003552.1:1135584-1237645 GCA_013186455.1 Papilio dardanus tibullus | reverse complement strand
CGGATAGTCGTAGAGCGTCCCCCACTCGGCGCGTCCGAATTTTCTGCATTCGGGCGGCGCGAGGAGTTTTCGGCGGTCGCATTAGCGAGCGAGAGCGTGCGGCGGCTAGAGCGAGCTGAGACGTGCGGGCGCGGGACTGTGGCGCGGATTGTGCACCGGCGGCGACGCGAGCGCGGGCGCGGCATTGTGGCGCGCTGCACTATGCGGAAGTGAGCACTACGCAGCGACAGCGAGCACGGACATCGCCGCACCGCAGTGCTAGTGTTACGACAGTGATACGCAGTGGACGCCCAGTGTTGCGAACTATGATAATTGTGTGCATCGCTGGAGCTCTAATGTTTCTGTATTGACGGACACACGGAACGGACTGTGCAATTACTGGATATTCATGGAATCGAGGAAAGTATTGTTGTTTTTTTTATTAACTAACGCCGGCAAAAAAGGTTTTATATATTTTTTGTTCCAAAATGAGGTAAGGCGGAAGAGTCTCGTCTCATCTGTGAGTCAATCTGAAATCGGAAAAGAACTGGAATACGCAGTCATTGATAAATCTCTGTTGACACCCTGCAGCATGTGATACATTTTAAGCGTGGGGGGAGGTACAGCATATTGCGCCTTAACGACACCCGTCGAGAGGATATTTTCGCACATTCGCGACGTCTCCCAGGTTTTGCATACACGTGCTGTCGCGCTCGGGCTATTGAACTTGATAATGAGACAACCGTATCTTCTATTTTTTGCACATTTATTATTGCATCATTAAATATATTTTTTTCGCTCTTCCTCGAACTGGTTTGCGATGTTTTCTCAAAAACCGCCGCTCAATTAGATATGCTGCCAGTTTCTACGATAAGTGCGTATCTAGTAATTTAATAGGCTCCTGAATTTCAACGACCTCCGGATTATTGCGGCCCGTTGTGATGTAAAGCATTCCATTAACGAGCCCGTCGAGAAATCCAGTTTAGCGACGTGCGATCGGTAATAATTATGGTGAATAGACCGCGGGTAAGAGTAGGCTCGGAACCGCTCCGTGAGGCGAAAACTGGTCTCGCCGAGCGGCATTAACATTTGCATAGAAACTGTCAAGCGGCCCTCTGCCCGCTGCCCGCAGCCCGGCCCGCGGTCACCCATTAGCACCTAGCAGTGCGGACTCGCCTCTTATCGCCTGTTCGCGATTCACGACCGAATCCACGCCTAGTTAACATCTATGTCGACCGTTGGACATTTGAAATCAAACGTCGAATATCGATCACAACATCTATCTATCTTGTCGAGTCGTTATTGCAATTAACAATAACTAAAATGATTAATTTAATAAAGAACTTATCTAATTTAAACACTCCAAACACAAGCAGGAATAAAATCTATCTTCATATACCGAAGTTATTTTCAGTGTGTTATTTTTCAAATAGTTTATTTTGTTCGTTTCACCTCCTGCATAATTTAAATAGCATTTTTCAACGGCTTCTAGTACCCGATGATGTTCAGGGTTACTGCGGAGGCCAAGGCTGATCGTTTTAGTACACATTGCTGTTGTGAACCGAATTGATACATTTTAAACTATTAAATCTATTGCACATCATTTGTTTGGTAATCGTTTCCTATATTTTTTTGAATTTAGAACATAAGAAACTGGATATTAGGAAAAGATATTTATATTAATTTTAACATTATCAAATTATCTGGTAATTAAACAATTAAATAAGCGTTAATAAATACTATAAAGCTTATTTATGTTTCATTTAATTTCCATATTTTGATGCAGTGGCTGTGACACATAGATATTCTGCATCTCAAATACGAATAAAAAATCAACTATTCAAGAATAATTAAAAAATCACATAAGTACATCGATGTTTTAATTTAATGTATCCGAATACACAGTAGCGTTGCCAATCGATTTTTCTATTCTCGATTTAGAAGTCATAGTGAAGTTGTATCATAGACAACATTTGACGTAAGTACGAAGGCCGAAGGTATAATTTACTGAATTTAAAATTTTCCAACAGATTCATATTTCGCTGAAGAAAAAATTGAACCGCGGATAAACGTAGATTTATTAACGTATTTTTGAATGTTTGTAAATTTTGATACAATGGAAAGAAAATAACCGTTTTTTTTTATCCTTCCAATTCTATTGGAACTCAGTACATTTTTCCGCATACTCTTTCGCACTATCCATCCATACATTCTTCGAATTATCTTTGTAGCCATTCAAATGTTGTCACTTTCTTGCGTGCTCTCTGCATAATCACATCCATGTACTTTGAGGCCATAAAATCTCAAAAAAAAAAAAACCATGTACTTTGAACAAATTTCAAATTTGGAATCAATCACGTTTTTTTTTAAAGTTGTCATGTTGGTACACGGAATATGTCTTTGCAATACAGATAACCTTATAGCTAGCCGGCCTACCGCAAAGATAACATAGAACATAGTAAAATAATAAAACTCTTATCAATGAATGCATGAAACTACGATATTTTATGTACATAATTAAAGCTTTTAATTTGTTCATATATATATTATATTTCATCACATAAAATACGTGTAATCCTTGCGTCTAATGTTTACTAAAATTATAATGATGTTATTATACATCACTAGCTGTTGAGCGGGACTTCATCCTCGTGAAATTAAATAATATAGCCTATTTTACTCGATGATAATATAGCCTTCTAATGGTGAAATAATTTTTGAAATCGGCCCAGTAGTTCTCGAGTTATTTCGATACATACAAAAATACAAAGTTTTCCTCTTTTTAATATGTATTAGTATAGATTATAACGCTATGAACAGAAGAAAATCATACATTGTTATAAAAAGTGATAACATCTTTATACCATGTTAAGGTGGTAATTTACTTGCAAAGTCATTGTTACAAGAGGGTCGGCATAGTTAAAGCATGTTTGACTATTTGCAAAAAAAATCTTAAAGGCGAGACTTATAAAGTTACATACGTTATATTTTATAGTAACTTATACATCTAATAAATTTTTATACCATCGAAGAGCGAGTATATTTAATTTCATCACACGCTTGTTTGACTAGAGAGTAAAAGATTTGACATAAGATAAAAAGTAAGCCCGGCTACAGACGTTCAGTTTTTTAACTGTGCAGTTTAAACTGACGTACACGTCTATTTGAACTGCACAGTCGAACTGTACAGTTCTCAGTTTTGTCTATACACGTCAGTTTTAACAGCGCAGTCGAACCGCACAGTTCTCAGTTTTGTCTATACACGTCAGTTTTAACAGCGCAGTCGAACCGTACAGTTAAAACTGAGCCTCTGTGGCCACCATGAAGTACGAAATTCAATGTAAATCTTTGCTTGCTTGCTGCGTTATAGTTAGGATTGACATTTTTTTTTTCTAATTTTGTCTTATTTATGTTAGAAGCTCCATACTTTCGATTACATTTAGTCGTACAGGATGCCTGGGTGAAGTACTGAAGAAAATGCAGGTTTATTTAACTATCACTTTATTTACTTTTCATTTTACAACATACTCGTTATACACTTCTACCACCGAATGGTTTACCGCCTTGTCACCTGTCAAATCAGTGTTGCCATTCTTCAGTCAAACATTTTTGTGCTTGGAAACTAGTATTTTTGCCATTAAATTTAATTAAATAGACCAATAAATTAACAAACCCTAACATTTATATGCACGAATTGTACACAAATAAATGGAACTTAAGTTTAAACTAGTATCTACAATTTGTTACATAACTATATGACATAATAAAATTATTATATTTTTCTCATAATATTAGTAATACGCACTATTTTCCGTGATAGATTGTGTGTATCAGTGCATTATCGGCCATATCTAGTATTTATCTATCCGCGGTAATGTGGGTTAACATTTCCTACATGTCAAATTTTAATCCATTTTAAACCTATTCTACTAGACCTATGATATATTTGATACGTAAAATTATAATAATTTTATGATAGAACTAGCTGGTGTTCGCGACTTCGTCCGCGCGGAAGTAAAAATATATAACCTATACTCGAGGATAATGTAGCTTTTTTACGTTGAAAGAATTTTTGAAATCGGTCTAGTAGTTTTTGAGTTATTTCAATACATACAAAAATTCAAAGTTTCTCTTTTTATTATATTAGTATAGATATAAAAACAGTAGGGTTAAAGGCCGAAGTCTGAATCGAATCCTAAAGTAAGATTTCGTTAATGGATTTCATTTGTTATTTAGAGTTTAAACGTGGTCTATCTTTGACTCTTTACATATTTAAATGACGTTTCAGAATCGGGCCATTAAACTATTAAAAAAAAATCTTGGAATTTGCATCCACGTTTGTTCCGGGTCATTTTCGAAACGACTGAACCGAATTCAACTGGTCTTAGTAGCTTAGCTTAGTAAAATTATGAATGGGGTGTTACACAATTTTTTTTTATTCTACGTGTATGAAGCCGCGGGCAATTGTTATTTTATGATAATAATAATTCAGATCGACAATTTTTATATTTCCGTATCATTTCCTAACACCTACATTGTTGGATTTGGGCGTTACTGTATAATTCGGTCGCATTATTGAAAATAGAACGACTCCATGCAAATGAGGACCGCCCGCGACTAATCGCTAATTGGAAAACGTGTCTTATGCCTCATACACACTAGGATAGTATTTTAGTCAAGTAGCAATTAACATTTATCCGAACAAAGGATTTTCTAATATATTCTACTAAAATTTTGCTGTTCGGATAAGTTTAGTTACTAAATTACTACCCTATTGCGTAGGTTTAGGCTTAAACGAGTCCGAACAGTAGTAAATCCTTTGTTCAAATAAATGCTACGTGCTACTTGACTAAAATACTATCCTGGTGCGAACAAGGCCTTAGTTTTTCCATCTTGCTACGACGACTTGTGTAACTAGTGCTAAGACCGATTTCGCATGATCTAAGTATTATCACAATAATTTTGCTTTTAATTCTTCGAATTGGCAATTTATATAATTTTTAGTTTATCTTTCAATATTTGGCAATATAACAGAGTAATTGGGTTCATTATTTGAACATTTATGTAATAAAATGTGTTTGAACATGTATAATAGACCGCCTACAGTGATTTTCTAATAATGTTTCCCGAAATGTTCTCATTTCCGAAGCGCTGCGTCTAGGCTCGTTCCCCGGGGGACGCGGGCGGTGGGTGAGCGGGACGGGAGAGGCAGCGCCGGGGGAGGGAGAAGGAGCAGGAGGAGGGCCAAGGACAGACTCTCGGAGGACCTTCGAGGCGCGACGCTTACGTAACCAAGGCCACGGCGCTTCGATGCGTGCCCGATGCCCGTGCAACATGCCACCTAACTAAAGCCTTGTACACACCAGGATAGTATTTTAGTCGTAGCATGAACAAAACGTGTCCGAACAGCAACATTTTAGTAGAGTAGATTAGTAAATCCTTTGTTCGGAAACCTGCTAGTTCCTACTCGACTAAATACTATCTTGGTGGAAACAAGGCACGCTTCTACGTGTTTTATCGAGTCAAATCTTCTCTTTATATTTTTGCCTTTGAACCAGTATTATTTTTATCCATTTTGTTGAAAAAATACTTTGATTTACCCAACCTACAGTTAACTATAAGTTAAGTTTAAGTTCCGACCAAAATGTAATTCGCTCATTGTCAAAAATATTTTATAGAAATAGAGACACAGAGTCACATAATGGTTACTTGAGGGTTGCCTTAGTAATAAACAAGGCCTCAGCGATCTAAATAACCTTAAAGTTATTAATATTGAAGAATATCCAGTAATATACTGCCATTCTACTAGTAGTGTATGCTGTCATTTAGCAAAAGTTATCACGGATTGATAATAACAACATTTTTTAAAGGAAATAATGACAAAAACTCCGCAGCCTGTACAACTCTTATATCAAGTTTTACTTACCCGTAATGACATCTTTACAAAACGAGTTGCGTACAATGTTTTGAAAGTGAAAAAAAAGGGTCAAAGGGCACCTTGGGGAAGCGAGTTCCGCGTGGGGCGACAACGATAATGCAAGTCGGACCTACCAGTTTTAATCCTTGACCTAAATCTATCACAAAACATCACGGAACCAGTCTCAAAACGTATCCCACACAGGTTAAATTACGTGTTTTTTTATTATATTTTTAATGACGTAGTGATTGAACACTATAAAAAAACTTGATAACTTTTTAAAACCCTAAAAGAATGTCATTTAAGTAAAGCCTAAAGCCTTGATCATACTGGGACAGTATTTTAGTCGAGTAGCATGTAATTTAGTAACTAAACGTGTCCGAACAGCAACATTTTACACTAAATTAGTAAATTCTTGTTTCGGACAATTGCTACTTGATACTCGACTAAAATACTATTCTAAAGCGAAGAAGAGTTTAGTCGCTACAAAAAGATGGCTCCATCAAGCTCGTCTAGGCAAAAGAAAGTTACCTAATTTAAAGATAAGTAAATTAAAATACAGTTACGTTTTATTAATCAATCTATAATATTAATTTATTTTCATCATTTTTATAGTTGAAGAACCGTTTATAAAGATATCAGTTTTATGTTAATCGTTCTTTTTGTAAGGCTAAGAAACATATCAATGGAAGTCTAGAAATATGACGTAATTTAGTCGTTAGTATTTGAGTTGTTTTTAGCAAACGTTTTAAAAATAATCATTCATAAAATCATGTTCGTAAGAAGATTTGTGTTCAAAATTCACATAAATAGTTTTATGGTTTCTTAGTATATTTTATTGCTATAAAATTTTAATGGACCAATCTTGTTGTTTTAATTATCTTTTAAAGACACCGCTTTAGTGAATTATAGGTTAAAAAACTGTCGTATGAGTATTCTTCGATTAATTCTTATAACGATATGATGGGAAGGGGAAATGGATTTTTTCAGCGAATTCAGGCCACCTGAATGATCGGCGCAGTTCGAAATGCTATGCCCGTCATCTTTTTACGCCACGCTACACATAAAAGCGTGTGTCACTCGTACTTTCGATATGACAAATAGTATTTTTTTTAATGCCAAAAAACCTTGGCTAAAGAAATTGCAAAACAGGTATATGCAGTAACTAAGGTAAATATAAACTACAAAATGTTTTTTGTACAATTATTTCCTTAATTGAACCAATAAAGCCGAATTCCTGTTACCGTTCAGTGGGAAGACATAATTAAATTTTAGCAACTTTTTGTCGGCTTCAAATAAATATTATTAGTATGTTTTTCATTTAAAATACCTACAAATGGTAATAAGGTCGTTAAACTCTTTTTAGGTTCATGAAAATAAAGCTATAATTTTAACTGATACCTAGTTAACTCGCTCTTAAACAAATTTTCAAATTCTGAATTGTTAATCTCTTATCGCAAGAATACATTAGAGTTGTGTTAGGCTCGGTTTAAAATGCCGTTTTTATTTTGATCCCTTTTGCAAATAGAATACAGGCTATTTTCGCTTGCAGAAAGTAAACAGATGTTTCGCTCACAAAAAAAGAAAAATGCGTGGGATATGCGAATTAAGTTCTACTTTCCAGTTTGTAGCGAATATTTTTGATAACGTTTTAATTCTTTAAATTACAAAAATATTGTAGATGAAGCTAACTTTAAGAACGTTATAAGCAATTGCTGTCGTCTTTATCAAGACTCTTGTGGCATGACGTTACTTACCTGGCATGATTTTACTTACCTAACATGACACTACTTACCTGGCATGAAATTACTTAGCAACGATAGCATTACTAAAGCAATACTTAATCTCGATACTATAAAATCATGTAAAATATTATCACATCAACTTGATGACCTTGTTTACAACTTAATATGGACCGTGGTACAATTTATGTGACTTGAATAAACTTAGAATGTTTCTGTGGACGTTTTCATAGTTCATATATTATAATGATTTGATATAAGAAAATTTTAAGGAATTTATGAGATCCATATGCCTAGAATGATATTACGAAATTAGGAAATACATAGATATGGAACTCATGTATTTTAGTCACATAAATTATGTAATTCGACAAATTATGCATCGTTCATTTTTTCACCGCTCTCAAAAGTTTCGTAATAATTTTCAAGTCCTAAAAACTCTTTCGAAACTCGTAAAAATATTGATAAAGATCCTTACTTTGTAATGAAATTAATTGCATACAAACTTTCGAATCATTTATTAATTCGAGAATCTTAATGCAAGGTGTAAAGTCGCATGTCATTTTAGGCCATTCACATTAGACTTTTGTTTTTTTCTACGATGAGTTTTTTTAATCTACACCTCTAATCTATTAATGTATTGAATGTCGTTATACGTAGAAAAAAAGCGAAATGCCGCGAAACGAATACAAATTAGGCAGATTTTTTTAATTCACGTTCAAATATTTGTTATGTGAGAATGGAATTTAAATTAAGATTATTTCTTTTACGTAATGGATATGACAAAATTGAATTTAAATTTAAAATTAAATCATAGAAATCTTACTAAAACATAGACATTTTCGCATTTATAATATTAATAATATAAGCAAATTGAAGTCAACAAATAATAAATTTTAATTGACATTGTAAGTAGGTCGTTTGATAATGAATGTGATCAATAATTTAAGTGAAAGGGAACGGAATGGAAATTAAATACGGCCGTATGAAGTTACATTTATCCGTATGAGATCGGGTCATAAATAGGTATATTTTAAATAAAACTAAATAAAATAAAGATTAATAATATAGATAATATTAATTATTTTATTAGCATAAATAATTTGAATGTATAATTAATATGATTTGGTAATATTAATATACATGGAGATAATGTTCTAAAATGTCATATTATTACGGGATAGATTGACAGAGTTCAATTTCGAGAGTTACTTTTTAAAACTAGATTTAGTAAATCATGCAAATATTATTATGCATAACACATTTTTAATTACGTACAATATTTTAGATTTTTATAAGATTCTGTCTTGATATATTTTATTATACATAAATCATACTAATTATATACGAGAGTCTTCATATTTTGTGTCACTACGCATCTTCAGAACGACTTAACAAATCTCCATGAAAGAACTCATAGCCTATGTTGTTTTGAGACCGCTCGGGCGAAATCTAGTATTTAATTATATAAATATACACATATTATTAAACGTCTTTTCTAATGTGTGTAATGCAGGTGACAGTGCTCTGGTATTTTATGGACAAATAATAAAATATAACTTCCGAAACTACTTCATTTACAACTAATACGTCCGGGTTTCGATCAAAGGTCGTAAGATTTAAATATAAATGTCTTAATCTTAAGATTAGGCAAGTAATTAATGATTAAATATTGTTTGCTAAATTAACTAAACTTAAAAAAAATATGCTAATAGATTTCATATTTAGTCTTCACATATTTCCCATTGAACCAAAATATATCCCATTCAAGCAGCTTTTGAAGCGCATTAGTTGAGTAAAAGTTATACTAAAAATGATTTTACAGGAGCTCACTCCCGAGTCTTCAACGTCTGGCTAATATTACAAGAGAGCATTAAAATAAGTTTTTACATTGTTAGTACTTTGCACTACTTCACACAAAGTAAGATATACAAAAGCTTTTACAAAAGCTCCATGGTAAAGCTTACGGTCAGACGTGATGTATAGCTTGCATTGCAAATCTGCTAACCACTATTTTGTCACTCTCACTAACTTTACGGCTTCATAAGACCGAGTTCGAGAGTTGGTTCAGCGTAAGTCCAACAATAAGATTTCAAAACTAAAATAATGTCGTGCAAAGTTGACAAAATAAATGCATTAAAGTCACTCGTTATCATTAGCTAGTTAATCAGTGAAGTCTAGGTAAATCTAAATCTAGGTTCTTGAATTAATTTGCAATTATTTGCTAAAGTTTCGTAGTTTTCGTCACATTAGAAAGTAACAACTTAATAAATAAATACAATTGTATATAGAAACTAAACATCGGTCTGCATAAATATTAAGTTTTTAAATGTTCCTTTGATTGATGATTATCCATCAAAGGCGCTTCTTTAATATTTCTAACATTGATAATATCTGAAAGAAATAACTGATTTTTTATGGAAATATATAACTATTAGCCTGCATGCACACGGACGCTTTTATAACGTCGGCGCTGGCGGTTTTTTATCGTCTACGATACGATCGATGTAAACTCTTGTTTCGTTCTTACAGTGCTCAAAATTCGACGATGCACGATAAAAATTTAAAAACACCGCCGTGTGATACATGGAAATGCATTTGTTCTGTGTCAGTGTTTTTAGCGCGCGGTGAAAAAGCGCTTGTGTGGAAGCAAGCTTACTCGTTAAATTCGTATCGGTTATAACGTTAGAAATATTGCTGTAATACAAACGTTACAGAACGACGGTGATAATGTAGAACTAATCCGACAAGGTCGAAATTTATTGTTTGGAAACATATCCAGCTGTTTTTAAATATTGGTTTTTAAAAATTAGGCACGTAATTTAAAAATTAAGAAAGAAGTTGCTATTTTTTTTAATTTATACTTATAAAGAATATTATAAAATCAAACAATTGTCGGGTTTTAACTGTATGGGACGCCATTTGTCATAGTTTCGTTAGGAACTCTTCATACTGAGGACAGTCCTACAAAAATAAGTTATATTTATTTTTTACCCAATTATATAAATTAGTATTCGGCTAATATAATTTTTACATCCTTATCCTTTTTAGGATTAAAATAAAAAAAAAGTATTACAAATAAAAAATACAGTAACTTTTTGGGTACAATTCGCTATATGTTTAAACTCCAAAAGTTCGCGATTTTTTCATGACTACTTTCTTACTTCTACTTCCTTCAGCAAGTTTCGAGTTAAAAATCGTAGATGTATTGTGAACGATGCCTTATCGACCGTTCCCACGGCAAACGCACCGTTGCGTACGCATTGCAACGCGCCTGCAACTTTCTATTTTGTCCGCTCTTCGTCGAGCCCACGGTGTTTCTGTGTCGGAAAAGCGTACCGGTGCACTCTTAGAAAGTTCGTCTGTCGTAATGCGTGGGTGTGCGTTGTGTACCTAGCTAATGCCTACAAACGAAAGCAATTTTAGTAAGTTGATACGGTAAATAAAATAGTAAAATTAGTATTTTAATAAGCCACACTGAGTTGCTGATCTTCTAAAGCCGGCTACAGACGTTCAATTTTTTTACAACAACATTATAACTAACGCCCGTAACCCAGAGGGGTAGGCAGAGACAACGGACCTCCATTTGGCTCGATCCACACCTCTCTCGCTTTTTCTACATTCATTCATCTACATATGCATACACGACGGTTACGCGTGCTCTTAATTCTTTAACTACACAGTTTTAACTGTGCTCTTACACACAATTTGAACAGCGCAGTCGAACTGTACAGTTAAAACTGAGCGTATGTAGCTTAAGAAAAATGCCAATTGTATGAGGTAATTTTGATAGTCAAAACTAACTCATACAATTGGCATTAGAAAAATTAAATTAGAAAACTTTAGCTTTATTAGAAAAATTAGTCATACATGTGTCTTTAAAACCATAGTAATAGATCGACAAATGAAAATCTTATATTATAATTTTGTGATCTGTCTAATAAACTGATATTATCCAATTCTTTCTTCATTAAAGAAAATAATAGGCTGAAAATAATGTTTGAATTAATAGTCACTATAAATAAAAACATTCTTACGCCACAATTAGACCGCTTAGCTTCACGAGCGTTGATATTTAACTAATTCAAATATATATGTTCGTTAAATTAATAGAGGCCATGATTAAAGTCGAACCTCAATAAAAGGGAGTCTTAGGGACCGCAAATTTGTCTCGTTTATAGTGGTTTCTCTCTAATCCGAATTTCTCGCTAATGAAACTCGTCCCTCGGGACCATACCCTGACTCTCGTCTATAGAGGTTCCACTGTATATGTCCAGGTTCGACTGTATATGCAGTTTAAAAGCGCGTTTTTAGAAACTAATCGCAGCAAGATGTCGACACGCGTTGCGTAAGCGCAGTACGGGTCGTTCAAACTAGCTAGTACTAGGCGAAAGGTGCACGCAACTTTCACTCTTGACCCCATAACATAGCAGCTATTATACGTTGAAATGCATATGCATTTATTGTACCGCTTTGCCCTTTCACAATGGGATGACTTATGCAGAAGGCAAACAATTTCTTTAACTGACACGTACTATATCAAGTTTCTAAGAAAGTTTTTTTTTGTTTATATTTGTATGTGTCGCATTTCATCATGTTGCTATATGTGTCTTTAACAACTAAAAGAAATTGTTGTATACATTAAAATAGTAAACAACAGTCAATAACAATTCTATACATCAATTTGGAAGCCTAAGAAACACATAATTAATTTTGAAAAATTAAAACATTTTGACCTTCCAGACCCTTCAGAAATATAAAGATAGGTATGGAAGACTTACGACCGAACTCTTAACCACCACTAAAATATTTAAAGTCATCTTACATGTTAAGTTCATGCTCAAACGTTTTTTTTATGTTATAAAGTGGCAAATGAGGAAACTAACGCCTGGATTTGCAGAAAAAGCGAAGCGACCGCTGCCCATAGACGTCTACAATTGCAGATGCGTTGCCTTAATCTACGGAGGAGGAGACGCACAGCAATAGGATAATTCCTCTTCCTATAGGTCCCCTACCCTGCCAAATCTTTCATTTATATTTTGGTGGCGTTTGACGATTCGGACGTTAGCTACTACTACTACTAATTAGCTTATTAAAAAGAGTTTGTACACTTTCCATTGAAAATAATTA
This sequence comes from Papilio dardanus tibullus, assembly GCA_013186455.1. Classification (NCBI taxonomy): domain Eukaryota; kingdom Metazoa; phylum Arthropoda; class Insecta; order Lepidoptera; family Papilionidae; genus Papilio; species Papilio dardanus. Next base: position 1,224,877 of record QDHC01003552.1, on the reverse strand, counting down.
CATCTCTTTTGAGGTTTCTTAACATCTAACTTTATCAGTTGGGTCTGCTTGTATTTATGTGAAACGATTTCCTGCATATCTTTTCTTTTCATCAGCTGCATACAGCCGCGCAGCCGTGACTAATAAGATAATGATAGTTACTGCACACTCGCCGGTTACTCCCGATACCGTTGTAACTGTATTTTAGGTTCACAATACATTTATATATCTATACTAGTTGTTGTTCGTGACTTCGTCATCGTCGAATTAAAAAAATATAGCCTATGTTACTCGGGGATAATGTAGCTATCTAATAGTGAAGGATTTTTTGAAATCGGCCCAGTAGGTCTTGAGTTATTTTAACACATACAAAAATATAAAAATACAAAGTTTCTGTAAAAAAAAAACAATATTTGTATGTTTGTCCCTATGAGTCACTTAGCCATTAGAGCAGGCCAGTGAGCTTTTTTACAAAACTTTAAAGCCAAGATCAGTCGTTTTTTTATTTTAAGAAAAGTAAACTCAGAGTCTTAATCATTTTTAACTGTAGATATAATACAAGAAATATACTGTTTAGTAATTTAATGAAGCATTTAAATTTAAATCGAGTAAGACACAAATCCATCTTTGTTAAAATCAATACACGCAGACCCATTGCTCTGCGGACAGAGATGAAGTGGGCACCCAAAACTAATTGGACCTAGAAATACCCTTCTGTATTTGGTTTGCTGTAAATAAATTTAATATTAAAGTCGAAAATTCTTCTAACTAGATCCAATTAAATGTTGAAGAGCACTTTTTTATTTTTATAAGATTTTTTCTATTTAAAATTATTTGCCGTCATTTACCAAAACTAATTTCCACACAGGCCCAGTCGCGCTACGGCTGGTAATAATAGTAAAGTTCCTCTAAGGTCGAAGTAAGTGAATATTTTCTTGTAACGGTTTATTTGTTATTCTGAGGCGTCATTAAGTCGCCAAGGGCCCGAAACTGTAAACAAATTTTATAGTACGCATTATGGTGATAGCAACTATGGTGTTAACAATGTTATGGTTTTAACAAGCATTAGAGTTTAAACACCGATGCAAAACCAGAAGGGGAAAAAAATCAAAATAAGTACGTTTTTCTTTAAAAATTCCATCTACTATGATCTATCAATTTTAGTTTTTTACGATTTATCTACTTAACCTGCTTGCTTGATTATATATCTATTTTGTATTTTATCTTATAAAGTTTACACAAAAATAAATAAGTAAGAAGACTATAGGTTTATTTCCGTCTCCAAGAGAGCGAGGAAATTGCTTTCCTTTCATTTTGAAGATGAAAATGTGTGCGAATAAACAAGCAACAAAGTCACTTGTTGACAACATTTATTTTATCATTTTACAACGAATTTAGTTTTTGAGTGTTCGTAACATAATTCATGATAACACACTAGCTGTTCCCCCGACTCCATTCGCGGTGAATAACAAAAAATTGTAGTCAGCCTGTAATCTTCCAGAGTATTTTCTGTATATCTGAACAAAATTTAATACACATCCGTTAAACCGTTCTGTTTACCTTCAAACATCCATTTTAACTTTTATATTTATGGTATTAGTTAACATAACATAACTTAATGGTGTTTTGTTTCCTCATCCTTATCCTTATCCTTACATAGTATAAAACAATAACGCTTCTTTATGTTTGTCCCTATATGTGCTTGAATCTTTAAAACTACGCAACGGATTTTTTTTAATAGATAGAGTGATTCATAAGGTAGGTTTTTATGTATAATACATTCACAATATAGTAGAGTAACACTGATAATTTAGAGGTTTTTAATATGATGTCGTAAATTAACACATTTTTAGCGCTTACACTGCAAACGCTGCAATATTTAGTATCAGCATTATACTGATTTGTACCCGTGCGAAGCCGGGGCGGGTCGCTAGTTTTTTATAAACCGTATACTTAAGTGTAAATGGCCTCTATTTAAAGTAATTTTTTAACGAGAACAAGATGAGATAAAGTTGTGTGCGTGCCGAATGAAATCAGGGCTTGTGTAGAGAATCAACCAGTGACCGTTGTGGTTTGCGCAACGCGTTGCAACCGAGTTCCCCTCCTTCTGTCCCCCTCTACATCGTAACTAGTACGCCTGCGCGTGTGGTGCATTCCGGAACCGGGTCGCAGCCTTTACCACCAGCCCTATTTGACCTTCTTCCCGTCCCGCGGTAATACAACTGTTGTATTAAACGTTGCGATCACAATAGATATAGCGCGGCTCATCTTAAGTTGGTTGTACGTGCACGCATGCAAATGTACAGTTAGGCTGTAACTTGGGAATCAAATCGATACGATATCGGTTCAGCTTTGTTCTCTTGTAGGCTTCGGATTTGATTCTATATACCGCTCGCAACTAAGAATTTCAATGGTTGCATAGACCTCTGTTAAGAGTTTAGGTTTCACAGTACGTCGAAAGCTTAAGAATAAATAAGATTAAGTAAATTCTATTAATATTGTAAATGCGGAAAGTTACGATGGTTCGTTTGAAGGTATCTCCTAAACAGCTTAACGGATTTTGGTCAATTTTTTCACAGATGTAGATCATAATCTGGAATAACACATAGGCTACTTTCTACATTTATGTTTAATTCCGCACAGACGGAGTCGCGGGCGACTGCTAGTATGTAATAAAAACAATTAATGCGTTACGTCTTAACGTCTTAATTTAAATTGAGATAGTACCAAAGTAATGTTGTTACATTTATCGATCTTTGTCTTATCGATATGATCTTACGATAACATGACGCCACGCGCTCAAGCTTTGTTCGCACCGGGATAGAATTGAGATCGAGTAATTTAGTTACTAAACGTGTCTGAACGGCAACATTTTAGTAGAGTGAATTAGTAAATCCTTTGTTCGGATACTTATTACTTGGTACTCGACTAAAATACTATCCTAATGCGAACAAGGTTTTAGTGAATTAACGACTAGTAAAATATGCGCGTAATTGAACTACGACGTGGGAACGGCAGGCTTGAGTATTAAAAATTCATGGCCACTGTTAGGGCCCGCATCTGTCGTGGTTATTCACCCAATCGCGATATAGACTATCGAACTATTAAACTAATAAGTAGTTACTTAAGGTCAAAGGTGTATTAAATGAATATTCCAATATTAAGTATGATAATTTGGCACGAACGTGATACACGTTCTTTCATTCTTCGTGCTTCCATTAATTGGATTAACAAAAGATTTTGTTTTGGAAAAAGGTGAATGCAATATCTATTTTTGAAATATTTTCGATAAATATGTATACATCACTAAAAAAAATCCTCCATGTATTTTTGTTATTATGTACTCGTATTATTAATAATATAACCTTGGATTTTGAATTAAACATATAAAATAAGGTACCGGCGCTAAACAGGTGTGTTTGTTATTGTGTTCTCTGAACGTGCATAAGAAATCGTATGCGTGTATAATATTTATTTTGAACCGTTCATGAGTATCATAGTCCACATATTGATGACACTTGGAATAGCGCAGTGATGTCAAATGTGCTTTGAACTCCGACACAAGAGGCCGCCAACTCCTGTCTTGGAAGGTCTCTTGGTAGTGGACTGCATACCCTCGGGCCCTACCCTCGGAGGAGGGTAGGGCCTGAGAGTGGAGACCCATGGCCCCATCGACCCTCAGGTCACACGGGCCGAATCGCGGGAGGGTGCCTGCGGTTCAGCCTATCCGATCCATCTCCATCTCCTAGCGACATCTAGTTAATAATTACGAAAGTTTTAACAGTATATGTTGTTACAGGGCAGGTATACGAGGCGGCCCGGGCATGGACTCCCAGCAGCAGCAATACTGTCTAAAATGGAACAGCTTCGGCTCCAACCTGGCCACGTCGTTCGCGAACCTCTGGAACTCGGAGAGTCTCGCCGATGTCACGCTGTACTGCGAAGGTTAGTACTGCTAGATGTTTTGTTTTTTTTTCGATAGACGGCACTTTATTAAAATGACGGTAATAAGGTCCATAAATTGAATCTTTCTAAATCGTGAGAATAAAATTAGTTTATTTTAAGTAAATATATATATTTAAGAAGGATAAAGAAAATTTGCACTTGGTCCTTCAAGTCGGATTTTGACAAACTTAGACCGATACATGTTATTTTAGTTTTTTTTGTAATAAAACGCCAACAGATTGCAAACATCCGTTACCTTTAGATATTATTTAATAGTGTGTGTTTTGTGCAGTTCATAAAGTTACGCTTTGTTATAACGAAAAATAACATTGTATTGAATGATCCATCGACTTATAACCGATCCATCAACATTGTACAATATAGTACTAAGTCATAACATAATAGATTAGAGTAAAGAACGTATTCCAGCCGCGTTGTGGAACACTGTCCTCAGCGGTATTTCCAAACGTTTACGACTTAGAGCGTACTCCTCCCTCAAAAGCCGGCAACACATTTGTGGTTCCTCTGGCATTGCAGATGTACGTGGGCGTCGGACCAGTTAACTTATTTGATCCACTGCTCATTTACCCCCTTGTCCTATAAAAAATTCTTACTAAATAATACTAAGTATTCTTATCAAACTGATTTGCAATTAAAAATGGCGCTACGCATCTATTGGCGTAGATATGAGAGCGCCTAATGCTTGATAATGTTACAAGAATTGATAACAATTGTATTTGATTCATAAAACCGCTGCAAGCGTCATATCATTTCGAGAATTTAAATGTAAACATGATAAAATATATCTAATACTAGCTGTACTTCGGGACTTCGTCCACATGGAATTAAAAATATAGCCTATGTTACCCGGAGATAATGTAGCTTTCTAATGGTGAAAGAGTTTTTGAAATCGGCTTACTAGTTTTTGAGTTATTTTAATACATGCAAAAGTACAAATCTTTCCTCTACATAGATTATAATACTGTGAATCGTCTTAGAATAGTATTCGTTGATGATGTTATTTTTTTTTGAGATAAAGATGCTGAGAAACGTGGTTTTTCTTAATGACTCTTAATTATCATAGCCGATATGATAAAGAGTAAATTACAGTTCCGTACTTTTGCTTTGAAATATGTAATAATTACTCCCTTCTAAAGCTAATAGATAGACTTCATTATTATTTTCTTGAACCACTATTTTGGTACTGTCATAACACATACAAGTCCTGCAATGATAAAGAATATAAGCTCAAGTCTCATAATTTTGTGCGTACATTTTTACACCAACATTGTGTAGTTTTATTACCAGCACTTGATTCTACGTGGTGCTAGAAAACCATAGGGTTTTAAAAATAACTAGAAAAGAGACTATATAGAAACTATCAACAATCATCAATCACCGTTTATCAGAGTAAATTTACATGATATAAAAGTATTTTAGCAAGTATCTGTTAGTGCGTTGACTCTAAGCAGTATTCGAGCCGCGCTCTGTCGAGGTCGCCTGCGAAACCCTCAATGCCAAGACTAACTTTAATATATGCTAATTGACGTTCGTAATGGTGCGTTTTCAATCTTCCTACCGTGCGAATGTACGTGGTCAATACGACTTAGTTATTATTGTAAGAATATAAAATGTCAAACAATATACAGTGGAATTTGGATACGAGAGAAACCTCTATAAGCATAATATCGTGGTCCCTTGGAATCCAGTTTATCCTGGTTCGAAGTATCCTGTAGTAACTGGACAAACTGACTGCTAGAAGTCGGTAGACATTTGCGAGCGCTCAGCAAACAATAAGCATTTTTAGTGAGGATTCCAAAGGATGCGTATATGACAAACGTCAACTACTCAGCACCCAATTCAGATTTCGCGCAGTTTAAATACTTTTTATTGGAATCACGACCCTGAATCTAAATTATACATCCTTCTAATTGTAAACAACCCTGTACGTTTTGCATACGGCCTCAAGCTAGATGCATTAAACATGCGGTCGCTGATAAATAGGACAATAAATTGGGGACATAATTGTGTTCGTAGAATGCAATGAACGTTCGATGCTCGTCCGTCTTGAAGTAGCTACCGTGTGAAACTAACAGTTACTACAACCAGATGGCGGCAGAACAGTTGATACTGCAGTACTGCTATTGTTTTAACGCAGACTTACTGGAAAATCGCTTTACGATAAGAGTATTTTTCTGTTCTACTGTATACAGCTACTTTCATGTGAAACAAGCATTAGCTACGAAATCACGTAATATTTCGCAAGTAAGACTTCACCAAATTACGGAGAGTTAACTGAATTTTTAAAGCTTCGAAAATCGATAACTCACTTTGCGTAGTTCGCTTTGGCAATGATTAGAAATTTATTATTTTACGTAGATTATAGTATAGTAAATTAGGTATGTAGGTTTATTACTTTAGTAATATTTCCCAGGAAACCTATTCTCTCATAATTAATGAAATTTTTGTTTCATTTACTTATTAGAACTGTTTCGTGCCATAATCGATACTAATAATGTAGTTTTGAAATATCGTCAAATATTACAAATATCACTTTGATAGTCATCATGTCATCCTGCCCTTGTCCCTATTGTGAGTCGGTATCTACTCCTCCATACCGCCCTATCATCCGTCATTTCTGATTTTTTTCCTTTCTTCAGAATATCTTCTTTCAGATAACCCATCCATACATTCTTTGACTTACCTCTACCTTTGTATGCTTGCATATTCAGATTTATATGTAAAATTACTATATAAACCTAAATTACTTATTAATACTAAAGAAATTGATATAACCTAAAATATAGATTGCCTATTGACTTATTGTAATTGATATTTATATTATAAATACAATAATAAAATATTCAGAAGCTTTTATCAATGATTTTACCTTCTGATAGCTCTTGAAAGGTTTGACTGACCCATTTCTCAAAGCCTCCAAAGACGCCTAATAATAGATGAGGTACCTACTATCGATTGGACATAAGAAAGGAGGTGTATTGACTTCCGTCTTGATTTTCTTTTCGTGCTTATGTATTTTGCGCGTCATTTTCTGTAGTCTAAAATATTAAGCCAATTTTGAGTGAGTTATCCGTTCCGTCTTACAGTCATGTTTTTTATTCCATGAGTTTTAAAAACATACATTAAATTGAATTCTTAAGTCGTTTACGCTTTGCCTACTTTGTGTATTTAACATCAACTTTAAACGTGATCTTCCGTAAAATTTGCATATTTTATTATTAATTAATTTTAATTAAGGTATATTATAAGTAAATAATTATTTCAATTGTTAATTACCATAGATTTTTTTTATGATAATCAGTGGAAAATGTTTTGGCGCCGCTTTGATATACATTATACGTGTAGTTTTACTACCAAAATGATTTATAATTGTTGAAATACGGTTTAAAATGTACTATTTAAATGTATACTTTGCGCAAAAAAATGTACATTGACACACGAAGTACACACATTTTGTCAAAAAAGTTGTCAAAAGATCGATATTTTTCATACGTAATTTAAAAACAATTGAAGGATAATTTTATTGTTTGTTGAATATTATTGTAGATGCAATTTCTATTGTTTTTATATGAAGTGGGATGTTATCAGGCAGCCTTGGGATTATGCTCTGTGTTCAGTTGCCTTGTAAAATGTAGAAACCGTTATTCTAGAGATGTAACACCAAATACCAGGATGACTGTACGTTAAAGCTTGAATCTTAACAACTAGAAAAAAACGAGTTTATGTCCGGTACGTGGAAATATTTAATATTCCGTGCCTACGACGATTTTGATCATTTATTTTAAGCCTTGTACGCACCAGGGCAGTATTTTATTCCAGTAGAAAGTAATTTAGTAACTAAACGAGTAATGTAATGCTTTAATGCTTTTTTTCAAGCAGCGCTATCACGTTGAGGTAATGTAAAGGGGGTGGATATATTGACTCTAACATTGGTAGAGCCCGCTTTAACATCTTGGCACGAATTGGTCGTTTAGCCCGGTGAAATACCACGACCACACAGAAGACAGATGTCAAATGGAAGCACTTCCATGTTTCGTTAGATGAGTGTGGTGCCGGGGGCTTAATTTTAGTCCACATTCCTGTCCTGTCCTTTTTTATAAGAAAATGATGGTAAGGGGGAATGGATTTGGCCGGAGAGGAGACGCATAGGAAGAGGAATTATTGCTTTGCGTCTCCTCCTCCGTAGATTAAGGGTAGGCAAAGCATTTGCAATTGCAGATGTCTATGGGCAGCGACCGAATTCCCGCGGCCGCTTGCTCGTTTCCTTCTTTATATTTTCTAAATTTGTAGGTTCTAGATCTATATAATCTTTCAAGGTACATTGCGCAACAGGCTGCGTAAAGTAATAATTACATTATCACTTATCGTAGAGTTGCGCGTGCATGTCCAAATCTTGCTAAATTGATAAAGGGGTCGTTGACATCAGCGATGATAAAACTTTGCCATATTTTGCTCACATTTGAAGGCTATCGTTCACTGCACATATTTTGATAACAGTGACACATGTTCTTTATCATATTTACTTAATATTTTGGTATTTTAATATTATTTCTTACCCGCATCTATATTTTCATGGTAACACCCGTCTATGGAGAGTAAAATAAATCGTTTTAAAATACGAATTTACAAATTTTTGCCGAAGCGAAGCGTCATTTCAATGTGTAACACCCTCTTAAATGATAAGACCCCGCTTAAACTCTTTTCATCAGTAAAATTGATACAGATTTACCGATAAAAGGCTTAGTTACAACCTATTAAGTTAACTAAATACTAAGAATTTCGGATATAATTATAAATTAGAGATATCTCCCACAGAGTCAGTTGCTTAAGGGAACATTTTCTATTAAATTTTATCACTGGATGGTAAGAGTAAAATGGATTGTCTCGACTAAAACGTTTTTCTAGCCTACTCCACTAAAATGTTGCTGTTACAAGTTTTTAAATACAATCTGGCGTGAATAACTGCTACAAATCTACTCTACTAAAATGTTGCTGGTCGAAAACGTTCTTTTACTAAAATACTTGCCACTTCACTAACATACTGTACTAGTCAGAACAAAGCTTAAAGCCTTGTTCGCACCAGAATAGTATTTTAGTCGAGTAGCAAGTAGCATTTATCCCAACAAAGGATTTACTTTTGTTCGGACTCGTTTAAACCTAAACCTACGCACTAAGATAGTAATTTAGTAACTAAACGTGTCCTTACAGCAACATTTTAGTAGAATAGATTAGTAAATCATTTGTTCGGATATTTGCTACTTGCTTTTCGACTAAAATACTATCGTGGTGCGTACAAAGCTTTAGGCATAATATCGTGGAATTTTCACATATCTGTTTTTAAAAACATCGTAAGTATGACGAATGCATATGTTATCTCTGCACAAACATGTTTATTTGGTGGTCTACAATCGCGTTGCAATAACTTCCCGGTATTTTTTGTAATATGGAAAATATTATGCGTAGTTTTTGCACTATTTACCATATGGTTTTTCCGTCCAATTTGATAACTGATACTTGAGTTTCTTTTATAAATTTACTAAAATACTGATAAGATTCTGATTTATGTAGTTTTTTTTTACCTATATTTAAAAACTATTTGAGACTGGAATTATTTAGTAATTTTATTCAAATTAAAAGACTATAAGAATTTAAATATTGAAAATACTAGCGCCATCTATTATCAATATTTTAAAATAAAAGTCAAACTGCCTCTATCTCTTTTTATTTCAAAATATTAGTTACAGTTATATCTACAAATTGTATTGGTGCAGAGCCTACGTGGAGCAAATTTGTGTTCAACCGCAAAACGCGAAAATATAGCTAATGACTTTATTCAATATTGCTGACAAAGATTGATAGAGACTACGGTATCCATTATTTGGTTTCTAATAAATTGCTATAATTTTGCTTGCGATTGTTATTTTAAAACAATTCTTGACCTCAATAATCTTTTGCTCTACGATTTCCGAAATTAGACAATTTATTACTAAACTTTAGGAAGGTTTTCGGGAGACGTTATGAATTTTGTCTTGAATAATTTTAAATATAGATTTGCTTGAACTATTTTATGTTAATAATTAGACTTTTTACTAATTAAGATCTTAAATGTCGGTATTGGAACGCATGCGTTTAGTTCGCATTCATAAATCCCATACCAGAAATTTTAATTCAATGAAGTTGGCAATACTTCCGAAGCGTAGTTAAGTACATCATAAAGAAGCATTACAAACAAAATATACGCTGACTTTGAACTCTACAATGCCGTCTAATTGTAACTCATTTGTTACCTGTCTCAATAGCTTGAATTTGTAAGAGTTTTTCCTTTAAGACTTCGGTTTCTCGACTTTTCGAGGTCGTCGGGGCTAGACGCGGCGGGAGGAGGTGGGAGAGAGGATTTAGGTTACAGGGTGTAGGGGGTGGGAGGTGAAGCTCACTTCACCTCCTCCCACTCCCTGCGTGAGAACCGGGCTCGAGGAAGTTTGCACTCGATGTACCTAAAGTCTATTCTTGAAAATGGAACGTTGATTTATTTATTACAACCCAGGGTGTTTTACTAGCTTAGGTTGGTTTACCTGTGACCTGATTTTATAACTTACAGATAGTGAAAGTAATTTTCACTGTTACAAATTAACAAACTTAAGATTTCGTAATATTTTAAAATGCTACAAAAATATCTGATAAATGTGTGATTTTATCGCTGTTTTAAACGATTCAGTTTTATATAACTTTAAACTTTGTATTTTTACTAATATTTTGTTCATAAAAAACTGTATTCTTACCACGATTTAACTGATTGAGCTCCCGATATTTCGATTCAGTTTTTTGTTTTTTTTATTGAAGTGTAAAACAAACAACATAGCCTGCTCGATATACCTATTTATATTACTACTTTAATGTATACTGCGAAAGTTTTTTTTTATATTTATTACGCAATTCTAAGGACGATAAAGGCTCTACGGTAGGCTTGTTGGCTGTCGAGTGCTGTAGGGTGAATCTCGTTATATGCTCGGCCGATCAGGGCTTCGTAAGCGGTACCCAGATGATGCTTACTCAATGTCTTATTTGAAAGCCAAGCTATTTTCTTGGGAAATACTCTTCAAGTTTAGTTATAGCTGGTGCGGAAAATAATATTATTCCAGTCATTATTAACACATTGTTGAAATACCAATCATTTTTTGATATACAAAAAACACCCATCGGTTTAAAAATATTTATATGAACTTGTTTTGCTACTAAGGAAATCGTAAACCTGTTTTTTAACTATTACTACTTTGATATAATCATATAGCAAAAAAAATCGTTCAAAAAATCAATTATCAATTTACGTTATAATAATTTGTAGCATCTAGTATTTTTAACCTCTTGAGCTTGGTTTCGATTTAGATTCCACTCTTAACCATACCATGTCATTAAGTTATAATAGTAAGCTGTTATCTTCCATTTATATAGTCTTGTATATCTTTAAAGATGTTCTATGCCTATCAAGATAGTACGAAACAATAGTAATAGCATTGAAAGTGTTAAATTAGTAATTACCAGTTGTTGCTCGCGACTTCGTCCGTGTAGAATTAAAAAATATAGCCTATGTGACTCGGGGATAATGTAGCTATCTATGAGTGAAAGCATTTTTGAAATCGGCTACTGGGCCTTGAGTTATTTCAATACATACAAAAATTCAAAAATATAAAGTTTCTCTCTTTATAATATTAGTATAGATATAGATGAACGCACTAATTGCTGTTACATTGTCGGCCGCAGTGCGTGCGTATGGCGAACGCATCGCAATCGGGGTGTCCTTATCGACCGAGGCTTGATGTGTGTCGCTCGGCATCCTGCCCCCGCCTCGTCTCCACCGCCCACAGCACCGCGCACCCTGCACCTACCCTGTTTCAGGGTTACGTGAAATATACGCCTACGTAAAACTGTCTAGTTATCGGGTTTTAAAAAGGTAGAAATTTACAAGTAAGGCAAAAATATAATAATATGCACTAGTGTATTGTAACAAGAATATCACAGGAAATGTTTGAAAGGGACTAAGTAAAAAAGTTTAATAATATGTTTGTTTTTATTGTCCCAAACACATTTATCTATAAATGCTATGGTTCTGCCTCCTGCTAGACGAGAGCCTGTGTTCCAAGAGGCAGCGCCTTCTCCTTATACTAATTATGTTTTGTCTATTCGATGACAGAGTTTACTGAAAATATTTCTGATTAATATTTTGTACCTGCTTAATATTTAGAACGTGTTATTAAATAGTATTGTCTAAGATGAAATATCAAAGTCTCATTATTGGACTGCTTGATGGTACAAAATGAAATTCATAATTGAAATACTTGAAGAATACCTTATTAATGGTACATTATACTTGTATTGCTAATTAGAAATTGTTTTTATGTAACAGTTGTCTAAATCTGTAAGATAATAGATTTAGCAAAGTCGAAAAATAAAGTTTTTTGGAAGTGAATTTAGTAGTTCGAGATATTAAAGTTTACTTCTTAAGTTATATTTCACATTGTGAGTTATGTACAATAGATACAATAGAAGCCTCTATGGGCCGAATTTTTAAACGCCACTTAAATATTTAAATGCATCTTACATGTTAAATCCACGCTTTAACTCCAAATTCTACGGCGATCTCGTTTAATTTTGACGGCACTCAGATTTTAAGCGACGCTTCATTTTGAGTCGCGTTTGAATATACGGTTAGTCTATACTTTAATAAATGGGGTCTTATTTTAAAATACACGATGTATTTTACATTGAATTTACAATACAAATATTATAAAGCAAGATATTAATTTTATTTTATTGTAGAATTGAGTATACCAATATATCTTAGTTATCTTTTAAAAAAAATGCTTTTAAAAGTTAAGAATGATTTTAAAAGTCACGATTGTGGTTTTTAATCTACATAAACATTATAGCCTATGACGGATAGATAAAAAACAACACAAAAATTAAACTATTTTATATACCAAAAAGGATTTATCTATAAAATTAAGCTATGAAAATAAAAGAAGGTAAAAGATATAGACAAGATAAACTTTTTGCAATTTATCAAAATAAAAAAGTAGACAAATAGGTAATAGTACAGTTTGAAATAAAAAAAACAACGAAAAGTGTGAATACTAAAACTCAAATTTCCAGAACGGCTGGACGGACACAGGTGTAGAACATAGCATGCAAGAAAATATTGACCATTTACTGTTTTTTTTTAAATTTCCCGCATATAATTGTTAAACATTTGCCATTTAATAAGTAAATTAATGAGAAACATTAATCAAACGTTATATTTTATAAAGTGGAAAATCAAAGTGTACCTGATTTGAGGTAAACTGTAAAGGGGTAACCACGCACCCTCACATATCTGCATATGTAGAACAAAACCGTCCCTAGCTCGATTAGAATAGAGAGCATAGTTGTGCATGTTCGAACATTCAGTGAATTTGCAGGGAACGTGCGTATCGATTTTTTTTTACAGTCCGCGAACTTGCAAATAATGTTGCGTATTCGTAGTCTTTGATTTGCTATAGTTTAATAATTATATTGTTTATATTAATTAGAAATTTATTAACGTTATTCTTAGAGTTAAACTCAACCTCGAAGGTACTAATTTCTTGATTAATTTGTGTCTGTTGCTTAGATTTTGTTTTAATTATTGTGTACAAAATAGTGTGTGACTTATCATCTGATTTTATAAGACAGGTTGAGAATCTATAAGTTAATCCACATCTAAGCAGGAAATAATAAATAACATTTTCATTCATACGTTAAGAAATAAAAACGGATTGAGACATCAGATACTTTAGACAATAATTAGACCAATACTATGACTTTTTACCTATTTTCAGTAGCCTGACTACTTTCCAAGTCGAATAAATAACAGTAAAACTAGGTCAACTATATCTAATTAATTATGATCTTATTTACCTCATATTTCTCAGGAAGTTGATTATAATTTCTATTGAATATGTACCAGGACGTCAGAATTGAGAGAGGAGTGAACAATTGCTCGTTGAAGTAAAACGGGAGGGTTACGTATATGTAATTCTAGACATGCAAATTAACCAGAACGTAGGGGGATGTTTATCATCGTTAAAATCAATAGCGCTGCGTGCTGTGAATTATCTCATACCGTTACTGATTCTGCGAAGTAATTACTCGTGTGTAAACTTGTATATTAATACACGTTTTTGATACATTGAAAAACGTTGAAGATTTTATTACGTGTAAAGCTTATTTGTAGGTATTGTTCATTTCTTTATCTTAAACTAACTATTGTGCGCGACTTCGTCCGCTTGTAATTAAGTAGTAGAAACTATGTTACTCGGGGATAATGTAGCTTTCTAATGGTGAAAGAATTTTTGAAATCGGCCCAGTAGTTTTTGAGTTTTTTCGATAAACACAAAAAATCAAAAATACAAAGTTTCTCTCTTTATAATATTAGTACAGATTATACGATACTTTTAGCACGATATCTTTTATTATTTTTTTAATAATTTTTAATATGTAGTTCTTTAAAAACTGGGTCACTGTACTCGAATATTGCGTCATTATGTAAAATGTTACGATTTTAAAACACATAAATTTAGACATACCTAAAAAGGTATTTACAGTCTAGGTTTAAAAAAGATAAAGTTTAAAATGTATTACCGTTTGTATAACACCAACTTATTGTCCAGGCGGCGAGCCCTGTCGTTCGGTTCACCTAGTTTTCCACTCCCCTCTTACCCCTCCCGGTACCCGCTGCCCTGCAAGATTGATTTTCTCTCGCACATTCACTTGCACTTTCACTGAGGGTGGATACAGCCGTCTCACTCCAACCCACCCACTCGCCGACCTTGAAAGGGGGAAGTGGGCGAAAGCGCCTACTAACGTCTGGCCTACAGGGTTGTACGGTTCGGTTTCACTTCCTCAGGGCTATGCTACGAGTAATGTAATTTAAATTAAATTAAATAATTTGTATCATACTTAGAGCTCTTAATATAGAAATTTAAATTAACTTAGCAGATGAAAGTAGACGAGTTATTTATATATTTTTTAACCTCCAACAATATTCTCGAAGAATTAATTTTCTTGTAGGTCAAAAAAGTAATTATTAATGAACTTTTGCCGGAAAGATTGTAGGATTTCAGAATGCCTATAGAATTGATTAAATACAAATCTTATAATTAAATAACCAAAAATTATAATAATAGTTTTTATCTTAATTTCCCAGGTATGCCATAAGATTTGTCGAATCGTAAATTTAAAATCCATTTTATTATTAAATAAATAAATGATAGCATCATGGTAGGCAGCCCTAGAACCTGCGTCCTGTTTGCGTGGCGGGGGGTGTGTCTGAAACGGGGTTAGTCGAGTCCCCCCTCGAATTTAAGCTTTCACTTGCATCCTGTACACTTTATACAGTTATATGTCTACAATCGATCGTCGCATCGTACTTGTATGTTAAAGTTTGGATTTAACGGTTACCTTTGTTATGTGTGTTAAGTATATTACATTAAACAGATTAAATCAGGCATTTACATGGCCATTGATTTAATATCTTAACTAACTCGATCCGAGACGACCATGTTTTATAAGACATAAGTTTTGTGGTTCTTGAGTCGGCCTTGGTGTTCACCTCTGAAGGAGACGAGAATATGATTACACTCCCTAAATTACTTACTATATTTATTTACTACTCATGACAAAAATAACAACGCTTTAGTAAACAATTGAAGATAATCTATACTAATTTTATGAACGGGAAATATTTGTATTGTTGTATGTATTGAACTCAAAAAATATTGGGCAGATTTCAAAAAATCTTTCACCGTTAGAAAGCTATACTAATCCTGAGTAACATAGGATATATTTTTTATTTCCGCGCGGATGAAGTCGCGAGCAACACCTAGTTGTGTATAAATACGATAACATAATGTAACCCTTGTCCGCGTGTTAGGAATCAATTCACCGCTGTGGCCGGCCGAACTAAACGCTGCGTAATCGCTCAATACATTCGTCCGGAACTTTCCGAAAACTAATTTGAATTACCCTTCAAACCCTTTGATGTTGCATCGCTGCACAATGTTAAAATGCCTTTGCTTAATTGTTTGCTTAAAGTATTTACATACTTTTTACGTTTCAACAAACTTCAGAAAGTGATAATGGATTTTCTAAACGGGCATTTTAATGTCGCGGATTTACAAAAGCCCTTATTATGGGTCATGTAGAAGTATATTTTAAATTTTAAATTGATTGTGAACTTTGCACCAAGGAAAACAATTTTTTTAAAGCTCATTATATATGAATATTGTGTGCAAGAATTTTTTGCGGTACTAAGTTTAAGTTCCTGTTTACACGCATTAGATATTTCGCGTTTTCGTATATTAAAATATTTAAATGAAGTAGTATTGTAACAAAAAGTTTTGTTTATTTTTCGTTATAAGTAAATTTGCATTGTAAGTTACGTTCTAATTAACGAGGCATATTAAATATTCATCAAAAAACTACAACTTGTTATAACATTATAAAAAACTGAAAAAAAAATTGTTTTTTGACTAACAAAAGTGCATTAATTTATCACAGCCTAACTCACGTTTATTTCTGTGTGTGTACCGTTTCTGCGTATTTTAACCTTAAAACGATCCTAAGTGCTGTTTACGTGTACCTTTTAAATTGATTATACATTGTCTCGATTTCTTCCCGGACATAGGAAGGGCTTTTTAATAATTTACAACTTTTTATTAGTATTTTTTCAATATTTTTTTCTTAGTTTTATACAATTGCACATGCGGAAGCTTATTTGACTTTAGGAACGATCGCCTTCGTGTGAAGGACGAAGGGCCGCATAATTTCCTATTAGAAGACATTTGGACGAGGTCAAATGACGTCAATAAAACGAGTATAAAACATTAGAATTTAATGTGAATACATATGTTAATATTAAACATAACTTCAAAGGTTTTAGACAGCTTTATTATATAGTAAATATACACTTTATGTATTTAAAAACATCAATTTTACATGATAATGCGTCGTCATCGTAGTTAGAAGGAATTTTCGAATCTGTAGGTATATTTATTAATAGAATAATAAAAAAAATCTGATAAACCTTGTATACAGTTGTACTATGAAATGTTTGAAATTATTGTTTACCTCTAAAATAGGTCAAAAAACTTATTTGGGTAATAATGAACTTTTTAACGTCGTGGATTCCAATTTGTTTACCTAACTTTAAATTACGGACAAAAAGTTTGTATACAAAAGTGAGCAAATAAAAATGCAACTGTAACTAAAGTTTATTCCAATTTAGAAAAAAATAAATATGTCATACGAAGTGGCGTCAGATAAGCGTTAGTGGGTCTCCGAATGGGGCCAATGTCGCGGTGTTGCGCATGCGTCGACCAATGTCGTTTGTTTCCTCTTTGCTCCGTTGCGGCGCTGGTGTTGCTCATGCAGTCCCGGACCCAAGAAAAATTGTCCTAATTTTAATGTACATATGAATCAATCTTTCACAGTACAATTCTTCATTAGTTGGATGTTTATTTCTTTAGATGTAACTTAAGTTAAGTTTTAATTAAACTTACGTAGTTAGGTAACTACTAAGTTTTTACTATTCTATTTTAAGCGTAGTTACGCGAAGTCTTTAGTTACAAATATTTACGACTTTTAGCGTAAATGCAAACGTGTTTGTTCGTAGGATTTCTTCAGACAACAGACACTATCTGATTCTTTCCTGTAAATATTTTTATGGAATATGTTTTTTCTACTTACTTAACAACCGTTGTATAGTTTATGTATCTACTTATCCATAAATCCGATAACGAAGCGATTTATCTTAGTCTAAATTCTATTTCAAACTCACTTCCCTGTCTGGATTTAGATTAGTGTTGCCATGTTGCTAACGGTTAAATATTGCCTATTATTCTATTACAATTATTATAGTTTAAGTTATTAAAATAAGAGGCAATTAAAGAAATGATTTCTGTCCTCTGTTCCTTTCCATTTCTCTGTCCCTATGTATGCTTAAATCTTTAAAACTACGCAACGGATTTTAACGCGGTTTTTAGTAATAGAGTGATTGAAGACGAAGTTTTATATATGTATTGCAAGCCGGGGCGGATCGCTAGTTTCTAATAAATAAAGGTCATGATATTAATATGCCATAAAATACTATACTAAAGTCCAATATTTACGTAACAGCTTACTTTATATTCTACAATTGCAAGTTATTAGTTTAAGCCACTCTCACATACTAATGTGGTGCTATTATTTTTAATGCATATTAAACTGGTATTTAGTAGGTTAATGGTTTCATTAAATTAATACCGAAAGGTCGGCAGCGATAAGGTTTTTTGGATGCTAAAACACCGTATGTTATAACGTCATTTAAGGTTAATAATGCTGGATACAAAAGTTCAGTCTTAACTGCACAGTTAAACCGGACAGTTAACGTTGAAGTACACACGACAATTTGAACTGCACAGTCATAATGGACAGTTCTAGGTTTGGCCTACACACTTTGCTTGTACCTGGCTTTAGGTGACTAGTTTCCACCCGCGACTCTTCTCTTAAGCCTTGTTCGCAGCAGGATAGTATTTTAGTCGAGTAGCAAGTAGCATTTATATGAACAAAGGACTACTGTTCGGACTCGTTTATGATAGTAATTTAGTAACTAAACGTGTCTGAACAGCAACATTTTAGTAGAATAGAGTAGTAAATCCTTTGTTCGGATAATTGCTACTTGCTACTCGCCTAAAATACTATCTTAGTGCGTACAAGGCGTCACAGTTTAAAAAAAAGCCTATGTGCTGTTCTGAACAAGATTACAAAAATTACAAAATGAAATCACTAATAATTATTTAACAAAAAATAATCTTCATTATTTTGTGCCGAATAATTGCGTACAACTAGCAAGTGCAAGTGTTAGAACAAACAAATGAAGCTGAGAACGAAACTAGGAAGTGTTTGAGATAATTTGTGGGCGGAGCAGAGCGGAACGATGAAAACAGGGCCGGTGTTAGGCTGCCCGCACACTTGCGACAGCAATCGATAGACAAATCGACTGACATATCGATTTCACATATCGGTTTGCATAATTAATTATATTTTTTGATAATTTATTTTTGTCTTGTTTCTGTGCTTTTTATATCGATTTTCTATAACTTAAGCTGCTGTTTATGAAGTACTTTTTGATTATTCGGGACCAGGTTTTCCTTCCGTATTGTATAAAAAGCGAACTTCGACACATAATAGGGTTTTACTGTAGGTTTTTGGCAAAAAATATTAATATATTGTTTTTTCAGTTTTTTTAATGAGTATAAGAGAGACGACAATATGTTTATGAGCGTTTTGGTAGTGAATACGGCTCTCGGTGGTATTCTTTTAGGTTTGGCCTTCCGCGTCTCATGCGACGCTCGCGCCAAGGTTACCATTTTGTTCCGCGCCATGCTCTCTGACGTCACACTCCAGATGTACTCTATCGGAGCCATTGTTTCTTAATGTTACCATGATTTAGCTCAATTTTAAGGATATTGACCTTGTTTAATGATTGTGCGAAATTCATAGTATCTATTAAGATGTTCGATAGATAGCAAGTTTTTATTCATTCAAGTTAATATTAGCCGTTTTAATTGATAGATTAACGGAATAATTATTTATGGGAGAAAACATGCTTATTAATAGTTCTTTATTACCATGTTATCATTCCTTACACAATTTAAAGATGATTAAAGAATTTATTTTAAACATTACCAGTGTTTTTCATCACCATCATCATCATCATCACCAGCCTATCGTCGTTGACTGCTGAACGTAGGCCTTCCCCAATGTATTTAGTAAGAGGAAATATACCTCTTACAAAGTTAAGGCAGCTTACATACGTGCATCAAAACACGTTCCTAATTCAACTGATTACCGAATTTACCGATGTCCTCATAATTTTCCTTATAAAATTATGTACGTTTAAGCTTTGTTCGCATTCGGATAGTATTTTAGTCGAGTAGCTAGTCTTTAGTAAGTAAATGTGCCCGAATAGAGACATTTTAGTAGAGTAAATTAGTAAATCTTTTTGTTCGGATACTTGCTACTCGACTAAAATACTATCCCAGTGCGTAAAAAACATTAGATAAACTTTTTCGGTAAATGTAAGCGCATAGAATATTATGCGAATGTCAATTTGCTATAATTATTTATTTAGCACATAAAGTTATCTTTATGCGCTAAATAAATAATTAATAGTGACGTCATTTACGTGTTAAGTTTCAACTAATTTATGAGTTTGTGTTCTAATTAGATAGTTAATCTGTAATTTGAAGACAAGGGATTACTATTTCTTTGTTACTTTAAGAAATATGTTTTAATCTATCAAGTAAAAATTACCTTACCTGATAACCTTTTTAGATTAAACAAACCATCTTGAAAACATAGCTTTTTAAACTTATTCCCCGTCTTCTAGTTTTATAAACTAACCTATGATTCAAGGTTATAAACCAAACATTTCAATTCTAATTAAAAACAAATCATATTAACCTCCTTGGTCCGGTACACTTCTAAGAACAGTCGGACCACCGTGACTCTTGTCTTAAGGGTCTTTATGGTGTCATATACGCTTTCACAGATATTTAAACGATTAAAGACACTTTTAGCTTACACCCCAAGGTTGATTATCGCGTGGCATATCTCCCTTATAACAGAATCGCGATAGTTCGATTTTATTATTTCAAGAGTGAGTGTTGTTGTTTATTACATCGTTGCATCTTAGAATTGCATAAGCAGAACTGTGATATCCATAACGTTTTATCGACTTGTACGTTCAGTCGTCGTATGCTTGTTCAACTAAACTGTGACAAACTTAGGATTCGAAACATCTTTGACCATTGTAGCACTAAGCTCCATAAGCCCTTCAACCATTTCTATAGCAGTCGCATGCCCCATCTGTGTCGTAGAATATCTTGGAATTAACAATTTGGATTGTTTTGTTGCAGGTCGCCAGTTCAAGGCGCACAAAGTGATACTGGCGGCGTGCAGCAAGCACTTCCAGGAGCTGTTCGACAGCGCGCCGCCGAGTCACGCGGGCGCCTGCTATGTCATCCTTGAGGCCACCAGTGCAGACAACATGCAGGCGCTGCTCGAGTTCATGTATAAGGGCGAGGTGCACGTCAGCCAAGACGCACTGTCCAGCTTCCTCAAGAGTGGGGAGAACTTACAGGTACACCTTTTTTAGTGTTATCTCGACTCGAGGAAAATCTTGAACCTACGGAATCATCGAAAAAAGATTGGTTTTGTGGAGTCGTTATGTAGTGTCTTTATGTTTTAGCCTCTCGGCATATTGCGAAGTTTCTTAGATTTATTCAAAATGTATCTTTACAGGTTAAGGGCCTTTCAATGGAAATGTCGCAAGGTGCTTGGGTGAAGCAACAGACACAGCAGTCGACCGGCGAACGCCATCAGACCCGGATCAAGACGAGCCCGGTGTCAGGGTCGGGAGGCTGCGAGGCGCAGGAGGCGACTCCGCAGTCGCATACAGCCACGTTCGCGCCTATTATGCCGCAGTACGGCGTGCCCATACACAGCAGCGGTGGCATGGGTCGGTACGCGCCGCCGGCGCACATGCCTATGCACCAGCCGTCGCACCGGCGGCCGGCTGCACCTAAAACTGTACCCAGCCCGCATGCAAGGAATTACAGGTACTGTGACGTGTCTTACAAATATTAAAATAGTGACCCATTGACACCGGAGTTGCGAGATCCGGGTCTTATTTAGACCAAGGCACATCTTCACCTTTTTTTTATGAAAGTGACTTCTGTTGCAGACAAAGTTCGTCATCGTCGCACTGCGGCAGCGTGGCGGACGAGCCGGACACGCGGTCGTCTCCGGGCGCGAGCGGAGGCGGAGGTGGAGGCACGGGCGCTGGCGCTCGCTATGAGGACACGCCCGCGGAGTGCACCTCCACTCTCGCCAACCCAAAGAACAATGGCTACGAGCGCAGCGCCAGCGCCAACGAGGACATGGAACGCCTCTCCACCGATCAGGGAGCTGAAGGTTTCTTTACAAATTTAGTTCCTGTATTATTCATCCCTCTGTTGAATCTCTTCACCCAATGATGAACACTTGTTTTATTTACACTATGTGTTCCTATATGATGTGTAATTATAACCATTGCACGAACATCGTGGGAAAATGACACTCGTAATTCATTACGATCGTGTTTTGGATAAGCTCGGATTACCGGATGTTTTTATTTAAATGCGACTCAAAACAATTACAATAACATGCAGACATGAAAATATATTCGTATGCGTTTATTTAAATTCGTTGCAAAAGGAAATGAATTACCATCTTTTTTACCTGACAGTTGCCAGAACGAATTTTTTAATCAGAGTTGCTGTTACTTTCAGATTTACGGATAAAGAATGAGAACGACTACCAGGGTGGGTTCAACACTTCGCCGCCACCGGCGGTGCCCATGCCGACCACAAACTACCACGACAAACCTGCAGAGACGTCGCCCGTGCCGCAGAAGACGAGCCCCGACATCTGGCCAGCTAAGATCATAACTAGTAAATCCGGAGGGATTGCTACTGCTGATGGTAAGGCCGGAAATATTTCTTTACGTTGAACAACTGAAAGGTCGCTTTGTTATATAAAATTAAAAATAGTTTACTAAAATTAACATGTTATTTGATTCTTGCATCGGTTTTAATGTACTATAGGTTATAATTAAGTTTGTTAATAATTTTCATTTGGTCCTTCGAGCAAGACTAAAGTAAATACTTCATAATTTTCATACAACAACAAACTGATTCCAGGTAAAAAACTAAAGTGTCCATATTGCGAGCGACTTTACGGGTACGAGACGAACTTGCGCGCGCACATCCGGCAGCGGCACCAGGGCATCCGCGTGCCGTGCCCGCACTGCACGCGCACGTTCACGCGCAACAACACCGTGCGCCGGCACATCGCGCGCGAGCACCGCCACGCCGTCGCGCCCCTCCACCAGGGCCCTCTCCCCAACCACACGCAGTAAGACTTACATTTAATTCCCTACAAATTCTCTATCAACCGATCTACCTCTGCAACTTCGACCGGCTGGGGTGACCTCATAGAATTTATGATTGTCCCGATTATTTTTATAAATCACGGTCAACCTAGCCGAGTCTCTATTTTCGTAAAAACGTACAATAATTATACCTCAATGATGCATATTATGTAAACAGTCTACCTCAGAATTTGATCTAAGGACTTTTATAAGATTTACGAAACTTTTGCGATTTATAATTGTTACTTAATTTTGTTTTTTTTTATTGTGTCAGTCACGTGTTGACTTCGAACGGTTGCTCATCGCTCGTCTCTATTACCTCGGTACCGTATTTAAAAAATATAGTACCTAATTTTAGCACTTCTGAACGTGTTATGTACCTTAATTTGACTGTGAAATAAAGTTACCTTTGTAGATGATTTGTTTTGAGCTGTCGGTCGAGTGAGACATGGTTTACTTTATACTATCTGAGCTAGGGAATCTTAGAAATGTTGTTGAGACTGATGGTCATAGGCTAAGTGTATGTAAATAATAGGAGAATATTGTATTTCGCCTTGGCCTAGGTTGAGACACGCGTTGAACACGACTCTGTGGCAAATTTTACACAATTATAATTTTATTTTTTTTATATTCTATACATACGCAATATTCAATAGTCTGTTATTTACGGGTTTAAGTTTTTAATTAACGCATCTGTGATACAATAGTGAACTGGCTCTATACTTGTATGAATTTTGCCACATTGTCATTAAAAGTTGACGTTGTAATTGTTGAGATAGCGAGATAAACAGCAGTTAGTACTGTACAGTGAATCCGATCACTTTTAGTTTGTACCAAGTACAATTTTGCCCTAGATACATAAGTAGTTAGGTAAAAAACGTGTTATTATTTTTTTGTGTGTACGTTTTCGTGGCGTGAATGTCCTACAATCAGTTACTGTCGTTGGCACCGTGTCGCATCGCCTGCGCGGAAGTTACTATTGAGACCAAATTATTATATGTTTTGACGCGATGGTATCGATTTTAACATTCCGTTCATTTGTTTTGTTTAATGAGAGTGCATTTAGAAAGGACACTTGCTACTTTTATTTAACCTAGTCATGTCAAGTGCAACCGGTTGAGATTTAAAAGATAATTTAATTTAGCGTCGTCGGTGCGTTTGTATTATATTGGTGAGTGAGCGCCGGCGGCCGCGCTCTTTTAAAACTTAATATCCGAGCTATTCATTTACTAAGTTCAACTTGAAATGGGACAGTGCCAAATATCCTCAATAAGTTCACATCTTTTATTTATTTATTCCTTTTTTGTTAAGTGTGAATGTAGCGACTGCGTGTTACATTCCTGATATTTAGGAATGGGTTGCATTCATATTTATTATATTTATTTAGGGTACACTGAATTATGTTATACTAAATGCTTTATGAAGGCTCAGTGATTTCTTTATACCTTAGGTGTCATCATTTTTTTATATAAGAGGTTCGTTATTTACAGTTTTTTCTTCGTAAAACGTAATATCAAGTGTAATGATAATTATGGAAATACTAATTAATATCTGCGATTGTCTTTATTTTTGAAACAAAAGCATTTATACCTCAGCAATAATAAATGTTTTATATTTTGTAAATTTTGAACAAAACTATTTTGTAATTTTATTGTCACAGGGGAAAATATTTTACAAATAATTTTATTACAATTAGACGAATTATAAAAAACTGCCAGAATTAAAATAAATGGGTGAAGTACAACAATATAAAAAAAAAAAATTTGTAATGCTTGAGATGAATGTTGTAGTTTTCAATACAGGTTTAGTTTTGTCAAAAGTTTGTTGAATTTTAGGTAAAACGGAAAATCTTAATAATGTCTCTACATTTCAGTTACAAGATTTTTTTTTAAATTATGTCAAAAAAACTATTTTTTATTAAATTATAAAGTTGCTATGTTGCGAACAGTGTAAAACCTCGATGTTTAGAGTTTTTGGAACCGGGTTTAGTTTAAAGTTAAAAGTTTTGTGCATTTTTTTATACTTTCAATATTTTTATTTTACCCAAATCAATGTAGTTTTTGTGTTAAATAATTTTGTTTCTTCTGTAGGCGTATTTAATTGTTAAATGGAAATATTATTCCTATTTCAATTTAAAATTGTTGACAATTATGTTTTAAAAAGTTGGGTGAAAAAATATTGTTCTGTTTTTGTACTTTTGTTTATTTTCCTCTCTTATGAATTCAAAATTCATAGTTGTGATTTCTTTTTGACATTTAATGTTTTTGTGATATGTAAAAAAGAATTTGCATTAATGCATCAAGTTTTTAAGCTTTCTTTCGATTTGTTTTTGATAAGTCATCGAGGGTTAACGTGTGAAGTCAACGGTCGACACTAATGTGCGCTGTTAATTTGGTATTTTTTTCTAAATTTATAAGGTACTGTGGATTACAATATTGTCATTTTATTTCGCTGTAACAATATTTTTTAATAATTGATTTTGTTTCGACGGTATAATGTAACCATTGTACAAAGGTCGGTATACTAACATCGGATATAACTTGTCTAAATTAATCTGTCGCATGGTTATAACTAATGTAAAGGGGCGAAGAGATGTCTCTAATAGTTATAATGTATTGATGTGATAAGAGATCACATTTAGTCGGTGTATGCAATCCCGATAGCTCGGGTCAATCCCCTTACCTTTGTGGCTCTATGTCTAAATAAGAAAATGTTTTGGTGGACGGTACGTCACTGATCGCGTGGATCTCAAGTCTTTGGCGTACGTGGCCAGTGATTGTTTCTATTTCTACATTTAGTTTCTTTAGTCTTTGTTATCTTAAAGATTATTTTTTACCATATATATGGTTAAAATCTTATGTTACGCTCAAAACTTGTTACCATTTAGATAAGGAGCGTCAGTATGTTAAATAGACATTTTTTGAATTCATTTTCTTTGCTTATTTTATGACGTTTATTTTGCTTGATTCGTTTATATCTATTGTTTAGTTATTTTTTTAAGTTTTCTTTTAACTGTAAATATGTCGCGATGTATCGTGATGGTAAAGCCAAAGATTGTTACGGGTATGGTGACCCTCTGCCGTCACATGGGCCGAGCAGAACTGTACATTCATATCGCCCGTCGCGACCAACTCATCGAGTGACGTTGTCCGGAAACTATGGGATTCTTTATAAATGTACACCGCTGCACGGCTCACTTAGTTTATAAGTTAATCTACCTCGAGGAATATAATATAGTCGTAAGTAAGCTTTGAATAGATTTTTATATGAAGAAAAAAAATTAAAACTCTATATAATAAGTGTGTTAAGAAAAATAAAAAAAAAAATAAAGAGTACAAAAATGCTACCTCAGGATTCAAGTATAGCGATACGGATTTTAACGCCGTCACAGATTTTAATCTTTTAATAATATTATTAAATGTATATCAGATTTTAAGTGAATGTCTATTGAGTAAATTAATGTAATGTTGTTGAGATTTGGACGTTTGTTCATACATTTTTATTGAATTATTGAGACACGATGGTAAATAAGTTGATGTTAGGATCGCGTATCCAGAGTAGAGAAAGATCACGTGAATTGAATCTCTGAAGAGTAGTGAGTGAGTGCTGCGACTCGGCGACTGGCTCAAGGGTGAGTGGGCGAGTTACCACGGGCAATACAAATCTACCTCGGGCTTGAGTTGGGCTCCTAAACTTAGTACGTAAGTGTTAATTAGGCTAGTTGTAATAATCTCAGTGAAATTCTACCTCATGTAGCGCACTGCGTGTCGGGGATTGGCCACGAGTTTTTTTTATTTCGACGTAATCTTAATGTACCTTTCTTCACTCTCCGGAGTATAAAACATTTTTAATTCATAACTTTATTATTATTAATTTTTCCCAAGTTAATTTTTGTGTTGCATAGATGTTACTATGTTTTAAGAAGATGAAAATGAAAAATTATTGTTTGTTAGGTTTCTGCGAATTAAAAATTGTAACAAAATTATTTTTTTGTTTTGTTTTTTTTTGTTTTCCCTATTTCCTGTTATGCTTTTCTTCATCCAAATCCTTATTTTTTATTATTTAATCTCGACAAGTTACACCCGTCCATCGTGTTTAACGTTTATTGTAATTTTAAGTAAATTATTTAAGGAATTCGAATTGTACCTAAACTTGCACTCGGTCAGATATTTGATTGTTCATTCGATGTTTTATATAGGGTGTGCTAGCATTCTACAGTAAGCTAGTCTCAAGGATTCATCTCAACGAATTTGACCGTAAGAAACATCATGTATAAATTCTCTTAATATTTCTTAGACATAATTATTGGTAACGTTTCACTGCGGATTTCACGAGAGAACATCATGCATGGACTTCGGCGTTACGTCGTCGATTACGAGTGTTGAATAAAAATCAGAGAAATTAAAATAACACTGAAAAGAAAGGTATACATTTTATGGTCTTTAAGAGATGTGCTAAGTACTTACTTATCATTATATGGCTTTAATTAAAATAATTTTACAGCGGCGTTTTTTAATAAAAGCCATGTAATGATACGACTAAAGGACAGATCAACTAAAGAGTGAATTTTACAGTGAATCTTATCATCACTTCGACAACTTCGACATTCAGTTTTTTATATAAAAATATAAATGAATTTGAAAAAATATTTAATATTTCATGGGGCAATATTAGATATTAAATTATTTTAATATTTTTTTTCATTAATGAGTTATATTTATTTAGTTATTGTGTAATATTGCCCTTGTAAATATTTTAATGGATTCGATGTCTTTAAATGTAGTTTTGAGATAATGTGTTAATCAGTAAATGTATATAAACATAAGTTTCATATTTACACATATTATTAAGTTCGTTGTACGTCTTGTTGTCACTTTAAATATGTCCTTAATGTCGAATTCGAGTGGATTTCTCTCCATTTAAACTTATAATTAAATAAGTAATTTAACAACGCGTTATAATAAGCTACAACGTACACGGTCATACAACTATAGTACAAAATGGAAAGTCTTAGAGTTATTATCAGTACAAATTTAATTAAAGAAAAAGTTAATATGAAAGGATATCGGATTTTATATGTTGCCAAAATTATATTTTTGGTGCATCATCATTATGATATAATTTAGCATATGGTATAAGTACAAATTGGATACGGGTGAAATTTGACGACTTATGTACTGACAGCCCGCGGTTGGATTTTGGAATCGAGAGTGTTTGATTTACTTTCCTCTTAGAGTTAGTGCATGGTACCAGGGTTCCGTGCCTTCATAACTACATAATTACTACGATACCCAAATACGAATGCTTCTTTTGATTACAGATTCATTATAGCTAGAGACCTTTTTAAATTGGTAGTTTTATAATTGTCGTTAGCTAGTCTATTAGCACGGAACCCGGGATATAATGTGGTATGCATATAATTTGGCTTGATTTGGTTTGAGTCTCGCGAACAAGGGTATACTGCTGTGCTCGTCGGAGTACATGTTAGGATGATAAAATCGTGTTAGGATCGATCATAAGATTGTATGTAAACCATCATGGTTGTAAAACTAAGTAGTTTTTTGTACGTAGAAGTAACAATGCTTAGGAAGGGAATCGGTCGATGGTATATGTATGTAAAGAGGAAAGTGATTGTCTGTGATTTTTTTAAGCGACTTTTTTATATATATGAAAAAAATATATAAAATTTCTTAACAGTAAGAATAGCACTACTTGTGATTTTACATTAGTATTGTACTTATTGGTTTGACTTCATTTTTTTGTATGATATTGTATGTACGGGTAAGGCAAGTAGGATTGAAGCGGGTTGAATGTACATAAAATATACAAAAATAATGTACAAATATTATCTTAAGATGGATGTAGCCGTTTGGCGAATGGTTTGACCACAACGCTTGTTTGTGTTGTAGTCGCGTTGACTTCAAATATAAAACAAAACGCCTTCGAGATTTTAATATCAAAGGCCGGCTACGAATTTATAATTAAATTTGAAGGCGCGCGACGAGTTTTTTGTATTAGAGAAATGTTTTTTTTTTCTTACTTAAACAATGATTTTACTCATTCTAGCGAATTATTTAGCGTGGTAATATTTTGCAATTATAATTTGTTAGGTTAATAATAAAATATAGGGCGTAAATGTTATGTTTGCTTCGGAGCGGGCAATATTGGGATGGAATTCTTAAATGTATGCAGGACACTGGTCTGTTCTCTTCAGTCTAGTTTCATGCAAACATATAAGTATTTTATATTGTGTGTGAATTAGTAATTTCGCTTGACGTTCTCGATGTACTGAATCCGTATTGGATATATTTGATTGCAAATTTCTCAATACGTCGTTTTAAAAAGCAATTCCTTCTATCTGACATACAATTTCAATGTAATTAATGTCAGTTTTCTTATATATTCAATACGATGATGTAAATACATTTTGTTAAAGGATTCTGATACAGGTAATATTCCGATAGTGCAATAGCACCTATTAAAAGTAAACGCAGTCGGATCCCACTACACTTACACCTGATTTAGATATAGATATAATATGGAAGGAAACATTTGTTCCATTGTGGAATTCTTAAATTAATAAAAAAATGTTGCTAAAATATGTAATTGTGTTTTATTATCCCTTACTTCGGCGGGTAAATTTAATATTAGTTAAGGAATTAGTATTTGTTGAATGCAGTAGTATTAAAATAAAAATAAATTAGTAAGTTACCCTAATAATAATATGATAATTAAGTTATTTATTTAGCGGGTAATTAAGGACCAAGAATAAAAACACAGGGTTATATTATGCTATAATAGTTATTGCACTTTAATGGTACTTAGCTGTATTAAGTAAATTACAAAGAGCGATATTTAAATTTTAGACGCCTGATAATTTAAAATAGCAATTAATCTGTGAGAAGTATTTTTTAAAACAAGTAGTATATATTTGCTATTGTAAAAATATTTATGTTGTGTTTATGTACAGCTTTGCTATTTATTTATTAATTCATGTAGAAGCGTCCGAGCCTTAACATTAGTGGTAATGTATTTACCATTTTTTTGTTAAAAAAAGTATTTACTTAAACGCCTTGTATTAGTTATTAGCAAAATTTTGTTAATAACTATGATTCAAATCTAGTGTTAGAATTTTATTTCCTCTCGTTTTTATTAGCATAGAAAATATAAGATCGTGCCTGTATTGTGTAATTTATATAATTCTATGTAAGTTTATAAAAATGTTTATGAAAAAAAAAACTGCAAAACGTTGCCCCCAATGAGTGAGCATATCGAAATTTTTTCAAAATTATTTCAGCGAAAAGACATAAACGAAAAACTTAAAGTATATCCTGAAATTCCTAATCCTATATATCCTTTGAATCTAAGTAAGGTGATCAAGTTGGCTAAAACAATTTTTTCTAAGATTTTTTTTATAAATTAATTGATAAAAAAAATTACATTTCAACAATTTCACAGACATTACGAGTAAAAAAGAAGAATAATCAATTCTATAAAATAATATTAAAGTAAAAAAATATGTTAACGACGTTCAATATTTAGTAAAAAATATTAATTTATCTTAGCTAAAAAATTCCATGACTACTTAAAAAAAGAGCTCCTTCCCAGTTCCCCTTTCCATTCCTTCAAGTCTATACTTCGGTTACAACAATTGGCTTATAGTATACCCGGATGAAATTGAAGTTATCATCATGATTGGGGACAGCAGATGCGGCAGCGGAACTCCGAGATATATAGGTAAATTTATAAAAAAAAGTATAAAGATTAAATTATAATAGTCCGTTTCTGAAAGTTTTATACTAACTCCTGTTACATTTTAATAGCAATATCAAATGGTTCTGACATCAGAATCAGAGATGAGAAATAATTCGTGCCGCCGAAAGTTAATTATCGATTATTTAGAGATGATTCTATTAACTATACTACCTTTCAAAAACGGAGACCTCAATATATTCAATTTAGAATTCTAGTAAAATATATGGAATATTAATTTTTTTCTTATAAAGTTAATAGTAAATTTTAAATCATAATAATGCAATGAGATTACTATATATCCGTAATAGAACTAAAATACAATAATTAAATCATAAAACTGGTACAATTAAATCAAATGTTACTTGTTACACTCATATACCTAATTGCTTAATGCAAGGCTTCCCAAACTGTGAGTCGCGACGCCCTGGGTCGTCGTAATATTGTCCCAGGGAAGTCGCATAAATAAAAAATACAAATGTCCCGATAGTGTTTTTCTGATAACTCGGTACTAGACTGGTACTAGTTGGTATTGTTGGCCACCTCGGTGTTCACGACGGTCGTTTGCCCCATCTTTAAAAAAAAATGTAAAGTATTTTTGGGGCTGGGTTGAGGGGTGTCGTAAAATGGCAAAGTCCTAAGGACGTCACACTACATAAGTTTGAGAAGCCCTGGCTTAATGTCTTAACATTTACCCGAAACTACCGCATTCCAGTTTAAACGTATTGCCGAAATATTTACATATAAATACAATAAATTAAGTCTAATGTAGGTCAAGTAACAGATTATATTTGTTTTTATTTGGGCACAGATAAGGTGTGTTAAAATTATTATGCTGTAAATAACTATTTTTAAAAATATTACTTTTTAATTATATTTGTTTTAATAACATTTATTTTTTAAATATTAAAATAATGTAAATAACATATATTAAAATATCACAGCCTAAATTTTGCGTAGCAACACTACGTCCTTTACGTCCTCTCTGGCATATTAACCTAAATAACATTTCGTAGAAAATATTCGGAACTCCCAAAAAAATGTTGCAGCTTCAAATTTTTACAAGATTAGAGAATTCTAGAAAGTCCTTGTTAGAATTTAATAAGAATAAAAGCATTTTATTTTAAACTTGTTAATAATAGAAATATTTTTCCTCAGGTATGGGGAGTTGGTAAACAACGTCTCAATGACTTGGGACCAAATGAACTTGGTTTCTATGATGTCACAGTCTGATGGAGCGACGTACTTCGTGCCGTGCGACAGCACTTCGACGATACAATGGATCGATACAAGCATAGGTAATGAAATAACAATCGTAGAAAACACGGAAACAACAAGCGAAGAAGTTGATTATAAAAATTTCGAAGCATTCCGACTAAGATTAACTATGGACGAAAGCTGCTATTTGAAGACCGCATGAAACAAGAATTTAAAAATGAAAACTTATTTATATAAAGGCTTTTATATTAATATCAATGAAAAGACTAAATAACATGCAAAATTAATTGTTTAAATCTATATTTACTTCTATATTTGAAATTATTTTCTTGATAAAATTATTGTTTTAATTTTGAAACAGACATATTTGCTGAATAAAATGGCCCGTCGTCAGAAAAGGGTAAATAGAATTTATTGTAATTTAAGCAATTTTTAAAACAAAAAAAAATTGTTCTATACCTATTTATTAGAATTCTATATTTTGTGAATGTTTTAAATAATATTAAAATTCTTGATAGGTATTTCAAAACTATTTATGAAAGTATAACTTTATATAATATTTTTTTCTATTTCGTATATTATTCCTATAAATTAATGTAAATTATAAAATGGTAAAGCAGTCCAAAATGTAATGTACGAGTACCAAATGTTTTTTAAACGTTTATGTACAAATTGTTGGATTGTTGACCTTTGTGCATATTTTTTTAATATATCACGCCATATATCATGCCAAAAATTAACATATTCGACTATATTATCTTTATATCCGCCTATAAATAAATTGGGAAAAACTTCTGCCATGAATTTAAAGCCGAAGCAACTGTTAAAAGTATTCTATGGGGTTTCCCAAAGTACATTCGCTACGATGCGAATCTATAGCGAACGTCAAAAATGTATGAAACTGACATTGATGTTCGATATCAGATATCGAACGTCAATGACGATATGATTTTATCGAATGTCAATGTCAGTTTCATACATTTTTGACGTTCGCTATATATTTGCATCCTAGCTCACTTTGGCTAAACCCACAGTTGTCGTTTACTTTTATTTTTGAAAATAAACAGAAACAGTATTTTATATTTGAACAGCTACTACGACAGCTAATATATATACTTTGTTCCAAATCAAGACTTGAACACTACAGACAAACATTAAGTGTGTGGTAAAACTTGAAGAGATATTGTAAACTATAGATAGCTTATTTTACGGGTATGTGAAAAGAAACTAGTAGGCACAAATATTATTTATAAAAAAATATATCTTGAATTGGAACGAAGTATATTTCTAGATCAGGGTGGTAACCCAAAGTATCTTTCGATTGGCGATAACTCTGATGGAATTGACATAAATGTATGAAATTGACAATATCATGTGCTTGTCACGTGTGAGATATAGAACGTCACCGTCAGTTCCATACATTTTTGTCGATTCTATTGAAAGATACTTTGGGTGACACCCCGTGCATATAACATTTGTGGACGAAAATCGTCGTTTTAGTAGAATTGTTTTTAAAACAAAAAAGCTCAAATACAAGTGAAGCAGAGCTTAACTTGTGATCTATGAGTGAATCTAGCCATTGTATAAATGTAAATAATTTATTAAGACTTATTAAAATCATATTTATTACTTGTAAGTAAACTATATTATACGACTATTAATATGATATCGGAGAGAGAGACAAATAAAGTCTTTGTTACATTTTAAAATGTAACTGCGTTGGAAAAAGTTCTCTCGATTTTATGAATTAAATATTTATTATCTACATATGTATCTCTAGTTTTGTCTATGATTCTAGATATTTTAACAAAACTACGGGAACAATGATGGACACGGTTGTATACTCAGAAAGCCATCAGTTGGCAAATACAATTATATTTTAAATCTTGGTAAATATGATTTGATTTATTTTATAAATATCATTTCAAAATATGCATACCTTTTTAACCGACTTCTAAAAAAGGAGGAGGTTCTGAATTCGTCTTTATGTTTTTTTTTTGTTCACCGATTAGTCGGCTCCTGGTTGTCCGATTTTTATAATTCTTTTTGTATTCGAAAGGTAGTGTGTGTCATTTGGTTCCAATTTTTTCAAAATGTAAAACTATTCAGTAGTTTTTGAGTTATTGCTGTACACATTAAACTATTAAACCATAGATTTTATTGTATATGTACGCACATAATTAAACAGTATTGTTCCTTATGTATTCTTAAATGTATGTGAACATTAAATGTGCACTATTTACAAATTACCTCATTAATTTTCAAGTTCAACTTTTGTAATATATTTATTGTAAGTTTCTGAAATAGGATTATTTTAATTTTAACACAAAATAACTTTATTATTTGTGATGAATGTAACTAATATTAGTTAAAAAAAAGAATTACATATTTGATTTTATTTTATACTAAAGTTGTGTTGTACAAAACAGATCTTATCCCTATTGCCTCTAACCAAATACAGTGGGAACTGAATAAGCAAGAGGCCAAAGGACCGCGATATTTGTCTCGTATATAGAGGTTTCCTTTTAATCCGAGTTTCTCGCTTATGGAGGTAGCTCGTCGGGACCAGAGAATGATTCTCGCTTATCCAGGTTTGACCGTATAATTTTTAATTTAAATTATGATACATATAATATGAAAGTACTAAATTAAATCATACATATTTTATCTGATATGAATATAATGACAAAAAATATAAACTGTAAATATAATGATCAGTTTTTTTTTCTTTGTTTCATTTCGGAATAGAAATACTTTGTACCATGAGCTTCGGTGGCTCAGGGGTTTAGCTCTTGACTTGTAAACTACAGGTCCCGAGTTCGAAACCCACCTTGTACCAATGAGCTTTTTGATTTGCGATTGTAATATGTACCTATATATAATCACCCGACTCTTTTACGGTGAAGGAAAACATCGTGACGA
This sequence comes from Papilio dardanus tibullus, assembly GCA_013186455.1. Classification (NCBI taxonomy): domain Eukaryota; kingdom Metazoa; phylum Arthropoda; class Insecta; order Lepidoptera; family Papilionidae; genus Papilio; species Papilio dardanus. The sequence goes on along the minus strand of QDHC01003552.1, from coordinate 1,190,016 downwards.
AACTTGCACATACCGACGAAAATTCAAAGATATGTGTGAAGTCACGCAAAATACACGCTTGTCGTGGAGCGGAAAATGGAGCATATCATGGGTCTAACTACTACTACTACTTTGTACCATCACGTGCAGGAGAAAAAGAGAAAATACAGATTATTTCACCGAAACCTTTTATTATCCAGATCAGAAATTTTTACATTGCAATTGCTTAATAATAATAGTTTAATGGAGCCGCGTAAGAGTTGTAGGAATAAGAACGTGGGTAATAATAAGGTGCAGCGTAACTCCTAGCATTGTACAAACGTGGAGAAGCGGTAAAGAAATTAGGTGATCCCACAGAGTAGACGGAAGGTGAGACGGAACGGAATGGAGTAGACACCACTGAAGCGTCAGGAATGACAGCAGGAGTTACAGGAACTACTGCTGATGCAACCGCTATCGGCTCCTTCCGCACAACTGCGTTGAATCCATTGACATCGTCAGCGGTGTAGTCGACAATACGTTTAGTGCCGTCAGGTTCGATTAAGGAGTATTGACCTTTGACGGTACCACCGATTCTTGATTCCACTTGGCTCTTGTAGTCTCCAGTGTTGGGGTCGGCGACATCGTACGCGAAACTTGTGTAGTCGTTGTCTTGGGATGTAGAAATTATCGACGCTTGAGTGAAGGCCACGAAGGCGAGGACTACAATCAACTGCAAGAGAATAAAAATTTGAATTACAATTGACAAAACAACAGGGCAGTACAAAAAGTGAAAATGCGTGACTTATAGCTATTGAATGCTATTAAAAAATGTTCAAGCCTTGCTTTTGATTGTTTCGACTCAATTTTGTAAAATTAATAATACATGTTAGAGGGTGCAACGTAATATTAAAAGGATATAAGGATTGATTAATTAATCCAAGATTTTTCCCTGTAATTCGGGAAAAATTCACTACAATATCGATTTTTTTTCTTACCTTAGCTGCCATTTCTTATCGGGGTTGGGACGTCTGTCTTCAAATGATATCGTTTAAGCGAAACTCAGCTTTTTTATACAAATCGACTAAATCTGCGATGGGAAGTCGTTAGCTATTAAAAGATACTTGATAATAGATATTTTTTATTAATTTTGGATAAATTCAACGATATCATAAATATTATATTAGTTAATTCCTGTCCGCTACGTATCGGATATAGGTCAAAATATTGATACGATTTTATTATAATTTAGATGTTTATCAGAGATTGGGAAAAAATAAACAATTTAATCACAATTAAAACTTTTTGTAAAAACGAGTTTTCAATGGTTTTCAAAAAATTGTAAAATAATATGCAATGCTTAATTATATAAAAAAATTAATTTGACCAAAAAATTAAGTTTTTATCGTGGCTAAGTAGAAAATAATGAGAGAAATATGTAGTTTTTAAGATAAGTTCTACGGCGATTATTGTGGTAATAGGCAACAACGAGCCTTGTAGTTTGGCCATTTTTGCAAACACAAGATTAAGAGAAATCTTTAAATTTTTTATTAATGTTTTCGTTTCTTTATTCAAAGTAATTTTTAAAATTTTGCTTTACTTAATTTTCAGACAAAATTCTATTAATTTAGAATAAGTGGTTGTCTCTATTCACCATCGAATTTTCATTGCTGGCGTAAGTGTAATTTAGCTACTATTTATGCTAAGTACACCAGCGTAATTAGTGTTCGTGCTTTTAAAAGCAATTAACGTGTGCTATGAGATCTCGAACTTACTTACTTCTTTTTTTCTTATCTAATTTCTACTGATTTAATATATTTTTTTAAATGTGATAAGACTTATTGTATTGTAAGTGTGAATAAAAAAAATGTGTAAATGTAACTAAATATAAATTGTAGATTGTTTTGTTTAACTAGTTGGTTTGGAACCAATGATGTAGTACTTGCTAGAAATAAAAGGCTTTTTTATTTTTTTTTATTTATCTATAGGTATATATCTTTATTTACATATTTATTATATAATACATTTCAGTATTTATCTTATCTATATTATCATAGATCTCGAAAACTTAAGTTTAACACAAGTTAATTAATATAGACACACTTTCAATTGAGATGTTCGTAATCATTGCCGATTCACGTAGTCATAATGTCTTACGATGCAACAGTATTATCTATACTAATATTATAAAGAGACAAACTTTGTATTTTTGTTTGTATTGAAATAACTCAAGAACTACTGGGCCGATTTCAAAAATTCTTTCACCATTAGAAAGGTACATTATCCCCGAGTAACATAGGCATATATTGAATTCCACGCGGACGAAGTCGTGCACAACAGCTAGTTTTAAATACAGTGGTGTCTTAATAATATTTTGTTCGACACCTGAATGTTCAACATTCTTCGTTCACCGGTAAGCTATGTTTTAATTGCCTTTGATCTCAGTGCTCTTGTTGATTTTTCACAAACTTTGTGTCTTCATTTTTTTTTATTATCCAATTGTAAGATCCCTATTATGCTCTAGTAAACAGCTTTGGGGCTACCCAAAGTGCAATCGCTACGAAGCGATTCTATAGTGAACGTCAAAAATGTATGGAACTGACAATGACGTTCGATATCTCACACGTGACAAGAACATGACTTATCGAACGTCAATGTCAGTTTCATACATTTGTGTCGATTTCACTAGCGATATCGCCAATCTAAAAGTAATTTAGATGAACCCCCTGGTTTAATTAAAATGAGGTTAAACGAACCTTGAGTTACTATGTATCCAAGTATACAAGAAATTATTTATAACAGTTATTCGTTCGACTTATTATAATACTGGACAAGTGTTGTAAGTTGAGTACCTTGATGTCTTCTAGAAATATAATTCTTACTACAATATTATTAATACAAAATTATGGATGGATGTATAGATTTGTTAACATGTTACTCCAGACAGGCTGCATGGATCCAGATGAAATTAGAAGCAAAGATAAAACAGAAGGACGTCTTGTCGTATAAGAAGGTAAAGATGTTGGTAGAGGGCAGAGAGGGTTGGAAAAGGCTCCAACTTCAAGGTCCAAGAACTTTCAATCAAAGAAGAGATAAAACAGCGTTAAATAACATAGCAATTGGTAACTTTCTTTAAAGTTTGTGTTCCCGTGCGATCTACTTTAGTTTTACCTATACCGTTGTAACTTTACAATAAACTGTAGTTAAAGTTCTTATTCCATGTAGGTGAAGTCGCAGGCATCAACTAGTACTATAAACGTGGTATACATTGTAGTGTATTTTTTTTAATGATGCATTCAGGTCGTGGTCAGGTTTCATTCCGATGTGATGTATGATTAAAGGGATATCCGTTGCTTCTACGACGTCAGAAATGTTTGAGAATAAATGACGTGAGATTTGATATTTGCAGTGTTTATTTTTATTTCGTCAAGAAATGATGGAATACAATGCTAACTCTTAATGATTCTTTTAAATAAAGTTAGTGAAAGCAATGTAATATTCATTTCAACTAGAAAGTCGATGGATAAAATACACTTTTTTTTCTAAGGAAGTTTTCGTATTCTGTCCTATAAATTGATAGGTTCTTCTCGACTTATCTTTCTCGGTCGCTTACATTCTTAAAATGAGCAGCTACTTATAATCAAAAAATAAAATCATACACAAATTGGAAATCAGTATTTTTATTAAACACGCACTGATTATGTACAAAGTTAACTATTTACAAGCCAAGTAATTAAATACATCGTTTACACTTTCTATATGAGGTATCTATTTCCAGTAGGTGAGTGGGGAAGAGTAAGCGGCGTAGCTGTAGGGGGATTGTGCGACGTATGTGGGAGCGGCGACAGTGCGGGCGAAGACGGGAGAAGACGCGGTGTAGTAAGCTGGGGCAGCCAAGTTACGGGACACGACGGTCGGCACTCCTGACGCGTACACAGTTGGGGAGTAGTAGTTTTGGGAGTACAAGGCACCAGCGTACAGGGACGGAGCGTATGCGCGAGCGGCTACTACAGCGGGAGCAGAAGCTACCACGGGAGCAGATGCGACAACGGCAGGAGCAGACGCAACCACTGTAGGAGCAGCAGCGACAACGGTGCGGGCGGCGACAACAGCGGGGGCTGAAGCCACGACAGCTGGCGCGGCAGCTACAACAGCAGGAGCGGCCACAACAGCGGGGTCTTTCCTGACGACAGCGTTGAAACCGTTGACGTCATCGGCGGCGTAGTCGACCGTACGCTTGGTGCCGTCGGCATCGAGGAGCGAGTACTGGCCGGTGACGGTGCCGCCGACACGGGTCTCGACCTGGCTCTTGTAGTCGCCGGTGTTGGGGTCGGCGACGTCGTAAGCGAAGCTTGTGTAGTCGTCTGCTTTCGCGACTGGCACCACCGGGACCACGGAGCTGTGGGCTACGGCCACCAAAGCGAGCACTACGACGAACTGCAAAATAAAATAAAGATATGAATAAGAAACAATTTGCAGTGCACATTCCAAAAGAATATATCTTGATAAAGTCCCAAAGTTAGTTTTGTATGCATGTTGTTCAAAATGGAATGAGCTTTTGATTGATTGATATGTAACAAGTCTGCACGTTGATGTAAAAACTGATGCTACATTCTTAAGTAACCGTCAAAAGAATATTAATGGTCCGAGCTTACGTGCCCGGCGTGCTTGAATACAAGTTATTTTTGTCTACTCTAGTTATATGAAAAAACAAAACAAAACGTAGAAAAAAAAATGGAAATGAGAATTCTGAACAATGAATGCGTATAATAGATTAAACCCAGAGGAATGATCCAAATATGGTGAGTTAAAATATTTCTATAATTTAGATTTATTTTGATATTGCTGCAGCATTATGATTAGAAATTAATTGATTACATTTAAAACTAATAATTTGGGTGATTAATATTTTAGTGACCAGTAAAATTGACGCATTTACAAAAACATTTGAAGGACTGAGAATTTTTAGGACAATTATTGAAGAGCTACTATGTATGTAACCAAATATAAGATAAAATAACACATAATCCAACTAAAACTAATCACAACACTGCACTGTAATCACCTTAGCTGCCATTGTGGTTTGGTCTGGATGATTTCCACTCGTTGAATGAATACTGACAAATATGTGGCAGAGCTTTTATACAGATCAGCACGCGCGGGCGCGGCTCACTTGGTGATCTTTAAAAAATGCGTGTACGTCGAACTGTATGCTCATAACGATGTATCCGGAAATACAAGGCCGTTGCTTGATCTCGAAAGTCATACAATGATTTATGGGTACAAGCAGTAGCATATGGAGTACCATAATGAGATGTGTCATTTATGCAGGTGCATATAACAAAGTGGTGACGATGTATTAAATATGATTGCAGGGTGTAAGGAAATGACGGGGCGTAGTGTTAAGCAATTACTTGATCCAAAAGTTAGATACCAAAATAATAAAAAAATGCATTAGTTAATAAGTTTTATTAATCAAACATTTGGTTTCTTAAGCAAACAAACGGTTGGAGGATGAGCTTTGACCTTGAAATAGGGTTGTGAGTTTGAGATGAGACGACATGATAAAACTTAAAGAAGCTTTATAAATATAAACAATAAAATAGTTTTTAACTTTTTGCCGACAACTAAATGAGTGTTTAGAAAACGGAAATTACCGGTAAGTTAAAAATGCTTAAAATGTTTACGAGCTTAAACATTAAGCTCAAATTAAACTGGTTTAGAAACAACAAAATCTATATCTTAGCCTATTTTTAATGTCAGATCTATTTATCTCTCAAGTCAAGGTTTACCTTAATTTAAACTAGTTCACCTTTATCAAGTTAATATTATTTACATGAAGTAATTCATCTACGTACGGAATTTTAGAATTAATTTAATTATATAAGCCAAAAAAAAGTATAAGTAACTAGCTAAAGCTCGCGACTTCGTCAGCGCGGAATTAAGAACTATAGCCTATGTTACTCGGGGATAATGTAGCTTTCTAATGGTGAAAGAATTTTTAAAATTGTGTCAGTAGTTTTTGAGTTATTTCAATACATACAAAAATATAAAGTTTCTCCCTTTTTAATATTTGTGTAGATTAGTAAATAAAGTTAAATAATGTTAAGCGATTTGTTCACTACTTTATAATCATCATCATCATCATCATCAGCCAGTGTCAGCCCACCGTTTGGTATCGGTTTCCGTAAGACTTCTACAGTATATTGTCTTCTACTGTCCTCATCTAGCGACATAACGTCATCAAACCCCCTGGAGACACCGCCCCATATTTCTAGTCCCCTGGTACTTAGCGAAATATATTAGAACAAAAGGTGAACATTTTATGGAGCTAGCCATATTTGACAGGTGTTAAACCGTTTCAAAATCATCTCCAAAACTGTTCTTGCTTCGAACAATTGTAACAGTTTTACTTAGTGATTATTTTTTATGCAAAACATTTTTTAAAATTTGAATAACAGAAAGCGCTTCACAAACATTTCAGTCAGCAGACTGAGTGAGTCTTTGTTTTTAAATTGGAACTAAATTTAGTTGGTGTAGTTTGAAAGAATTATTTTTGACGAGACCTAGTTACATTGTGCTGGGATAACCGGAACTAATTTACAGAATAACACGTCAACATTCTACGACAAACATTACAGTTTGTCTGAATAAACCATACATTTTTTATTCATACTCATTTTACTTTTAACTGGATTGCTTTTAGTTTGGACAAATTGGTTATATAAATGTGGATAAATTGAAACAGACTGACATGGAATACGAAATTATAAAAGAAATATTACCAAAATAAGAGACTATTTGTGACATGATGAAACATGAGACATTGTTCGCAAAAGCAAGATAAGTATCATATCCTATTTAAGGAAACCGCAAACATGAAACGTTCACCATTTTTGTATTCCAGTCGCGGATGAAACAGCTGCTGGGCTTTTTGTATTCATTGTTATAGTTTTACTAATAATATTAACATAACTTACGTACAATATGCATGTACATATGTACATATTTACCCGACCCTCTTACGGTGAAGGAAAACATTGTGATGTCTCCACATATCGGCGAAGAAATTTAAAGATATGTGTGATGTCACGCAAAATACGCGCTACTCGTGGAGTTGCTGAAAATGGAGCCCATTATGGGTCGAACTACACGCACAACTTACATACTGTTTTTTGCAAGGATATGGTTGCTCGGTTCTAACTACCAAGAGGGTAATATTTGTACTTGAGTGCTAGTTCTATTGACTGTTTGATCTCAAACGCTGTGGCGCTTATAGTATTTTCTTAGTGTTCTTGGGCAAAAAGAGAGTAAACTCATTTTTATATACGTTCTTAACTAAAATGTCAGGATAAATATTCAGCTACTGTGACATACATATTTAGTAAACTAGTAAAACAAGTTATTCTGTACTCTAAGCAGAGAATAAACTAACAAGGTCTAGATGTAATAACTACCTACGTTAAAAGGGTTGAGTCATTTGATATTTTGTATCACATTGTAAGTGTGGGCTACAATAACGTTTGTAAATAGACTTCACACTAAATACACTTGTGTTTACAAATTGCAGGTTATTTGTTAAGTATCTCTATTTTTTATTTACTGAAACAAGTTATTTTTTACAGCTTAGGGTTCAAATTCATATCGGAAAAAAGTTTTTACATACGAGTACGTTTTTTTTTATATTACAAAGTGGCAAACGAGCAAGTGGCCACCTGGATACGCTGAAAAAGCGAAGCGGCCGCTGCCCATAGACATCTGCAATTGCAGAAGCGTTGCCTACCCTTAATATACGGAGGAGGAGACGCACAGCAAGAGGACCATTTGAAGTTATATTAGCGTATACTTTTAGGCATCAGGAGGTTTGAATAGTGACAGATTAACCATCCTATTTGAAGTTAAAATACCCACGCAATGCCTTACTTCCTTTTCATATACCAACCTACGTACGCGGAAGGACATGGGCAATTTGCTTGCTTATTTTTTACTTTTCTTTTGCAATAATCTTTTTTATTTTTACAATCATAATGTTAAAAAAATAATAAAGATAATTATTTGAAATGAATTATTTGATTTTTAAATACAAAAAATCAGTATTCTATTTCGTATGATTTTCCTTCTTTAGGTATATTGGGAAAGCGAAAAAAAGTCTTTTGATAGAATTTCAATTCGACGTCCGGAAATAAAGTCGTCCAATGCTCCGTCGACGAAGCTCAAATCAGAGTGACGTAAAAAATGTAGCGAACGAGATAAAAAAAATATCTTTTAATTTCAAAGTATTTTTTGCATTCAATATAATTCTATCAGAAAGCCTCATTCAGGATCGTTTGGTTATTAATTTAGCTTTTTATTTTTGATAAAAAATGTACATTTTTTTTCATTATATTTGATTAAATATGATTAATTATTTATTCATAATCATCAAACGAGATGACTATGCGAATATTTTCCTTTTTATGTTTGACATAAAAAAGGTTTTGAAAGAAAAAAAAGATAGGATTAAATGGGTTGTTAATTAACTTAATTTAAGCTTAAAGCGTAACATCAAAGTTGGTAGAGTTCAAACTAAATAAATTGTTACTAAAACCATGGGGTCCCATCCCAAAGTAAAGTTTTACTAGTATAGTATTATATTATCTGTGCTTAAACCAATAAATTGTTAGTAATTATTTTTAATATTATTCATAATACTGATTCATGTTAAATAGGCGCAAGGCCGTCAAGTGACATGCTCTCAAGTTTCAATTAACGGAAACACAACTTGCTAGGAAGCGAGAAACCTGTCTGTTTTCCGATAGTATTAAAAGTTGTTAATATTTTTATCTATATTATATAGGCCAATTATAATGAATATTAAAAACTTGATCAAATAAATCTAATGTCAAACAATCAAAATGTAATTAAATCTATTCCATAGATTAAAAGAAGCAGATGAGACATGACATATGTCATACAGCGAATGAGACACATCTATACGAAATATACGTGACGTGGCAAAGACTGGCATAGATCTTTGTTCCCTTTCTCCGTATACGATTTTGTTTATTTGGTTCCAGAAATAAGACCCAAGCAAATGTGACGTAACATATAGTATTGTGGCGCTCCAAGCGTATTTTCGGTGAACTAATTTTTCTTATGTCCCAGGCAAAGGCTTAAGACACAATATTATCGGTTTAAGACGTAAAGTGATGCACACACAACATACGTATGACGTATTTTAAGGCATTTTTTGTCCCTAAACCGTATACACTATAGCCACGTCTATATATTTCTCTTTCTACGATCGATACTTTATTCATAGACCCGGAATAAAATCTTAAGAGGCGTGGTAACATTTTAAGTACCATAAAATATTTTGACCATTAACTAATATTTTTTTTAAACTTGGAGTAGTTGTTGACTGCGATTTGGTCCAAATATATGTACTATCTTAATTAAATTTAATTATAAAATTATTTACGACTTTGTTTTAAGTTGCACCACTTGCATAACTTAAAGCATAAAGTAATAAACTTAGTTATTTGCAACACATTTTGCGTTACAGTTTTCGTATTTTAGTTCGTACTGACCGGTCTGTTCAGTTATATTTTACTTAGTACTAAAGTAAATTGTAATAAATGGAATTTATAAATATTTTTGGGAACGACTGAGGGTAGTCCTCGAAGTATCTCTCAGTAAAAAAAATATACTCCGGTAAATATTGAGCTACTATTTATTTTGAAAACTAATACAAATGAACGTCATGAAAAGCTCCCATTGATTTCGAATTTGAAAAAATATTCGGTCTTTAATTTTGCTTTAATTGACCGGCCCAATATGTGTTAAAAAAAGGTTAAAGGTTTTTGACCCATGATGGGCTCCATTTTCCGCAACTCCACGACTAGCGCGTATTTTGCGCGAATACACATATCTTTGAATATGTGTTATGAATACTTCTAGAGACCTTTATTGTTTTTCGTATAAATATGACATTACAAAAAAAATAACAAACAGCTGCATCCTTTAAACTATAATACTGAGGGATTACCCAAAGTACATAAAAAATGTATAGAACTGACAATGACGTTCGATATCTCACACGTGACAATCACATGACTCATCGAATGTCAGTGTCAATTTCATACATTTTTATCGATTCCATCAGCGTTTTCGCCAGTCGATAGATACTTTGGATAACCCCCAGTAGTAGTAGATAAAATAAGTTTCATGTAAGTTAAGTAATATATAAAAATAATGTACTTCAAGTTCATATATCCTTAAGTTACGTAATCAAATCCTTGTATTTAAAATCAAGGACACGGCAAAGTTCGTGTGGATTTTTTATACAAAAAACCAGTCATGCAGGAAATGTACTTGTAATATTACTTATTTCAAAGTTGTCCGGCCCATATTTAAGGCAAGTGCGCCCGCGCACATTATTATTAGCCAAATTGCTAACCGATTGAACCGTTCTCTTCTATGCTAAATAGAGTTAATATGAAATCTATTTAATATTTGAGTTATTAAAATAAATTAAAAATTGACTTCTAAATAAATAAGGCATCAAAAATTTTCGGTTTGATTCCTTCTGTAGATTACTCTTAATATTATTTTACTACATAATATATAAGTTATTTGTTGAATTGCTTAATTAGTTCTATCAGTATAAATCAAATCTTTAAATGTTGATTCCACCCAAAAGTAACAAGAAAAGTTTAGGGATACATTTAATTACGTAACCATCGATTTTATATTGTAATTTTTTAAATAAGATGTAGACAAATTTTAGGTAAGATGTTAATAAAAATAATATATACGAATAAATAGTTTTATTTCGCAAAGGTTTTACACAATTACAACATTGTAACTATTTACAGGAATAAATCAGACAGCCTCTAAACAATCATCACTTAAGCCATTAAATATCTTGAGTATTTTGTTAGCTAGTTCCGAGTTATGCTAGGTTCACGTTCGCTATTTCGTTATTACTAAAATCACAGCACATTAAGGTATATTCAAGTTAGTGTTTACCATCCCAAACGACCGTAGCCGAGACCGTGGGCGCCGTGAGCGCCGTAGGCAACAGCGCCATGGGCGTAAGGAGCAGCGATGGCTCCGTGGGCTAATGGGGCAGCGTATGCTCCGTAAGCGACGGGGGCAACGGCAGCATGGGCAAGGGGAGCGGCGTGGGCGACAGAGTTGCTGTAGTATGACACAGAGGCGGGGGCGACGTGAGCGGCCACGGCGAGGGGAGCGGCATGAGCTCCGTAGGCTACGGGAGCGGCGTAAGTACCGTACGCTACTGGAGCGACACGGGCAGCGTAAGCCAGAGGAGCAGCGTGGGAAGCGTATGCCACGGGAGCAGCGTGGGCAGCGTACGCCAGGGGAGCGGCGTGGGCAACGGGAGCGGCGTGAGCGATGACCGCGGGCTCTCTGCGCACGACGGCGTTGAAGCCGGAGTGGGCGTTGGCAGCGTAGTCGACGGTGCGGCGGTGGCCGTCAGACTCCAGCAGGGAGTACTGGCCCACCACGCTGTCGCCGACGCGCGTCTCCTGCTGGCTCTTCACGTCGCCGGTGTGCGGGTCCGCCACTCCGTACGAGAAGCTGCTGTAGTCACCATGACCAGCGCTGCCGTGCGCAGCAGCCACGAACAAAGCGAGAACGACAAACTGAAAAACATATAAAATTCAATTAGAATTACTCACTTTCTTCTTTTCAAATTAAATTATTAGAAACCATTATGTACGGCTCGATTAATGGTAATTTGAAATGTTTCGTAGTAAGTACTAGAAATTAAGATTCTTTGACTGAAATTAATAGTATTGTAGTTCTTTCTTCTTCCAAAACTAAGAACATTATGCGTAGTCCGGAATCGTCATGAAGTAAAAAGCGCCTATTTTTGAACACTTCTGCTGTGCTGCACTACTATCCCATTTCTATGTTTATATTTTCAACGAAAGAATCATTAAACATATTCCTGTTTTTATTCTCTCAACAAGTTATAAATTTGGCTTTGCATTAAATAAATTAAATCAAGTACCTTGAACATTTTGTATAGTTTTTGTGTTGTCAACCTTTCGACTGATGCATGTGTAACAATAAATGGTCTTTATATAGTTGGTCAATTTGCTGTTACGTATCGACGTCGTACGCAATCGGATTCGTAGCAGGAAACAGTCGACCTCACAAGGATACCCCCCACTATTAACAATGCTTGTAAAATTTTATCACTCAGTTTGATCTAGTTTAGAAAAAGAATGCAATTAAAAAAAATAACTTTTGTAATATCCTTTAGAATTTAATTTAATATATTTGTAGGTCATGCGTCATGGATTTTTGCATAAATGTAATAAAATAATAACTTATTTAAATTAAGCTAACATTATTAACTTTAATAGACAATAATTACTTTATAAACGTGCACAAAAATGCATCTTTATTTAAAAAATAAAATACTTACATCTTGCTCAACTTATATAAATTAATATATTTTTTTATATTCTCATGACTCATGATTTATCAATTAATTAAATTATCATCTACATATTTATTACATCAGTTATCTTAACAAATTAACACAAAATACACAACACAATAGTTTGAAATTCGTCCCGAGTTCGAATCCCCCCATGTCCCAATGTGTTTTTCGATTTTCGATTTTCATATGTATATATTTAACCGAACCTCTTACGTTGAAGGAAAACATCGTGAAGCAACCTGCACATATCGGCGAAGAAATGCAAAGATATGTGTATTCACGCAAAATACGCGCTAGTCGTAGAGCTGCGGAAAATGGAGCTCCGCTTTATTCATGTTTGTCCCTATATATGCTTGAATCTTTAAAAATACGCAATGGATTTTGATGCGTTTTTTAATAGATAGAGTGATTCATAAGGAAGGTTTTCATTATAATACATTCACAATATAGTAGAGTAACACTGATAATTTAGATGTTTTAATATGATGTCGTAAATTAACACATTTTTAGCGCTTACATTGCGAACGCTGCAGTATTTAGTATCAGCATTATACCGATTTGCACCCGTGCGAAGCCGGGGCGGGTCGCTAGTACTGAACAAGTATCTAACTTGGCTTAGAGAAGCTGTCAGCAACTTTTGAACTATGTTGAAATGGTAGTGGATATTGTCCAATTCTCATCACATAAGTTAGCTTAATTAATAGCATATTTAAGTAAAGGGAATGTTTATTAATAATTGAAAATAAAAAACTATAAATTGAAATAAGTTTATGTGCAACGGAACGTAATGACGAAAACCTTTTATTTAATTAAGAAAGTGTTTATTAAATTTGCATAAATTAAATAGGCAATTAATCATATAACTTCCTTTTACGCGTACCCCAAATTATGTTATTGAAAGCTATCATGTGAATATAAAAAGAGATTATAAACTTCAGGGTTATTCAGTAACTCACTGACGTTCAACTAAATAACACATACAATGGCCGCTAAGGTAAAGTTCGCAGCTAGCGCAATGTGGTATTTTATTAACTCAACGCACAGTTTAGTGATTGAAGTAACCATTATTCGGTTCTAGGTTCGATTCCTTACGAAGTATCGGTGAAGCAGTTTCATTTTTAGTGTTTATAACTTTTATTAACTATTATGTTTACACGCGCACACAATTCGTCGTGCAAAGCATAATTAAACTTTTTTTTTTTCAGTTTGTCGTTCTCGCTTTGTTCGTGGCTGCTGCGCACGGCAGCGCTGGCCATGGTGACTACAGCAGCTTCTCGTACGGAGTGGCGGACCCGCACACCGGCGACGTGAAGAGCCAGCAGGAGACGCGCGTTGGCGACAGCGTGGTGGGCCAGTACTCACTCATAGAGTCTGACGGCCACCGCCGCACCGTCGACTACGCCGCCAACGCCCACTCCGGCTTCAACGCCGTCGTGCGCAGAGAGCCCGCGCTCATCGCTCACGCCGCTCCCGTTGCCCACGCCGCACCCCTGGCATACGCTGCCCACGCTGCTCCCGTGGCATACGCTGCCCACGCTGCTCCTCTGGCTTACGCTACCCGTGTCGCTCCAGTAGCGTACGGTGCTCACGCTGCTCCCCTCGCCGTGGCCGCTCACGTCGCTCCCGCCTCAACGTCATACTCCGCGTACAGCAACTCTGTTGCTCATGCCGCTCCTCTTGCGTATGCTTCTTATGGAGCTCACACCCCCAGTCTGGCGTACGCGGCCCCCATCGCCCGTGCTGTGGTCTCTCCCCTGGCTTACAACACATACGCCGCTCCCCTGGCTCATGGCGCGGTTGCCTACGGCTCCCACGGCGCCTACTCCGCTTACGGACACGGCGCTCGTTTGGGCTGGTGAATATAGTGTGAAATGTTTGTGACCAAAGTTAAACTTACTGTTTAAGAAATAAATAATTTAATTCATGAACATTTATTTTGACTACTTTATCTTCATCTAATTTAGTTAGTAATATTACATAATAGTTACCACTGTTTAAAAGTAACCCTGCTGTTGAAATTGTTCTGACCATTACTACTTCGATAATAATCGTTAACATGACAATAAGGAAGGTAATGAGTTATTAGTCGGAATGACTTGTGCGTGAGAATGTTATCTACGTCATTGACACGACACATACTTATGTATGTTATAAAGCTTGTTATAATGTATCAGAAATAATTAATAATTCACTATTAGTTGAATCAATAGATATGTATTTACCGCACACGTCAGTTATTGTAATTTTAATATTCATAGTGATTTCCCACGCTTTTAATACTTTATAACACACTAACTGTTGCTCGTGACTACGCTGACGCGAACAAAAATGGTATAGCCTATGTTGCTCAGTGATAATGTAGCTTTCTTAAAAGGAAATAACTTTTGAAATCGTTTAGTTAAGTAGTAGTAGTTTTTGAGTTATTTCAATAAGTACAAAGTCACAAACCTTTCCTCTTTATGGTATTAGTATAAATTACATCAATTACATCGAGATGTCTGCACATATGCGCGAAGAAATTCAAAGATATGTGAGAATTCACGCAAAATACGCGTTAGTCTTGTTGCGGAAAATGGAGCCCATCATGAGTCGAACTACTACTACTACTAGTATAAACAAAATGCTTGTTTAATCATGGATTGTAAATGCTGAAACAATTAAGCAAAAAAGTAGTTTTTTGTCGAGGGGGGAATCTTTAAAAAATACGACTATTGTCCTGAACCATATCCTAACACAAGCTTTTTTAAAGCTTTCTTGGAATGGTTAAAGGAAATATTAGTAAATTCACAAAAATGTACTAATAGTAAAAAATGTTAAATATGTTTAAAATCTAAGTTTATTAAAACATTTCTATTTAAATTAGTGATATCTTCAATAGTGGGGTAAACATAAAAAAAATAGATTTCAAATGTATTAAGTAGTAGATAATTGTAAATCATATACTTATACCGTTTGATGTTTTTAATTAAATGTACATTACGAGGGCTTGACCTCCTTACTAAACTTGAAATTAATTTTTGGAAAATTCGAAATTGTAACATAATTATGAGCCGTTGGTTTCATGTACGTGTAATGGGATTAAGTATAATGTGGCCTAATTAATTACCTTTTTTATTTAATAATTATATTCATGTATTAATTCTATAACAAACGTTTAGGAATAGGAAAACACACAGGTATGGGAACCTTTAAAATAATTGAAGTACTTCTTTGGATATGGATACTGGGTCTAACTTGTTTGTTTCATACTAAAATACTATTAAAAATTAATAATTCGTGACTTATGACATAATTATTTTGTGTGATAGGTTTTATAAAATGTAAGAAAGCTTAGTAAATCTAGATACGTGCTCCAAAAAAGTAACTAAAATTCTGTTTTAGTTACTTTTTTGGAGGTGAATAAGGGATAAAGTAAAGATATTTATTAAACTTATTAAAAGTTTATTCATAAATTTCAATCACAGTTTCACATCATTTACTCACATGTCGATAGAATAAATTACAAGTATATCCGTTGTTACATTATTAT
Source organism: Papilio dardanus tibullus (assembly GCA_013186455.1). Classification (NCBI taxonomy): domain Eukaryota; kingdom Metazoa; phylum Arthropoda; class Insecta; order Lepidoptera; family Papilionidae; genus Papilio; species Papilio dardanus. The sequence continues at coordinate 1,174,072 of QDHC01003552.1, read as the reverse complement.
TGCCTAGTAGTTGTTGGAAATGTGTAGCTCCTAATGACCGTAGCCGAGACCGAGACCATGACCGGCGTATCCGAGACCGTGGGCACCGAGACCGAGTCCGTGGGCACCGAGACCGAGACCGTGGGCACCGAGACCGAGTCCGTGCGCTCCATAAGCGACGGCACCGTGAGCGAGGGGAGCGGCTACGACGGCTCCATGGGCGTAAGGAGTGCCGTGAGCAACGGAGTTACTGTAAGCGGAGTATGATACGGCAGCAGGGGCAACATGAGCGGCGACGGCGAGGGGCGCAGCGTGGGCAGCGTACGCCAGAGGCGCGGCTACAGCGGGCGCGGCGTGGGCAAGGGGAGCGGCAACAACAGCGGGAGCGGCGTGGGCAACCAGGGCTGGGTCCCTGCGGACGACTGCGTTGAATCCAGAGTGAGGTCCGGCGGCGTAGTCTACGGTGCGGCGGTGGCCGTCAGACTCCAGCAGCGAGTATTGTCCCACCACGCTGTCGCCGATGCGAGTCTCGTGCTGGCTCTTCACATCGCCGGTGTGAGGGTCCGCTACTCCGTAAGAGAAGCTAGTGTAGTCGGGGCCATGGATCGCGCTGCCCTGTGCGGCCGCCACCAACAAAGCTGCAACGACGAACTGAAAAGAAACAAAAAGTTAGATTGTGATTCTGAAAAGTTCAGTACTTTATTCATTAGAATATAAGTAAACTTATATCGATTGATCTTAACACAATTTACCTTAGCTGCCATTTTGGTAAGTATGATTTTGTTGAACAGTGAACTGTGAATGATCAATGTGGGTTAATGCTGGTCATTTTATACAAGTCCTGCACAATCATTGTGTGCTATTAATAGGAAGTAAAAGACAGTTGTCCGCTCTAGGTCACGCGGTATAGCTTTTAGAGTTCAATTTCGTTGGTTAACTTTAACCAATATTAAGAACGCGGAACTCGGCAGGACATTCTGACCACAACATTAGGTGTTATTTACCTCAGACATTTTACGCAATTTACAAACAAAAAATGTAACTTCGTATTGAAATGACAATATTACTAATAGATGACAAATGTCTGGTGAAGAATGACTAACAAAATCTAAAGAAAAGAACAACTAAATTGAAAAAAGAACTTATTCGAAGCGTAACAAAAAATGATTAACAAGGTTTAACAACCTATCGTCTGATTTGTATAGAATACCATTTATAAACACATATGCCAGAGCTTTTAATTATATGTAAACCTTTATTATATACTCATCAGTTTCTATGTATTGTAGTCACTATCCTATGTGTTATTTCGTTTATTAATAAAAAGTAAACACGTTACGTTAAATGCGTAGACAAATTGATATAGGTATGTTTACATCGTGCGGATATGTGAATGAACTAAACTGCCTCTGGCAAGATCGCATATGCAGTTTAAATAAAGTTAATTTTACAAAAATATTTATCTAGACAAAATAATTTTTCATAGCAAAGTAAAAATCACTATAATATTCAATGCATTGTTCGGTGACCTTGTAAGCAAATTACATTCCCAACTGCCATTGTACTTGGACGTAATTAAATAGTTAAGACATTTGAAATATGCGAAGGTAACGCTAACCTTTTGTGGAATGTTCACATTCTCTATATTGATTTGATTTAGGGACTTTGACCCAAAACTTACTTATGTTGATGAGACATATTATATAGGATATTAAAAATGTCTCAAATAATTTGATAGATAACTCAGGAATGGAAGGAGAGAATTGATGAAACTAAAAATAACAACACTTCATAGAATTAGCGAAACTTCTTAAAGAGTTCATGAGTTGCCTCATGTTGAGGCTTTTTACCCGTTCACTTAATAGCTTCGTAAAATTATTACAATGAATATGAACGTATCGAATGGCGCTTATTTTATTTACAAGTCATTTATTTACAAATTCATTGCCGTAGTACTTTTCATTCAAAGAAGTCGGTTGTATGCGTAAGGTGCAATACCCAAGCCGGGGTACGCAGCAGCATATGGGATGCTGGCGAGCAGAGCTGGGTCCTTCCTCACAACAGCATTGAAACCTTCTGTACCAGCAGCGTAATCGACAGTCCTCCGGGTACCGTCAGATTCGAGGAGAGAGTACTGGCCCTGGACAATATCACCAGCGCGACTTTCCATCTGACTCTTAAAGTCACCTGTGTAAGGGTCAGCGACCCCGTAGGAGAAGCTGGAGAAGTCAGCGGCGCTGGCGACAGCCACAAGAGCGAGTACGATAAAGACCTGTAAAAGACAAAACAGTTTTATAAATTATGTTTCACATGACCAAAATAGTGATAAATCCAGAAAGCTTCAGTACGACCGAAGAGTCTAAAAAACTGGGTGGTGAAGCAAGCAAGCAGTAAAAGCTTTACGTTGTCTTTAGGATCGCGATTCTATTTCTTCTTATTTCATTTTTATCCATATTTCGTTGTCAGTGTTTTTAAAAATGTGGGTATAAATATAGAAATAACTTACCTTCATTGTCTCTGTGCTATTCTGCAGTATCACTACAATGGTGAATCTTTACACTATGATGGCCGGCACAAACTCCAGGGCATTTATATAACTTGTTGACTGTTCCAGTTTTACTTTTTGAACCTGTTCGCTTATTAAAAAAATCAGGAAGTATCTAAAAGTCAAGTACGTCTGGACGATGCACCGAGTAATGTGTCTGAGTATTGTAATCACATTGTACGTTTTTTTTTTAATATTTATGATACTCTATAAACCTGAATTATTGACCAAGATACCAAGCACTTGTATGCACATTACTTACTTTATTGATCAAAATTTTAGTATCTCGATAAAATTATCAGACATCACGGGGAAAAATGGTAAGAAAAACAACAATTTCATGTGCAGATTTATTTCAAAACACAGCATGTTTTAATTTACGTTGTGACATGCATGCTAAATTTCAAGTAGTAAAAAAGTAAATTTTGTTCAAAAACATTTGTTTAGTTAAAATATTCCAAAATTCCAAGAATAGAAAGTTTTGCTCGTTGTTTATATCCAAGATTTATGGCCATGTGAGTAGGTCTGATGGTAGACGGACGTTTGCGTGATAGTAACAGGAGTTGGGGTTGCTTGTTGGATGCTAGGAATTGGCCACGGTTGGTTTACTTGAGAACCAAGATTGCTTGGTCGTCTCGCATCTTCGTTGATATTTTCTACATATCTATCATCATTGCTTTGTCTCCTATCGTTGTTAAGGTATGCATTGTAACCAGCGTTATCATCAGCCCTGAAATCACCAGATCTAGGAATGTTTTCTGGTTGACGAAGTGAGAACTGTCCTAATCCATTTTCTCCTCGACGACTATCTTGGTTTTCTCGACCATTGAAATTTCCAGATTGACCATTGTTATAATCAAAATTGTAGCCTGGAGCACGACCTTGATACTGGTGAGGATACAATGGTAATGGAGCTTGATGCAACACCATACATGTCGCAGACACTACCAGGCAATAAAGAACCGCAACCTGTACAAGATAAAAATAATTAAGAACCGACCTACCAACCTGCTTAAAAGAGCACCCTATCTAAATTGGCTATGGTAGAGCAGCAGAAGACTTCCAAATTATGCAGCAGAAGCTTACGAGTTTTTAAGATAGAGTTTCATTAAACACTTATTTGAAGAATTCATTCCAAACAGTGGTCTCCTATAGTTTAGTATAGTTGATTCAAAACTAAATCTTAGTGTCTGTAGGTCATGCTAAAAGGCTTCAGTACTATCTAATTCGGGTTAATTGTACCTCTTACTATAGTTCACGGCTGTTTGTTACAAAATGTTATTAACCTATATTACAAAATTCTACGTAATCGATTGAACCAAATACTATAAGATCATTATTGAAATAAATAGATTGAATTATTCTTGAATGAAAATTCAACGCCTATAAAAGTGGATGGGATTGGAACCATTCCATCTTTGAGTTATTATTTACTTAAAATTTTAATCTTTTTAATAAAATTAGTATTATCTTACCTTTGAAATCATTTTGTTATTGAATGATGTTTCTTCTTACGACGTTTGATGTATGATAATTTGACAATCTATTCTCAATATTTATACCAGATTTAATGTAAGACAATACGTTATTTCGCAATAGATATAGTATTTCTGAGTGAATTGGAGCGTTATAGTGATAAATTGTTCAATATCTGACCGTCTCGGATTCCTCCGCAACTGAATCCTAATGTCACGTGTAATTACTAAGCGAATTCTAGGCCGAATGTTCTGGTAACCATTTGAACTATTTTCTTATTAGATTTACGATGAATTTTATTGGGTCGTACACAGTTAAAATAGGTTATAACATTTAACGGGACTGACATTATCAGAGCATAGTTGTAATTCGATTAATCAAGTCAGAAGACAAGACAATGTCAACCATATTCATGATATAAAGGAACTTATGAAGAAAAATCTCCGGTTTTATCGCCCTTACGCGCGGAGTACTAATTTTAATCAACTTGCTATTCCTTTCTTATTCGGGGGAGGGGACGTATTAAATTATCCTCTTGATTGCGTCTCCTCCTCCGTAGATAAAGAGTAGACACCGCATCTGCAATTGCAAGTGTCTATGGACAGCGGTCGCTTCGCTACTTCAGCGAATCCAGTAGCCACTTGCTCGTTTACCACTTTATAATATAAAAAAACTCGGTATAATGAAGCAGATAGGTTTAAAATTAATACGACGTAATTTAAGATCGAGTTTTTAACCAATAACTAAAAGTAAATTACTATCAAAATATTCTCAAATACAGTTTACTAATTGCTAATGCACTGAGCGTGATATATCTATAGTAATTCCACACAAGAACAGTAATTACGACGAAGTAATTTATAAGAAAACTAAATGCACATTATGAGCTAATGACGTCATCCGACCGCATCTTAAAATAGTTCGGCCGTGGCAATGAACTTAGACCGACGTTGTTGTGCCATTACAGCCTTGAAACACACCCAAAAACTTACGATCTTGCAAAGAGATAAATACACGGGGAATTGCACTTTATCACGATTAGTTATGGTTTAAAATTGTTTGTATGTGCTTAAGAAAATTATTCACACGTTAAAGTTGCTATTTTAAGATAATTTAAATTGGTTCGGTGCAAGTCATAAGAGATGGCGAACCACTGATTTTATTATAATCTAGTAGTATTTTAGTTTAAGATAATGTAATGTTTCTAATTTAGCTTAAAAATTAAACGATTTTCTCAAAAAAACTTGCTAAAAACATATAAATGGGGAGAAATGCTGTTTGTAAAATGGAAAATTAAATGTTTTGTCGCTTTTGTTTAGTTATTTGTACCACACGTTCTTTTGTTTATTGCAATAAACGTGTATTGCTTATAATTTGAATTGTTAAAAACTATGAATGCCCCTTATTTCAAAAAATTTATAAAGTACTGCGATAAACGACGATTACACGATACTGGAGGACATTCGGAACTAAAGATAGACCAGTGGTCTCATTGGACCGAATTATATATCATAAAAAGTACCAGAAACAAGGATGTTCTGTATTTTGGAATAAATATTATGAATGTACCACTACCAAACGTAGAAAGTACAGCAGTAATAACGCTGTTCCTCGTTTCGGAATAAAGCGGTTTATCTCTACTACACAGTAATATTTGTCATTTGATGAAAAAATAGACAGATTGTTATCCGGAGATATAGTAGGATAAGTTTTTCTGTTAATTTCCTCGAACGACCTTTAAATATAACGGCGCTGGTTTTTACGTTAATATAAAAATAATGAGTAATACAGGTAAAGTTCCTTTATACATCAACAAACAAAGATAGTGGTAATTTATAGTATTTTTAACCGACTTCCAACAGAAGGAGGTTATCAAGTCAATGAGTTTTTTTTTTTTATGTATGTTCGGACGTCGAGCAGCGAGTTCTGAACCGATTTACGTGATTCTTTTTTTGCTCGATGCAAAATAGCTGCCATTTGGTCCCATATTTACGTTTTAAAAAAACAATTTAGTAGTTTTTGAGTTATTTTTAATAAACATGAAAAAAAAATGGGACTTTTTTGCTTTCTCGGCTTACGAAGCCTAAACTATAGGCCCCATGAAAATTTGGGTTGTACCAGATCGTAGCTCTTTAAATGTGCTAATTTAAAGTCCGCGATGGCATATATCTATCTTCTATGGTTTTCTCATAAAAAACATTTTTTCATAAGAAAATTTTACTCGACTTTGGACGCTATTATTAGAATTCCCTATGAATCCTTATCCAAATAAATATGTTCAACATCAAGAGAATTTAATGCAGATTATAGTTGACCTTTGAAGGTAATCATTTTGACCAATACTTTAGAAGATATGAAGGTTTTAAACCACGCGGAACGTGAAAAATTACAAAAACGTTCCAAATTGAGCGAGACAAGTGTTTTCTTGCCGTATACAGCCTAAACTATAGGACCTACATAAAAACTATAATGTGCGATCAATACATAGTGAAATTGGCTACATAGTTGTCTTTGGTGGCATTTATCTATAATCTATGATTGTATCACAATAATATTTATTTTCTCAAAAAATTTTCAATTAAAATGCATTTTGCAAGTTAGGACGCTATTATTTCGTATTCGGTATGAATCCTTATCCAAATAAATATGATTTTGCGTTAGAGTATTAAACGTAGATTATAATTGTCCTTTACAGTATAAGATTCTGACCAATTGTTTAGAAGATATTACATAATTAAAACAAACTAAGCGCGTTCGAAAATGCAACAAAAGCGCGCGGGCGCATAGAAATACTTATATGCTCGCGGCGATGTAATACTCGTATGTTTGTTGTAATAGTATTTACACGACATATCTTTCTTGACTATTGTATATAATTAAATTAAGATATAATAATTGTTGTCTTGTAGGCCAATCAGATAAGGATGGCAGCAATATGGAGTACATATTAAGTATTTTGTTATAAATAACTGCGCTGACGAAGTCTCCCGCAACAACTAGTACTCGTATTAAATAGCTTTAATTTGTTTGTTTCACATTTCGTAGTTATAATTTTTAAAATAAACTATTTATTTCATATATTAAGATAATAAAACACAACGGAATGTTATAATGTATGTGGTGTGATAGAAAAATTCTACTGTAGTTTATAGAACTGCCTATTAAAGACACTAAAAAGCTTAAAATAAAATAAAAAAACTGCGTTTAAAAAAACCGCCTTCCAAAACAAAAAAAAAACATATTTAAATAAAAAGCATAAAAAACTAAAAAGTACAAAATAACGTAGTATAGAATAAATTAGTTTTATACACCTCTTATGCAAACCATTCAGACCTTTAATATTAATAAAATACTATTATTTGTGAGCTATATCTATTTATTGATAGGTTTGAAGGCGGAGCCAAGCCTTAAACAAAATAAAACGTACTATTATATACAGCTTACTTACTGTAATACAATTTGTATACTAAAGATTAGCCAACGTAAACAAACCTAACTCACAGCGCATGTACTCGTAGGTGTTATGTATCCCTACTATATTTTACTTGGCTCCGACCTCAAACCTATCAATAAATAGATATAGCTCACAAATAATAGTATTTTATTAATATTAAAGGTCTGAATGGTTTGCATAAGAGGTGTATAAAACTAATTTATTCTATACTACGTTATTTTGTACTTTTTAGTTTTTTATGCTTTTTATTTAAATATGTTTTTTTTTTGTTTTGGAAGGCGGTTTTTTTATATTGGATATTTTGCTAATAATATATGGTAATCAGAAGTCTTTTGGGTGTTTGTGCATCCGAAGTCAGTCACATCACGCATGTAAACCGAAAGTACCAAAAAATATAGATATAGTACAGAAATCGTTCTGGGGGCTACCCAGAGTATATTTCGATTGGCGATATCGCTGATGGAATTGGCATAAATATAACCTGACAATGACATTCGACAAGTCATGTGCTCGTCACGTGTGAGATTACGAACGTCATTGTCAGTTCCGTACATTTTTGATGTTCGCTATCGAATCGCTTTGTAGCCCCGGGGGCTACTCACAGTATATTTGCTAAGAAGCGATACTATAGCGCACGTCAAAAATGCATGATACTGACAATGGCGTTTGATATCTCACACGTGACAATCATATGACTTATCAAATGTCATTTACAGTTTCATACTTTTTGTCGATTCCATCGGCGATATCGCCAATCGAAAAATACTATGGGTAGCCCCCACGTACTTTTAGTAAACCTTGCGATCGTCAGTATAGGTGCAACTCATGGTGGCTTCATGGTATACAAATTATCACTAAATCAGTTGTATTAATAAAGTATATAGTACCAAAACTTTTGATTCGAGAGGCGCTGTCCGGTTGCGGCCTTCGTTAAGTGGGTGGGGTAACCAATGTCACTCTGACCATTCTCCCGGCTATACATTGTATATAAGTCAAAGGAATCCGCCGCTCGATTTGTAATAACAAGTTATCGAAAATCTACTACCGGAGTTTAATTTAAACAATTGAAAAAAATATATATCATGTCTGTGTCATGATTGTTTATAACCTCCTTCTGTTGGAAGTCGGTTAATAACGTGAATCAGCCTGCACATATCGGTGAAGAAATTCAAAGATATGTATGAAGTAACGCAAAATACGCGCTAGTCTTGGAGTTGCGGAAAATGGGGCCCATCATGGGTCGACCTACAATACTAACTAAATTAAAAATAAACTTTTAAGCCTTGTTCGCACCAGGATAGTATTTTAGTCAAGTAGCCAGTAGCCTTAATCCGAACAAAGGATTTACTACTGTTCGGACTCGTTTACGCCTAAATCTACGCACTAGGGTAATAATTTAGTAACAAAACGTGTCCTACCAGCAACATTTTAGTACAATAGATTAGTAAATCCTTTGTTCGGATACTTGCTACTTGTTACTCGACTAAAATACTATCCTAGTGAGTACAAGGCTTTAGTGATTGACGTTTTTTTGTGCACATTTTGGCGTCTTAAAATATTGTCGAATGAATTCTATATAACCAAGTTATAAAGTAAATACTTTAGGCGTAAACGTTTAAAATGTGTTGGACAAACCGGTATAATAATAAAGTGCAGCGAAATGCACCACTTATCTGCAAAGGTGCGGACTTCGGGTTTCGAAATGCTGCGCTTGCGCAATATTTTAATATGTAGTCATAACGCTATATCCTGGTTAAAAGGAACCTTCAGTTCTTTATAACCAATCAATATACTACCTAATAGTAATTTAAAAGTGTAAAAACAGTAGATAAAATGAAGATACAGATTCAGAATGACCAAGCCAATAATTTAAGCCTACAGACGATCAGTTTTAATTGTACAATTCGACTGCGCAGAATAAACCGACGTGTATAGGCAGAATTGAGAACTGTACAGTTCGATTGTGCAGGTCCTATTGACGTGTGTACGTCAGTTTTAAAAGCACAGTTAAAAAACTTAATTTCTGTACCCGGCTTTAGAATTTTATCAAATTAAAGTTTCTTTAACAAGTTATTAAAGTGGAAAATATGTTTTTTAACATCTAAAAACGAAGGTTACTTATCGTAAATGATAAACTACGTAGGAACCAAGAACCTTACTTCGCTAGATGACCATGAACATTGATTGCAATCTAAAATATTGCGAAACTTTAACGCTATTAAATGTTACTACGAATTAATATAATTGCTCAGGAAACTAAACATGCCGATTATAAAAAAATTCCACGCCAAGACTGTATTAAAATTTACTAACATAAATAATTTCAAATATCAATATGGAATGTACATTCAGCTGCAGAAATAAAGTGACAGAACAGGGGAATTTTCGATTGGCGATATCGCTGATGGAATCCACAAAATGAATGGAACTGACTATGACATTCGATAAGTCATGTGCTTGTCACGTGTGAGATATCGAACTTTCCATACATGTTTGATGTTCGCTATCGAATTGCTTAGTAGATAATTTACTTAGGGTAACCCCCCAGATCTAAGGGAACTCCTAAAGTGAACAATATTAGTCCAACCAATATCTCCGAATTATTAAATCACCCACTCTACACAAATATATCGACACATGCCCATCTACAAATAAAAGACTTCACTCGAAGAGTTTCTCACCATAAGAGTTCCATTATCATTATCAAATCTGTCACTTTATTTATGAAGATGAATATACTATAAAATTGAATATTGAATTGTGATTACTAAAGGTCGCCCATTAGTCGAAATTCTACCGTAATCCCCACTTCACCATATTAACTGTGTAAAATTGCATTTTTTTCCTTTTGCACTTCAATTATTAATTCGCAATCGTAGGTATTTATAGTGGAGACGTCTAGTCTAGTTGTATTTTACAATATATTATATAAATAAAAACAAGTTTGTTATGAATGGAGCTCATCATTATTCAGATGTCAATGGCACGCGATACGATGAGATGCGTAAACTTAGATAACCTTTTTTATACTATAACTAACTATAAAGAGAAAAACTTTGTCTTTTCGTATATTAAAATAACTCAAGAACTAATGGACCGATTTCAAAAATTCTTCAACCATCAGAAAGCTACATCATTCCCGAGTAACTTATGCTATATTTTTCCACGCGGACAAAGTCGCTAACAACATCTAGTCTGAATAATAACCCAAATGAGACTTTCCACATGGCATCGTTAATTAGTCAGAGGGAGTCCCTTAAATTAAATTTAGTTTGAAAAAAAACGGGCTTCAATAGAGTTTCGTTAATTCTAAGTATTGCAGTTATCATGATAAACTAGCTTAAACTCGTGACTACGACTGCGCAGAAAAAAAATATTTCAAAAAAAGGTTAAAGGTTTCGACCAATGATGGGCTCCACTTTCCGCAACTCCACGACTAGCGCGTATTTTGCGTGAATACACATATCTTTGAATTTCTTCGCCGATATGTGCAAAAAAAATTATTAAAACTTACGTTAGCAGGTAATAATGTAGCTTCTCCACAGTGAAATAATTTTCAAATCTGTTCAATAGTTACAGAGCTAATACAATGTAAGCAAATAAAGGAATGTTTTATAATATTAGTAACTAGCGACTTGCTCCGGCTTCGCACGGGTTTTATACATCCTTATCCTTACATGGTATAAAACAATAACGCTTTTTTATGTTTGTCCCTATATATGCTTGAATCTTTAAAACTACGAAACGGATTTTGATGCGGTTTTTTTTAATAGATAGAGCAATTCATAAGGAAGGTTTTCATGTATAATACATTCACAATATTACTATATTAGTAACACTGATAATTTAGAGGTTTTTAATATGATGTCGTAAATTAACACATTTTTAGCGCTTACATTGCAAACGCTGCAGTATTTAGTATCAGCATTATACCAATTTGCACCCGTGGGAAGCCGGGGCGGGTCGCTAGTATATACCTACCTCTTCAATCACTCTATCTATTAAAAAAACCGTATCAAAATCCGTTGCGTAGTTTTAAAGATTTAAATATATATAGGGACAGGGAAAACGACTTTGTAGTGATAGATAACTACGAGTAGTATAGTATTAAATGTGGTCTCGGTATAAAATAAAATTCCCTACTTTCATTTGTTAAATCAAATTACTAACAAATAGACATAGAAAAATGTTCTAGTCTGGTTTATTTCGTTTAGTAAATTCGTAAATTCTTTTGTAGAGCTTAGGTTAATCTAGTTAAGAGCCTGTCTAAGGCGCTCACGGACTACGCTAAGAACTAAATAAACTGTATTCTAGATAAAAATTGTATTCTAACTGAATAATAATTTAATATATAAAACTACTGTTATAAATATAGGAACGTTTAGGTCCTTTTATGCTAATTTAAAAAGCTCACTTATTACTAGCTGCTGTTCGCGTGGAATTAAAATATATAGTCTATGTTTTTTCGGAATAATGTAGCTTTCTAATGGTGAAAGAATTTTTGAAATCGGCCCAGTAGATCTTGACTTATTTCGATACATACAAAAATACAAAGTTTTCCTCTTTATAATATTAGTATAGATAAGTGTTTTATATAAAAGTAGAAGAATTATGGCGCCTGGTATTTATTATTTGGTAATATGAAAAAAAATAAAAGGTTGAACTTTTTAGCTATCCACAACGCTTAGAAGTCACTCAAAAATATAACTTAAAATAAAAAAAAATATATTAAACACACCACACGACTTGCATTATTGTAAACAAACCGTAAAAATTATAAACATAAGAGGTCACTCACACGATACGAGATGAGCGTGTTACATCATAACGAGTCATCGCTAAAGTTATTTAAACGACCTCAAAAACATCAGCTGTAGCATCAAAGGTCAATGACCGAGTACTCACGATTGAGTGAATGAACACTATCAGTCGTGAGTATCATTTTCGTGATAAGGCCATTATAGTTCAATGACCTGATGCGCACGAGTTAATGAAAACATATCGATCTCGTTTGTTTCTGACATATTGACGTTTGAGACGAGTTCTAGATGGAACGCGGATTGCCGATTGACGTTTGGTACTGACTGCAAAATATACGTTCGTAATAATGATTTATCTAATATTATTGAAATTTATAACTGGAAGTCTATTGTTTTAAAACTATTTAAGTTAAATTTCTTCTCGTTAGTAATTAACAATAAAAAAATATTTACTAGGTATAAGTATTAATACTTAGAAGACATAATTTAAACTTATATTTTACATGGTCCATAAAAAATGTTCAATTTTTATATATCCTTTAAAAAAATGTTTAAACTTATGAATAAATGATTCTGTTTTTTTTCTAACCTTACGTCGAACAGCGTGCGAGAACCAAGACTATGTAATTTGTTTAACTCAATGTTGGTTAACTCTACTTTCATAATTAACCAAACATGTTACAGTTAATTACATAACTAATTTTATGTTTAAAAGTTAGAACATCATTTTAACACCCACTATATCATCCTAGAGCTTTAGTAGAGCTTAAAATTAAACTTCTTCTATCATACTAATTACATATTAATTTAGTTATTCCCACGACCTTGTATACCAGACAGCTTTCATTTTTATATATTATAAAGTGGAAAACGAGCAAGCGGCCACCTGGTTTCGCTGAAATAGCGAAGCGACCGTTGCCCATAGACATCTGCAATTGGAGATGCGTTGCCTTATAGGTGTGAGAAACATGTATTTGTCTAGCCTAACGTTTATAAATTAAAACTAGCTGTTGTTCGCGACTACGTCTGCGTGGAATTAAAAATATAGCGTATAGCGTACTCGGGGATAATTTAGCTTTCTAATGGTGAGAGAATTTTTAAAATCGGTCCAGTAATTCTCGAGTATTTTTTTTTATATTATAATGTGGCAAACGAGCAAGCGGCCACCCGAATTCGCTGAAATAGCGAAGCGACCGCTGCCCATAGACATCTACAATTGCAGATGCGTTGCCTACCCTTAATCTTTGGAGGAGGAGACGCATAGCAAGAGGATAATTCCTCTCCCTATGCGTCCCCTCCCCCGCAAAATGCACTTCCTCTTCGCATCATTTCCTTAAAGGAAAAGGATAGGAAGGGAAAGTGTAATTTTTCTGTTCTTCGAGCTCATCGCATCGCTGATAGCAATTTGTCTAAGCTATTACCTCTCAAGCTCTTTATTGGTAGCTACTTACACAGCATTACATTGCCCGCATGTTTCCTTAAGTACCTTTATTCCTGATAAGTCCGTAAGTGCCTTTATCCCTCGCAATAGGTTATATTTGTGTTTCGTATTATCAAACTAATTTAATACCAGCTTACCTCGGCATGTTAGAGGTCAAACTAAAACAGTTTAATACGGGGTTAAATTAAACATTTTCATTAGAGAATAACTAAGTAGGGAACTTTGTGTTCACTGATGAGCACGCTAAATATTTAAGTCGAGCTTGTAGACTGAGGGTCCTAGGGTCGGGTCGCCCTTATGTTAGCTGAGTTGTTTCAACAACACTTCCTATTAAATAATCGTTAAGTTGTTCGATTTTGAGATGTATCATGTGTTTAGTGAACTATAATCGGTTGTGGAAAGTCTCGACACATTTAATAAATCTAAAAATTAAAAAGAGCGCCATCTAGTAGCAACTATCAACATCTATATTTTGTTCTGTGTAATAAAACGCTATTAAAACATATTTAATATTTATAAATTGAATAAAAATAAGTACGACAAATCATACGGAGAATAAAACTAAATTGCAAAAACTCGTACATCTGTTTTATGATGAATTTTGAAATAAACTGCACTGTCATTTTTCCCTAATAACCTCAATTACTCGTTTGGCATGTTTTGCATAGTCCAACGTAGTCGATAGAAGTACCTAGGTATATATAGATTAAAAAAAAATCGTTTTTAGCTAAACATATGTTTGCGTGAGCTATATAAGGAAAAAAAAGAAATCTCCATACTAAATCACAAATAGTATTTTTTAAAAAAAAAACTGGGTTTTCTTAACACAACCCTTAGCCGTCTAATTAGACTTTTGCTACTATATTTTGGTAAAAAACCGTACAACACAGTCACTTATGTTTGTACATTTATTTACAGAGGCGAGAAACAGAACTAGCAAACGACAGTTCAAATTATCAGATCATGCGAGTAAATGGGCGGACTTATATGCCATTTGTTTTATAATACGACGGCTCTGACCTTGCTCCAACTTCCTAGTACAGAGAAAGGCTTATATGCTTCCTTTAACGGCAACACAGGGCGTACAACTTATAATACGTAAGCCCACAGGATATTAAACCGTATTCTGTTTGAATAAGGGTTAAAATTGCATCAAATTTATTTATTTAAAGTTGCAATTGTTATCGCAGTCGTACCGATATGTCGATCTTAAAAGGTGTTACGCAAAAAGGTAATTGGTTAAAATTATTTATTACACTTGTTTTAAATGTTCTTTGTTTTAATATATTATTTTTTGCAATCAAACCATTTGTATGCAAATCTATTCTTGTGTTATTTGTTTTGTTGATATTCAAAATAGGTCAAGGTTTTAGAGAACTTTATATTTAAAACTCGATGGATTAAGAGTAACTAGGATAAATAGGTATATATTGTCATATAAAAGTTGTTCGAAAAAAACAAAAGATAGCATGCGTTACTCATTTACAAAATACATTGCTATTACAATGTATTCTCGTCAAAAAAATAATACTTAACAAAGATGTAAGCAGTTAATAAGCCGAGTTTAAAAATAAATTATCTCGAAACGTAATCAAGACAGGCGCCCATTCCGATGTTAAAAGTGCACCAAATAACCGCGATGCTTCACAACTTCTATTTCGGAACGCCCGTGGGTGCTCCATTCTATTTCCACACCGCATTTTCTCCGAATCGCTACCGCGCGGTTCATGCTCGCCTGGTACCGACGAGCGCGAGCCGACAGCCGTGACGTAACGGACATGTGCCTGTCACTGTCACTGACCTGTCATTCCGATGACTGAGAGATAGATAAAAAATGTTTTCCGGTATTGTGGTGTTTTTTTTTATTTTTTACAATGTTCCATGCGATCTGAATAAGAATTAGGAATTTCTTTGAAAATTATAAAAAAAATACTAATTTTATTTTGATGCTGAATCTGTTAGTATTCATAAAAAGAAAAAAGTCCCTGAAAAAGCTAATGTTCTGTTGGTTTGGTGGGGGCGGGAAGAAAGGACATTAAGGAAAAGAATATATCCGGTGTCTTTACTAAGTCCCCTCCCATGTCTATAGGAAACCTAGTTATTCCAAAAGTTCATGAGGTTGGGATACTTACTTGCCTTGGCGGATATACCATTTTTCGAGATAGGCTGTTTTTCAGTCTGAATTTTTTTTCAACAATGAACTTTGAATACTGCGTAGGTAAGCGTTTAAAAATGTATCTAGGGCAACCACTTATTTTTCAAATTACCTGAAAGGAAAACTGCCAACATTAAGTTCTAAGTTAATTAGGACAAACGGACAAGTTGGATATAAAAATTTAATTTAGAAAAGTTCGTTTTCAGTAACCATGGAGAATTTTCCTTGAAATTTCAGTAATAAGGTTAGAAATACCAGGGCAACAGAAATCGTGAGGAGTCTATTTTCAGGCGGCGATTTCGATTGTGTGAGTGCTTGATACGTATTAGAAATACGCGCGTGTGCCGATAGCATTTGATATATTGACAGATAACTTGATAAAGTGAACGAACGAATTGTAGGAACATCTATAGATAAGTGATAAGTATTCGTTCACGATGTGAGTGAATGTATATCAATTTATCATTTCAATATGTTCTATCTTTTACTCAACTAATCATTGATCAGCTGTTTTAGAGGGAGAAAAAGTATTTACACTTTTTTGCTATGTATTTTAACGTTCAGAAACAATAGAAATACGTGTGTTATTTATTTCTCAAATTCTAAGTTTAAAATTAAAAAGTAAAAACCATAGCGTAAGTCTACTGAAGTCTCTAATCAAGCAAATGTTATTTTGCTACTTTTATGTCTTAATTATTTTATAATTTAACTACAATACGAACATCATCGAAGTTATTTTAAATAATAGAGTATGAATCTCGATGTCAAAGAACTTTTGTATAAAAACTATAAGCGTTTTTACGTAGTACTGGAAATATTTGATTTGTCACTGGCTGGTTATAAAAAAGAGCGCCACAATTGTACCCAATAGATTAAAAATAAATTCGAAAGAGTTTCAATATCAGTTCTACGATTGTTCCGGCTCGCTTCAATTCGCACTAAAAATGCAAATCGGATTAAAACGCTGTTTTTGTCAATAATAAAAAAAAAATTAAAAAAGAGGTCATTGGTAAATTCGCACGGGCGCTTTTTCAACGCGCGGTAAAAAAGCGTTGTGACAGAACAAATACATTTGCCTACCTGTTCATACGACTGCGCTTTTAAATCGTGCCTCTTTTTTATTGCAGAGCGTTGCATTTTGAACGCTAGCTGAACAAAATAAGGGTGATTTTACATCGTTTTAAATAAGCAAGAGCGTTTAAAATGCTCCAACGCTGACGTTAAAAAAGCGGCCGTCCGAATAACTAACTTAACTACAATAGTTTGGTCACTGATTTTAATTTTAAATAACAAAGATGACAATTTTCTTCAAGAAAATAACGGGTAATATAAGTTTTACATTATTTATTTAGTTATTTAATTGTTTGTTATTAAACAATTTACTTATTTTTTTTATAAGAAAAGGAGCAAGCGAGCAGCGGGACCATCGAGTTGATCATCGACGCCCATAGAGATCTGCAATACCAGAGGAACCACAGATGCGTTATGGGTTATTTGGTCCTAAGATTATTAAATTAAAGTTGTTGCTCTATTGTTATAAACAATAGAAAAATCTTATTTCTATTATATTTCCTCCTACGAGTTACATTTTAAACCAGACCACGAAATACCAGAGTTCACACGTCTTCATAACACTTTTCTGATATGTAGGTCGACGTAGCACGTGAATTAACACTCGCATGCGACTTTTGGTGCCAGCACTGTGTGGTACTAATATTTGCGTGTCAAACCAAAAATAACTGATAATAATTTGACAGTGCATTTCGATATATTTTTAAGAATAATTGATAGCTGTTAAAGTCTAGAATGGTTCGACAAATAAATTAAATTAATATTATTTAGTTTCGAATTTGTATACTAGATGGCGCTGTGCGATGTACGTGCGCACTATCGTTTTATTGTTATGTTTTAATGTGGTCACGATTAACGTGGATTATAGGACTCATTCAACCCCGCCGTCTGTGGATATTTGAGAACCTGACCTTCGGGGGGCTTTATTTTTTGAATTTTTTATGTATGCGAGAAGTCTCAAGATTAAAAAAAAAAGTGTGCAATTAAAATTAAATAAGTAATTTAAATGATAAAGTTAGTGCAGAGTATACCTATAATATTATTCAAAGAACTGTAAACTTTTTATCTTCGATTTATTTTCTATTTAGAAACTCAGCAATGAAAGGAAGCAACTGTTGCTTCTATTTCAATTCAATGCGCTGTGAATTAAGTAGAAATAAGTTCCCTCTAAATAGACCGAAGAATAAATACAATATGCCAAGTTGTGAACTAGATCATCGTAGTGTGTGTAGAGACACACTAGTCGAATCAGTGTTAACTTCGTAGACTGCTTGGCGCTTCCCGATTTAACTTTGTAGCCGTTGCGTTCGCACCCCTATTTTTAGCGTTCACCCGTCCCTCTTACACCTGCCGCTTTTCCCCTAGTTTTTCTCGTTCGAGCATGCGCCGTGCGTCCCGACGCACGTGCTCGGTTTACTTCTGGCACGTCATGAGATCCTGGTACTGGGCGCGCCTAGGGCGGCTGGCGCGCCGCCGCCCAACGCCTTTCCCGCCCTAGCGCTACAACCCTCCCTCAGAAGCTGATACGTGCGCCAACGATACGGTCCGCTCCAGTAATTCCAGCGGCAAATTTTCACACTTGTTTAAAATTACGCGCGTGTTCTGCCGACAAATAATTTCCTTCGATTTATGATGAAGGCTGTGTCCTCTTTACATTTTTAAGCGCTTTTCACTTATTTTCCTTTAATTTATTTTGAATAGTACGAAAACTTTCATCGCGTTTGTTTGTTAAGTGTTTTAAAGTGTTACAGTGTGAAGTGTTTTTTCCAGTTGTGGCTGGTCTGCTGATGTTCTTCTGATCCTGACAGCGGAGACTACGAAGATGAGGCGTCAAGTAACTTTACCAGGTATAATATTATATTAATGTGCTAATAATTATTGTAATTAGTGTATGTTTTATTTTTTTATTAGAATAAGAATTCGTATTCCAAAAATGTTTAAAAATACTTGCAAAGTGATCTATGTAATTTTATGTCCTAAACGTTATCTATGTTTAAGTTCTTCCATTCAATTATTTAAGGTCAGGCAGCGATGATTTTTCTTTTAGATAATATTTCCTAATGTAATAACAGAATGTTCTTGCTTTTTTCCACTTCAACTTCTGTATCTTAGCTTTTTTTCCACTTCAATGAACTTCACAAAAAACTATTCCAATATTGTAAAGTTCAGTTCAATGAACGCTGTTCACTTAATCGGTTTTATTTTACTAAGAATTCAAATTGCTTAAAAGATTTAAAGTCCAATCAAAGAATTTGGTGTAAAGGAAAATTTTTACATCGTTATATTATAAAATACGTACTTATTTTTGCCTGTGACTTCGTCACCGGGGAATTTAGATAAATTTTGTAAGTAGGCTTTGCGTTCTTACAGACTGTTCAACATCTCTGCCGAATTTGGGCCCCGCAAAGCCCTTTTGGAGATCCTTCCAGTAAATCTTTCTCATTACCACATATTCAATTTATGCTAACAGGAAAATTAATATAATTAAAAATTATGTTCTACAAATATTGCATTAAATTAGTAGAAATATGTCAGTTTGTTGATAGTTTTTACTATATTATTCTGTTTACAATTGGTTTAAAACAATGTATCAACATTTGCAAAGACAAATTGAATTTACGGCGTTTTGTCACCTAATTTATGAACTATTATAACACGTTTAAAAAGTTTACAAATAGATGATTTGAACATTTACCTAAAGTGATTGGATATTTTTATAAACTTTATTCCGTGCAAGTGTGTAGAGTCGGTTACAAATATTTAATTTTAACTGTGTAGTTAAAACTCACATTAACACGTCAATTTGAACTGCACAGTCAAGTTGAACAGTTCTCAGTTCTGACTACAAACATCAGTTATAACTGCGCAGTAGAACTGTACAGTTAAAACAGAGCGTCTGTAGCCGACTCAAGATTTAAAACTTTATTGTTCTTTGTGGATAGGAGGACTATTTAAGTTCATTAAGCAAGAAGTCGATAATGCTTTTACATTTTTTGTTCCCTCAAGTGTCGAGAGCAGAGCATCGTAAATTGTCAGTCCATTAGCTTGTCAACGCTTCTCCTAGTCTTTAGACGATCAAAGGACACTTATATTTAAATATACTTTAATAGACTTTAGTAAAATTGTCTTATAAAGTGTACCCTTGATAGAGTTTTAAAGCTTGATTAAAAAAATTCTGACCAGCATTTCTTGGCACTTTTAGACGTGAATATGACATCTGAGGACACCTTATTCTTTATTGAAAATAGATAAGCAAGGTAGTTAGTTACTATTAATTTAATGTTGATATCTATACTAATATTATAGAGAAAAACTTTGTATTTTTGTAAGTATTGAAATAACTCAGGAGCTACTGGGACGATTTCAAAAATTAGAACCATTAGAGAGCTACATTATTTCCGAGTAACATACATAGATATTTTTTAATTCCACGCGGACGAAGTCGCTAACAACACCTAATCAATATTAAACAATCAATTAGTTACCAGCCAGTTGTATACCATATCATTCTTTTTTAATAAAAAAAATAAGGTCGCAAAGTTACTACAAGTGTTACACCACAAGACACGTAAAGTTATTGTGCATTCACAATATAAAGAAACGTAGCTTGTACAAGTCGTATCGGTAGCCGATCAATCTCCATTCGTATAAGAAATAGCTCAGTAACAGCGGTAAGTGCTTTACTGTTTGGGGATGCTCAAATGACTGTAATAAATCATCTCACTGCTACACTTAAAGCCGCTATAAACAACGAAACAGTAAGAAGATATTACTCATTTTAGACAAGAAAACTTGCGAAAGGGTTTCTTTGTATTTGCTAGTCGTTTGTCTCTAAGAAAAGAGGAATTACATTTTTGATTAAGGATTTTGATGTAAGCCAGGTAGGATCCTTTAGAGATCTGCACTGGTTGGCCACCTTTGTTGGTTGGGTTTTACTCAAGGAAATTATAGGTCATGTAACCATTTTTTTTAAATTAAACATATTAGTAAGTGTTTCTGAATTTACTAATATTTCCCTTTAATAATACCAAGAAAGCTTGAAAAAGCTTATGCTAGGATATGGTTTACGACAATAGTCCAATGTCGGGATTCGAACCCGCGACCGCGTGATCAGCAATCCGTACCTCAAACCATTAGGCTATTGGCGCTTACCCTGTATTTCCTCCAGATGACAGGTTATTTTATGTAGATTTTCCCCGTTCCCAAAAAAATGATTATAGTTTAGTCATTATTAGTACAAAACATTATGTTTATTGTAAAATATATGGTTAACTATACGTAGAATAGAATTTACTAAGCTAAAATAATACATTAGTTATCCAAGATTATTTATGTTTATTGTTCATTTAACGGTAGTCAACATTAATGGGCCACTCAGCTGTTGTGGTTATATGAACAGGCCTATTTATTTAGTGCCAAAATCTAACCCAATATATGAAATAGAAGGCATTTTAATAGCTATCCAGTACTGCGTAAGCCTCTGAAAACTTGGCAATGATATAGGTATTTTCCCTTAACCGTAATTACAATAGTCAATTAGGACCTTAATTTATTTCCAATTAAAAGTTTGATTTGGGAGTAAATGAGAACGTAAATGCAAAGGGTCTTTCTCTTTCTGTTACCTTTTTTAATTTCATTGAAATGGTAATTCGTTCTGAAAACAGATGAATAAGGAAATTTGTTTTACCTTTTCCACGAGTTAACACTTTATTCCATTAGAGAAAGGTTCCCGTCAAGAATATGGTAATGAGATAAAGATATTGTATGTTATGTTGTCTCTTTTATTCATTTTGTAAAAAAGAGAGATAACATATTTCAAGTCTGTCGAGACAGTGGAACTTTATAGTACGGGTTCCGGAAAGATATTTAGGGATAAAGTGAATTTGTCAAGGATGTGTTTTTATTTTACATTATATTTTACAGAAAGCTACTTTTGGAAATAAAACTGACGTAAATAGAATAAAAGTGTCCAAATTAAATAAATGTTTTTGTGCACACCTTTATATTACTTAGTTTTCTTTAGTATTCACATAAATAGCAAGTAGCGTCTTTCACGATGGAAATTTCGTAATGAAAATTTCGCTCAAAGTAGTCGAAACTTTCCCAGTTTAGTAGTGAATTGGGGCCAACTTTAGTATACTGTGGCATTCATATTTCTCAATTGAACAATGACGTCTGAGTATTTCAATTTCCAACGAAGCTATTAATTGCATTGAATTTTGGTAAATGAAAATTTGATTTAAAACTGTTCCTTTTCGAGTCTTTAAACTTGCACTAACGATTTCTCAAATAAAAATATATACTATGGGTTCGGAAAAGTAGAGCAGTGAAGTAGAGTTTCAGGCAGCCAAAAAATCTTGATCGATTTTGAAAAATGAGGTGTCATTTGCAATCATTCCTAAAGGGTTTAAAAATGAATAATGATGATCAGTTAGGCTTATTGTTTTTTTTACAATATCTCAGCTTTATAAGTTTTTTAATATGAGAAAGGGACAAACGAGCGGCTGGATCACCGAGGTGATCTTCGACGCAACTCCAGGAACCACAAAAGCGTTGCCGGCCTTTAAGGAGTAGATATCACCGGGGACAGACTACTCTAGGTATTAGATTATATTATTACATAGCTATACATGTACATGGTATATTTCGTTTCATGTTTTGTGTTGTAAATAATAAATGTGTTGGGAGCGTGCGCTAACGTCAGCAAGATGTTTTGTACAATTGTTATTTTCATTTATCAAAAAACTTCTTTACAATGTAACTTAAAATAATTGTTACATTTTCTTTAATATATTTTTCTAATAGTTATTAAATGTATTGCAAGCTTATGACGTAAAAAATATACCTTTTAGGTCTTTTAAATGAGAATCTATATCTATACTTAATATTATAAAGAGATAAACTTTGTATTTTTGAATTTTTGTATGTATTGAAATAACTCAAAATCTATTAAACCGATTTTGATAATTCTTTCACTATTAGAAAATATATTTAGGAAATATAAATAAAAAGCGCATTTCTGGATCATGTCGCAAAATAATTTAATAGATATCTAGAAAATCTCACTTTGAATCAAAATATTGATTTTCCATAAATACACGCCTTTCGTTGACAAATAAATGGTTCGGATTGAACCGAAGTGGCTGCCTTTGAATAAAGGGCTTCCTACTTGAATAGGTTCAGGGGTCGATCCTTCTGATATATGCTTAATATATCCATATTGACAATTCTTGTCCATTGTGTTTGTTAACAAGTTTAGATATGATTAGATAAATAACTCAAGAACTGCCAGGCCGATTTCAATTCTTTCATCATTAGAAAACAACATTATCCCCGAGTAACATAGGCTATATTATTTAATTCCACGCGGACGAAGTCGCGAACAACGACTAATTAGTCATAAATCACACCCAAAACTAAACAAAATGTAAAATAAATTTGAATTTAATTCCTCAAAAGATATCTACAGTTTCTTGTGAAAAGTCGACAAAAGTTGAGGCAGCAATTTGTCAAGACAATAACTTTAATGAACTCGCCAGTTTCTAGATAATTATAATTTTCCTCTGCATTGATAGAAGCAATTAGTATTTTTAAGATGCCTGTAATTAATATTTCTTGCCTAATTTTGCTTTACTTAATTTATAAGTAGAATGATGTCCAAGAACTTGTCTTGCATCCTAGGCACGTCTTTTTGGCATAAAATTAGGTCAGATGGTGGTAAGGTGGAACGTACAAGTCGTAATTTTTGAATACATTGACTGCACAGGTATCACTTATAGGAATAAATTTTATTTTAGGCTTAATTACTGCAATAAGATTCTTACACAACCATCAAAGACAATAGTAATAATTTGCAATTGTTTAAACTTTTTGGCCCCAACCCCAACCCATTCTACATTTTTGTTCAATTAGGTAAAATAGCAATTCTCTGGTATAAAATAATTTAAATTGAAATAAATAAAGTTGATTATTTCAACTTGACATTTAAATGTTTTCAACTTTTAGGCTTCAGAAAGTAAACTTCGATGATATAAATATCTGTTGAAGAGCTAATTTTATTATCAGTCTTACGCCAGCCTTCGTAACAACATACAATATGATTGGAAAGGTAAATAAGCTTTTTATATATTTATTAAGTAATGTACGATCATATAACATTAGTCATTTTCTTGATCTTTTTGTATCTAGCCGAATTTGTTTAACTTTCTCACTGATAACATGTCAATGTACTAATGATCTAATGTTTGTCTTGCTTTTTTCAGTTCGTCGTCCTCTTCGCCCTCGCGGCTGTATGCGCTGCGGATTACTCCCAGTTCTCCTACGGCGTAGCGGACCCTTACACCGGCGACTACAAGAGCCAGATCGAGAGCCGCGCCGGAGACAGGGTCCGGGGCCAGTACTCCCTGCTCGATGCTGACGGCACCCGCAGGACTGTCGACTACGCTGCCGGTGCTGAGGGCTTCAACGCCAACGTCAGGAAGGACCCCGCTCTTATCCCTGCTGCGCCCGCTGCCTACGCCTCCGCCGCCTACCCTTACGGATATGGATACGGATACCCTTACGGATACAACGCAGCTTACGGATACAATAACCTCGGTTACGGATACAACAACGCAGCTTATGGATACGGCGCATACGGTTATGCTGCCCCTTACGCTTTCAGAAGATTCTACTGAACCAACGGATTGTAATATAG
This sequence comes from Papilio dardanus tibullus, assembly GCA_013186455.1. Lineage (NCBI taxonomy): Eukaryota > Metazoa > Arthropoda > Insecta > Lepidoptera > Papilionidae > Papilio > Papilio dardanus. The sequence goes on along the minus strand of QDHC01003552.1, from coordinate 1,149,495 downwards.
ATTATGCTTTACTATAGATAATGCTGTTTAAATAAACTATAAAGTTTATAAGTTTCTTTTCCTTAAACTCCTACACCTCCATGCGTTAAGAGCTGTAACCAGTTTTTTAATAGTGGAAAATAACAGTTATAATTTACGACTAAATTTAAAGTTTTTAAAAATCATATCATACTAATATTATAAATACGAAAGTTTGGATGGATATTGCTTAATACGTATTTCAAAAACGCCATAATGGATCTTAATAAAATTTACTCATAGATGTAGAATTACCCTGGAACAACACGTAGGCTAGGTTTTGTTTTAAATCCAGACGGACGAAGTTGCGGCTAAAAGATAGTAATATAAATATAATAAATATAGGACATTTTTCTATGATTGGGTCAAAGTTCGTGTCTGAAATTATTTTTCTTTGCGTACATAAGTACCTGGAATAGAGACTCGATATTTTGCATATGTGTTTCTAACGTAGATAAGCGCTAAAAAAGTTTTTAACTCCCTTATAGGTCTAAAGTATGAGTCCGAAGTTCGTATGGATAAATATTTATTCTTTTGAAAAAAAAAAAAATTGCTTAAAAAAATACGCGTTTCATGCTTGAAATATCTGTAAAAGGAGCTTGGCTTTGAGATATGAAATGTTATTATTTTATTTTACAGAACAAATAGTTAAGAATTAAGTATTTTAGACTTTCTTTAAACTTATCCTGTATATAGTTAAAATAAAAGTAGAAAGTAAATTGTAATTGTTAATATTTTAAACACCACGCGGAAGAAGTCGCGCACAACAGCTAGTATAAATATAGAATAACTACTCTACTGTATAGTAATAGTAATAAAAAAAACATTTATTTTAGTTTTTGATATTTATTGTCGAAAAAAAAAACCGATTAGAATTTAATAATGCAAAAGGAATGTAATGTTTTTATTACTACTGAAAGTGCACACCTTAACACTTCCGGTATTTTATTGCGATCATTCCTGATATTAAAGTAACATTTTTAATGAAAGTACTGACGTTATACAAAATAATGAAATATTTTCTGCGCTGCGAATGCCTTCTGCTTTCAGTTAAATATTAGAAAATATCTTACAGTTTTCATTCGTTATATTTCTTATTAAAATGTTTCTTCAATTCTATCTCTTTTAGTTTTACAGTAGCTAATATTTCACTTGAACATGTTAACATTTTTTTATACTAAATTAATAATATTATAAAGAGAAAAACTTTGTATTTTTGTATTTTTGTTTGTATTGAAATAACTCAAGAACTACTGGGTCGATTTCAAAAAATCTTTCACCAGTAGAAAGCTACATTATCCCCGAGTAACAATTCCACGCGGACGAAGTCGCACACAACAGCTAGTTTCCAATAAATGACGATAACAAATTAGTAAAATCTATAAAACGTCAACGAAATAAGACAATGGATTTTATTAGAAAAATTAGGCAACGACAATATGATTTGGTATAATTATAAAAAGGGCAACGGAAAAACCTTCACCTTCCATTTAACTGTTGAATAGGAAAACTAGCACAAAAAGGCAATCACATTGAAGAAGTATGAGTGAGATTTAATAAAATACAAAAGATAATGAACAAAATGAAAGGACGAGCCCTCGATCTATTCGTGTAACCCCTTTAATCTCGAGGAAGCCACTTCGCGTCAACCCGCGCCCGTATATTTGTTTACGAACTACTCTTCGCGTACATTATACGAGGGCTCGGGATCTTGGAATCTAATAAAAGACTTCAACGTTCCCTTTATATGGTAAGTCATATTGTTTGCTTCTTTGCGGAATGTTTTATTGGCGTATTATTGCTGTTTATGCTTTCGTATAATATAACGCGAATTGGAATAAGGATTTAATCTTTGTAAGATAATTTGATTACTTTTGTTTTTTTGATATAAAAATGTGATTGCAAAATAAAGAGTAACTAAATGTCATATTGTATGTGCAAAAATAATAAAATTCACATAAGATTTAAAGTTTATTCAAAAATTCTGTATTTACACTAAGCCGTAATCGTCAGTTCAGTAGAATCGTCTGAAAGCGTAAGGAGCAGCATAACCGTAGGCACCGTATCCATAAGCTGCGTTGTTGTATCCGTAAGCTGCGTTGTATCCGTAAGGGTAGCCGTATCCGTATCCGTACCCGTATGGGTAGGCGGCAGCGGGGTAAGCAGCGGGCGCGGCGGCGATGAAGGCGGGGTCCTTCCTGACATTGGCGTTGAAGCCCTCAGCGCCTGCGGCGTAGTCGACAGTCCTGCGGGTGCCGTCAGCATCGAGCAGGGAGTACTGGCCCTGGACCCTGTCTCCGGCGCGGCTCTCGATCTGGCTCTTGTAGTCGCCGGTGTAAGGGTCCGCTACGCCGTAGGAGAACTGGGAGTAATCCGCAGCACACACAGCCGCAAGGGCGAAGATAACGACAAACTGAAATCCAAAATTATTAGTCAGAAAATTTCATGACATAGTATTTTTAATAAAGATTTTGGCTCACTGCTACAAGTTTGGTGACATATTTGCGTACACCTAGATACTTTAGCTAATTGTGCTTTTAGCTTAAACCTTTTTTTGGGGTTTATCTCTTTTCTCTTTAACACTCTATAGTAAATGTTCCCATTATATTGACATTTTTAATTTAGAGTCATTGAAAAAAATATAATTTACTTAATAGGTTACATCATTCTATGATATATATTTTAACACTACAGTTAATCGAATACGTGAACGTTACTCTAAATATGTATACGAGAAAATTAAACGTAGATGTTAAATGATTTAATTAAAATTAATTACCTTAGCGACCATTTTGTTTGTGCAAGTGATTGTGATTGCCCGAGAGATTACAGACTGATGTCCGCTGTGACAATCCGTACTATATTTATACTTAAAAAAATCGAGCAATAATATTGTTAAGTCGGAAATTAATAAATGCCAAGTTCGAAAGTTTTCAGTAAATTTTTAAATATCATATAAATTGTATTTGTTGACAAAAATATCTTATATTTACAGGTGATCGAAATTATTTTTTAAGGAACAAAAAATAAAAAAATATCAAACCACATTTTGTGGTATTTTGTCCTTTTTTTTCGTGATATGTAGTTATTTACTTACTAGCTAAAAATATCATAGGGTTACTTAAAAGCTAATGTACTCATCACGAAGCATACTTAAGGCGGGTGAAGTGAAAACGTTTACGACGGAAAGTGGACCCGAGACCCTTTCTCCTTTATATCATCATTCTAAATACCACGAATATGTAATGGAATTGTATGTAACACTACATGCTTTTAAATACTTGATGTCAATGACATGTACGACGTATTTTTCGTCTCTAACACAAGTACTGTTTACAAAAAAATAAGTTAAAATATCTGTTATACGTTTTAGTCTGTTGTGTCACTAGAGGTTATTCTTTGAAAATAAAATTTGCATATAATTAAGAATTCGTTAAGACATAAAAAAATTGCCACAATATATGTTAGTACAATTTTAAGCAGTATGCATATAAAATGCAATTCCATTCCTCCGTCAATTTTTCATTGAACTGTAAACATTCTGATAGCAAAGCTGTCAAAACGTCTTCAAGCTTTTCAAATCGAATCCAAATAAATTGCTTGGTTCTGTGTATTTGTAAAGTTTGGAGTAATTTATCTTACGTTTATTTTGTTTGGTTAGTAAAAATATGTCTCTAAACAATTAATGTAACATTTTAAATCACTAAATATTCACTTTATTCAAAGTGTTTACTCTATGTATAAACATATTTTTCATTCTATTATAATTTTCAGTAAAGATTAAGCATCGTAAACTTTTTTGCAGTCAGTACCATCGATTAGTTTAAGTTAATACAAATACTACTAAATGTCGCATACTAGGGAATACGCAGTAGACAAATTGATTAATCCAAAGAACTTTATCTGCTGACCGTACGTTAAATAAAACAGCGATGTTAACATGAAACAGAAGCATCGACTAATTAAATAACGATCTTGTCGGCTCCGTGTCCCGGCGGTCGAAGATTTGTCCGCTTTACTGAACTCTGCTCCCTTAATTCCATTTCTAAGTGAGATAACTTTTAATGTAATATTGATGTTTTTGCTGACTGTACACATTTCTATAGAACAGTGTAGTATCTTTTAACATAATATTAGTTAGTTAAAATTGTACACACTTATTGTCCAAGTTATTAAACCGATTTTGGTGATTGTTAACCATATGAAAATTGGTCTCAAAACATAGTATATTTACATTAACATAATATGCGTTTAATACTCGTAGTTACAGCACACATCGGTAACAAAGATAGAAAAAATAGTTTTTTTTTTAAATTTTTCTTAAACTAAATCTGCCATATTCCTAAAAAAAAAAGTATTAAGTACTGCGACAAACGAGGACCAGTAATTCGTCGATTATACGATACTAGAGGACACTCGGAACTAAATAAGATAGATCAGTGGTCTCATTAAACCGAACTATGTATTACAAGAAGTACCAGGAACAAGGATGTTCTGCATTTTGGAATATATTTTATGAATGTACCAGTACCAAACGTAGAAAGTACAACAGTAATAACGCTGATTCTCGTTTCGGAATAAAGCGGTATTGTACAAATGTTATTTGATTTGCTATTATTGCTTTGGATCATTAATGAAATGATAATTCATAGAGCTACTGATTTAGTGGTTTTTATACTATGATTTATTAATATTTTTAAAGTTCATTTTTTAATATCGATAAGTGCAGTGTAAAGCGATAGAATTTATTAAAGTTATAAATCTTGTTGAATCTAGAGATTTATTATTTTTATAAAAACGTATAATGATTTAGTTTTGCTACCAAAGTGATTTATTGGAAACAAGCGACCCGCCCCGGCTTCGTACGGGTGCAAATCGGTATTAATGTTGATACTAAATACTGCAGCGTTTGCAATGTTAGCGCTAAAAATGTGTTAATTTACGACATCATAATAAAAACCTCTAAATTATCAGTGTTACTCTGCTATATTGTGAATGTATTTTACATGAAAATCTTTCTTATGAATCACTCTATCTATTAAAACAAAACGCATCAAAATCTGTTGCGTAGTTTTAAAGATTTAAGCATATATAGGGACAACCATAAAAAGGCGTTATTGTTTTATACTATGTAAGGATAAGGATAAGGATAATGCTAATACTAATCTAGTTGAGTTTCTAGATTTTTTCTCATAATCCTACTAAAATTATAAACGCGAAAGTTTAGATCAGAGGTGACGAAACTTTTTTTCTCGTAGATCAGTTTTCACCTTTTAAAGATTACGATAGACCCTCAGGGGTTTTACGGGGAGAGGGAAAAAATGACAGACTGCAGTCATCTCTAACAATTTTATCTTCTAACTACCACACTAGATTCCAAATTATTAAAACCAGATAAGTTCTTCGTGGACCCACGCTGGGTATTCCGTGAACCCCTGAATTTGATTTCAGGGTTTCTGGACCCCGGCCGTACCTCCCGTTGACCTCCAGGGGTCCACCTGGAGCCCTTTGGCGATCACTGGTTTAGATGGATAGATGTTTGTTATAAGGTGTAAACAGGCTCCTTACTGTTTTATTTTAGTACCGCAAGTCATAGTCGACGACTAGTATGTGTAAGTCAAAATGTAGAGAATTTGACTTAAGAGTTTATATCAAAAAATGGCAAGGATAAATAATTGTTAGTCAGCCACATATATCTTTCTCTTTAGCCTTGTCTTAGTCTTAAATGTTTTGGAGTGGCGCCATTTTGGCGTTATAAATAGTCATATAAAGTAATAATAAATACAGTTTTGGTTAAAGAGACTAACTCTGATTACTAACAACTTTCCAAAAAGGCGCTTGCAAGGATTACGATATTTTTACTTGTCTCCTAAAATAAATAAAAAACATTTTACTTTTTTAATGTAGAAAATTGAAATCTCCAGTAGTTAAATTATATCTATATCTATACTAATATTATAAAGAGAGAAACTTTGTATTTTTGTTTGTATTGAAATAACTCAAGAACTACTGGGCCGATTTCAAAAATTCTTTCACCGTTAGAAAGCTATATTATCCCCGAGTAACATAGGCTATATTATTTTATTGTGGCTATATTATTAAGTCGTGCACAACAGCTAGTTTAATAATATAGTCATCGGTAACAGTATGTTAATTACCGAAAACTATGTTTTTTATAGTCAATTTAGTTCGGAAAATAAAATAAATTTCTACATTTCACAAGTGAACCAATCGGAGAATCGGATGATAATTAAAAAATCTTAGATAAAGCTAGCTACAGACTTTCGGTTTTTTAACTGTGCATTTCAAGCTGACGTACACACGTCAATTTGAACTGCACAGTCGAACTGTACAGTTCTCAGAGTTGCCTACATACGTCAGTTTTAACTGCGCTGTCGAACTGTACAGGTGAACCTGAGCGTCTTTAGACAAAAATAAGATATTCTAAGAATGAAAGTAAATCTACTTAAAGGTATAATTAAGTTTGAAAGCTAAATTAAGTTAAATAACTGGAAGGGAAACATTTAAAACAGGACGATTTAATTCTAGAAAGTTCGTAATTGTTTTTTAGCAAGTCAATGTCAACTGAGATAAGTGTCGAATTCCACTGACAATTATTAAAAAGTATGTTCCAAAACAGGCCACAGGCCAGGCCAGGATCTATACTAATATTATAAAGAGAGAAATGATGCATTGAATGTTTATTTCAAAAAATCTTTTATTATTACAAAGCTACGTTATCACCGAGTAACATAGGCTATATTTTTGAATTCCACGGGGACGAAGTCCCTAACAGCTAGTCTCTATATAAAATAGTTTCAGGTGGCTACCCAAAGTATCTTCCGATTGGCGATATCGCCAATGGAATTGACAAAAATATAAGTCATGTGCATGTCACGTGTGAAATATCAAAAGTCATTGTCAGTTCCAAACGGTTTTGACGTTCGCTATAGAATCGCTACGTAGCCAATGTACTTTAGGTAGGCTCCCTGGGCCGATTTAAAAAAAATCACAATTGGAAAGCTACGTTATCCCCGAGTAAGATAGGCTATATTTTTATTTCCATGGGGATGAAGTCGGGAAAAACAGCTCTATAAAAATAGCACGTCGTATACTTATGCCCGTTTTCACCAACCAACCCTTAAAGTAGTTTTAGATAGGTGTCTCTTTCCTCAAGGGTCTCCCTAAAACTAACGGATCCCTTGAGGTCTAAAGTGACACTTAACAGTTGGTGAAAACGAAAGTAGTGATGGATGACATTTAAAATGCGTTAAGGGTTACCTAAAATTAAGAGGTTGTTGGTGAAAACGGGCATGAGTCATTTATTCAGTTCAGTGCACGTACTATGTAGAAATGTAAAGTTGATTGAGTTGCTTAAGCGAAGTTTGTAAGTGTACATTAACTTGAAAGCTGCTGGTGAATTCCTTTAATATCTTTGTTTAAGTTCCTTCAAAAGCGATTCAAAGTTTTAGCACCTTGTTAAAACTTATTTTGAAAACTCTTCGAATATAACACAAATTAATTGAGATTTTTAACCACAAAGTCTATCTTGTATGACAATTATATTATTACGTTATGTAAAAAAATATTTTTTTCTTAACTTTAACTATATTTTTTAACAGTTTTTAGTATTTATTGTATACTATTGTATGTACGCAGATCGTCGGTGGCTCAGGGGTATAGCTCTTGACTTGCAATCTGCAGGTCCCGAGTTCGAATCCCACCATTTACCAATGTGTTTTTCTATTTTCGCATTTCATATATACATATCAACCCGACGCTCTTACGGTGAAGTAAAACATCGTGATGCAAGCTGCACATATCACTGGGCGAGCGTCGTTGACTATGGCCTAGTCCCCCTTATGGGGTAGACTCCGTGCCTCTCTGTGGGGAAGAATAGTGAGCTGGTAATGATGATTCAACCAATTAAAAAAAGTAATTAAATAAAATAAACGACATGTTTGAATGAAATTGCTTCGCAATGGTGGGTGTTGTAAGTATGATACGCTATCTCATTCATCTATCAAATGAAAGCAATCATCAAACGAATTCATTAAGGCATCATGTAGGCAACATTTCGTAGCAACGACAATAATTGTAAACATTTATTTTATTGCCTAAAAAGCAATACAAATGCATTATTATTTGAAATACTGAATTATCAAAACAATTTAGGAACAGTGAACGTTTAGCCAGTATTCGCACGCGCTGTTTTTTGTCTCGCGGTAAAGGATTGAAATAGGATGCAATTCCATGTTCATACGGCAGCCCTTTTAAAACGCGACGTTTTTTAATCGCGCAAGATTACATTTCGAGTGCTGGACAAATTGCTGAAACCAGAGTTTAAATCGTAATGAGCGATAATAAAACGCTAACACTGTCGTTAAAAACGCGCCCGTCCGAATGCTGGCTAGTTCGAGCGACCTTTTCGTGTTACAGCCAATTCATATAACCAAGTCATCCATTTAAGTAGTACATAACGTAAGTAGTGCAAATGTAAAGCTAAACATCAAAACACGCGACGTACTTGTCCGAATTGCTAACTTATTTACCCCTATCACGCAAAACATAACTATAAATTGTTTTTAAAGGAGTAGAGTGAGTTAAATAAATAGGTTTTTCTGTTTTTTGTTGTTGTAAGTATATCTGAGAGCTCAAAATGTTTCCAAAAAAATTATTTTAATCTTAAAATATGTATTTATTTAAGCTTTTTGATTTAATTTAATATTTCTTATTTGTAGCGCGTTGTACTTCTTACGGTCGTATGTTTAAACGCCTCTCAAATATTTCATTACTTAAGCGACACTTAATATCTAATTGGCGTCAAAATTAACCGAGATCGCCTTAAAAGGAGTTTAAGCGTGAACTTAACATGTAAAACTGTCTTACATATTGACATTTGACCGTTTGAACATTGGGCCGTTAGTTTCATATAAATTATCATACAGTTTTATCTACATTCACACAATATATTGTTCTCTCTCTTATTCTATACGAATCGAGCGAAGTAGCAATATGCCTTTTTCCTGTTTTTGGCAGTTCTACTCAAAGACGTTTAAGGGCATTTCGTGACTAAATCTACTTTGTACATTTAATGTAGTCGTCGCTAATAAACAAACGTAATAGTGCCAACAGAAGTAAATATTTTTTTATTGATACTTAGCGCGTGTTACATGTTTTGACATGTCCGCATTGAGTTCACAGCAATATAATTAAGCAAAAGAAATATAACCACCTACAGTTATTCAGTAGCAACTAGTTTTTATAATTAACTAGTGACCCGGCTTCGCATGGGTGCAACGCTGATAGTACACTACAAAAATGCGGAAAAATTTAATTATTCAAAACATCAAATTAGAAACCTAAAAAATAACATTATTTCTGAACTAGGTAATGGATGTTATACATATAAACCTTCCTCTTAAATCACTCTATCTATTAAAAAAACCGCATCAAAATCCGTTGCGTAGTTTTAAAGATTTAAGCATACATTGAGATTAGGGACGGAGAAAGCGACTTTGTTTTATACTATGTAGTGATATGGATATTGGAAAAACCAAATTAAAATTAAGTAACATAGAATATAATAACAAATAAAAATATCGTACAAGTCAACTAAATAAACATCAACAATCTGTGTTAGCAAATCAATTTCGATTCACTAAATTCAATCTCAAACGAGGCTTATGTAAAAAATCCCGAGCTTAGGTTAGTAAAGAAACAAAATCAAATTGGATCAACGAAGAAATAAAATAAAAGCGAAGAAGTTCCGCGGATCTTTGCACAGTAAATAGCCAAATGCGATGGAATTTAATTTAAATTTTATTCAAGCAATGAAAAAGAATCATTTTCATCTAATCTTGGGCGTTAATGATTTTCCTAAAATGTTGGCAAAGGAATAATTTTAAACGACTTTACTAAGACAAAAGTATGATGTTTTAATTCTTTTTCACGAGGTAAATAATTGATTAATACAATATAGTTGACAAAATACAGTTTAATTTGTACGCCAATAAAAGCATGTACTTGTAACCGGTTATTTTTTACTTTATAGTACTGAATATTTATTCACCGCTCTCACCCAGATTTGGACTTGACATTTAGGCATTTCCTGCTCGCCTGGTATGGAAAGATAACTTGAAGATTTTCTACCATATAAATACTAGTGGACAATATGAAAATGATATTAGTACATCAGCTGTTATCGACATAGTCGCAACTGTTAATACAAACAAAATGTTTGCGAAGGTAAATTGTGTTATTTTGAAAAACATTCATAAACTAAATTAGTAGGCGTGGTGTAGCACAGGGTTTGCCCTATAACTATGGAGGAAGCTCCCTTTGAAAAAGTATTGGTTAAAGTTAAAGTGGATAGATTAGTACCTGGTTATTCCCTAGCTAAAGTTTAAGTGCAACACTGTACTCGACAGTTTGTTGTTTTTGTTTTAACCGTTATTTTTTTGACCCTTTTCCAGTTTGTCGTTGTTCTCGCCCTTGCGGCTGTATGCGCTGCGGATTACTCCCAGTTCTCTTACGGTGTAGCGGACCCTTACACCGGCGACTACAAGAGCCAAATCGAGAGCCGCGCCGGAGACAGGGTCCGGGGCCAGTACTCCCTGCTCGATGCTGACGGCACCCGCAGGACTGTCGACTACGCCGCCGGTGCTGAGGGCTTCAACGCCAACGTCAGGAAGGACCCCGCCCTCATCCCCGCCGTGCCTGCTGCCTACACTGCCGCCGCCTACCCTTACGGATACGGCTACGGATACCCTTACGGATACAACGCAGCTTACGGATACGGCGCCCTTGGATACGCTGCACCCTACGCTTTCAGACGATTCTACTGAACTGACACTGGCTTATTGTAAATATCGAATTTGTAAATAAACTGTAACCTATATTTACCTATTTTATTTATTTTCCTACTGCTGATCATTTGGCATGATTATTTTGTAAATACTCAGCAACTAGAACTGGGATATACGTGTTACGAAAGATTGCTATTTTATTATGAAAGGCGCAATCGGTACGCTAAGGGCACATTACTAAACCGGTGTTTAAAATAAAATTACTACTAGTTACAACTACAAAACACAACCACATTACAAAAAATATTCTTTGAAATATTATAAGTAGACAAAACTTCTAGTGTACCAAAAGGAGTGACAAAAAGTTCACAAAGAATGTTACAGTACGTATTTCAAAGTAAAATTTTATTTTAAATGTCCCAATTAGTGCGACCAGACTCTCCAACTAATGATGTACTCCAGTCCGCTGGCTTAGCCTGCTTGTGATCGCTCGCTCGCTGATCGTCTGACTCGTATCTTATATCAAGTCACGTACTGAAAAATAAGCTACTGGGTATTTAGTAAAAGGCAAAGTTTGAAAATGCATTTCTAAATTATTGGACAGTTTTTTTTATGTTAAATGGTACATTCAAATGCCAGAATCTGTAATTTGAATTAATTTGATTATTGTTTTATTGTTTCAGGTATTTTGAGGTTCTAGAAACGATGATTGGTATGTCTTACCACAGATAATATAATAGTATACGTTTCCAAAACTCTTTTACAGCTATATACTGACGTCTTCTTATTCTCCGAAATTGTAGGTCGTCAGGGGATACGAGGTAGAGCGCGTACCTACATGTAGATATCAAAACGTATGACATAATATTTGACCTTCCTACCTGGAATTTCACTGATGTCCTTAGTTATATAAAAGGTAGGATATAGCCCTTAGTCCCAAACACGAAGGTATGTGTGAAATTACGTTTATATGTTAAATATTCCACTATTTATGTTGTCTAATATTAACACTTTCATAATAAGGTTGGCGACACGTAAAATAAATAGTAAAAGCTGAGTACATAAGAAAGAAATTAAAGTTACATTTTTATACTTTGTTTATACAATGAAAAACTTTAAGCTTTACAATGTTGAACTGAAAAAAAAACACAAAGAAACTTTCAAAGGACACGAAAAATGTATTTAACCTTGTACATTTAACGTCCTTTGAGCTTTTGCCGCTCTCATTAAGTATTTAGTTAAAACATAAAAATTTTGCTACACTGCGTCGTGCGACACATGAAATATTAGCGTTAAGTTTGCTTGTACTTTCTTTTATAGTGGAACTTTAAAATGTTATTTTAGAACTACATTTGCATTTTAAAAAACAAAATATTACCTTCTATAAATTGACGATTTTCTAATTAATTTCCTATGTTCTATCCTATGTTTTTAACATTAGTCTTTCGGCACATAAAGTTGTCACAGAGGAAATAATTACCGCGGTGTTTTGATATAACTTTTTTATAATAATCAGTGCATCATACTTGATACACTTTATTAGTATAAGGAATCCAATTATTTTTATTGTACATTAAATAAAATAACATTGTACTCCGTATGAACTTTTCCTAAGAGGATTGCATCGAGCCATCTTAAGAATTATCGAGTGCCGTCCGAGGATAGAATGCCTGACTTTGCTTATAACTATATTATTATAGAGGAAAAATCTACCATACTACTATGGGTTTTCTTTGCCAGTACTCTCTTACAAAAACAAAATAATAATAATAGCATTTTATGCATGATGTTCGAAAACTCCGCAGTTATGTTACACAATAAGTTAATGAATGTTGTTAAGTCAATTTTGCGAAAAATGTACTTTAAGTTAAAGCTAATGGGAAGCTCAATTAGGCTTGAAGCAACCGACTCGAGACGTGACTCGGAACTGAATTAGAGACGTTACTTAGCGTCGAGGTGGTAACCTGAAAAGATGGAAAGTGTAAATAAAATTAAAGTGACAATTAGTTAACGAGAAATTCTTCAGCCAAAACACTTGAATGTATACTGAACATAAAAAGAAAGAAGAAGAAAGAAGTACTTACACTTTTAAAATGCACAACCTTCTAATAACTTTAAAGTGTACTAAGTACTAGTAAGTATTTAAAAGTGTTTTGATGCCGAATAATGTTGCCTCTGCTTTGCCAAAAGTAATAGAAAAGATAGAAAATGTATGCTTTTGGGCCAGCTATAGGTGTGCAGTTTTAACTGTTTTAACCGCATAATTTTAATTGTGCAGTTCGACTGCGCTGTTAAAACCTGACGTGTGTAGGCAAAACAGAGAACTGTACAGTTCAAAAAATGACCTAATCATAATCTCAAACTGCACATTTACAAAACTGACTTACAGACGGCTTTAGACTTTCAAGAATATTTCAAGGGCACTAGTAACAATAGAATATCGATGTAAAGTACTAGGGAAATATAAAAATAGGTTGCCAATATTAGTACTGGTACTCGTAGATAAGTTGCATTCAGTATTGCGGATTGTGGCAAGAGGGATATATGATTTGTAGCAGAGTTGTAGAATAGAACCTTTTTGATGTTTGATTTGATTAATTTTAAGAAATATATTGTTTTTTTTGACACTTTATGTCAGGGAGTTGAAAAAGAAAAATAATTAAAAGTATATTTTACAAAAAAAACGTTCTTTCTTATTGCTGAGACAAAACAATTCCCCAGCAAGACAACCCGCCACAGATTTCAATTGGCAGTATATCTCGAGCGAGCGTCAAACGGCACGGAGTTGAAGATATTCGATTTTATTTGCACCAGTGGCTTCTGTGAAATCGATTTGCATGCCTTTATGCCTTACAACATATTGGACATGTTAAAATATAACACAACTAGCCGTCGCCATCGCCATTCTAGAGATTCTTCTTCTTCTTCAAACATCCATACATCCATCCATCCACCCACCCATCCATCCATACATTCTCCCAAATCCAGGCAGCCGCCCACCCATCCATCCATCCATCCTTCCATCCATCCATCCATCCATCCTTCCATCCATCCATCCATCCATACATCCATCCATCCACCCACC